>OY728137.1:754141477-754551302 GCA_963277665.1 Viscum album | reverse complement strand
ATCCTACTGAGATATATTTACTAAATTAAAATTTTTTATTTGATAAAAATTGTTGGCCCCAATATGTTATATACCTTGAGATGGGTAGGGGTGAATCATGGCATGTTAAATTAAAAAACTACCCATTTTATATTTTTTCTTCATTAAACACAACTCTTCCCTATCTTCTTCATGTATCAATATATATATATATATATAGAAATAAAAGTATGAAAGAGACCCAATAATTTTACCTATTTGAACCTAAATATTCTAGTCCATAGAGAATACAAAGGCCATGTGTTAATGCACCGGAATCACTATAGTGCACTATTGTAACAAATTTTAGAGTAGACACACTATCCCACTAGATTACAACAAATAACACTTGAGAACTCACTACTCTCTCAACTAAAGGAAATTCAATTCTAATCTGGAATATTATCCTATTTTTATGAATTACATCATATATGGTTCACATGTATGTGAGTGTGTCATAAAGAACCCTTTTCATCTAAGATATGAAGTCCACTATACTATGTAACTTCTTCTTCATGGAAAATCACTTCATAAACATATTTTATCCTTGAAATATCCATATTATTCTCACCATAAGGATATGATGCACCTCATAGGAAGAAAAAAATCATTACACATCTAACATCTTAGACTTGTCCAACTCATTACATTGTCATTTTTGGGTTTTGGGAGACTTAAGATGTGTTTGTGGAAAGAATAGGAGGAGATGGAGGTGAATATGAAATTGAAAGTGGTAATTCACACTGTGAATCACTAGTTAACCACATGAATAATGTTTTAAATAGAATCTTTCTAACTCAGGATACCTATTTTCTAGAATTTATACTTGGGTTTTATTCACAACATGAAATTTTGTTCACAATATGAATGTTTTTGGTGGATTTTTTGGTGGTCTTATCTTCAAAGTTTTCATAGATTGAAAGGTTTAATTCATGGTTTGAAATGCATTTTTTGTTTATTGGATCGAAAACCTTGTTTTTTGGTAGATGTGAAGCATGTAAGGTTCATGTCATGAACTAACCCTTCATGATGAGAATGACCTGATTTCTAGGATTTCTATAAAATCTAGCCACCATATGACCTCCCTCATTATCTAATTATTTCTCTCAAACTTCAGGGGATACCTAAGTTATTTTGGGAGCCCTAATAGCCTCTAATATTTAGTTTTTTATCCATGGATTTTATAGATTCAATATCAGTGATTTTGGGCTAGCCCTTGTCTTTCTCTATGAGTTATTCCTTGACTCTTCAATGGTTTTACAATGGATGAATTTATTGTATTTGGGTATTTATTTCAGATATTATTTTTATCAGTAATTTCTATGTTTTTGTTTTATTCTAAGATCCCTCGTATGGTTGTGGCCCCATAGTTCAACCTCTATTGCTATGAATTTTCATAGTGAAATAGAAGGACCATTTTAAGGTAGGGGATTTAATTTTTATCCCATTTTACATGAATCCATGAGATTATAATTATTTTTATTTCTATTAGATTAATGCTATTAATTTTCATAATTATGATAATAAACCAAACCAACGAAATTGAAAGGGGATGGTGCGATGCGTGTGTGGATACTAGTTTTCATTGATATTTATTATTATTATTTCATTCAATGTGATTTCTATAAAATTATTCCCTGTAATGTTGTCTTTATTTTATAATACCATTAAAATGGTTAAATAATTAAATTCGATAAATGAAAATACTAAGTTTAATATTCTTGTTCTATGCTTTTCATGATGTGTGCGACATGGTGGCCTTGATTGATTTACGATTTAGTTTCCTTAGATGTTTGTATCTTAGAGGCCTTGGTGAATTTTTATCTTGGTGGCCTTAAATGTTTCATACTTGGTGTAATTAGTGATTTTTGGTTTGGTGGACTTGGTTTTGATGTGATAGATTGATGTGGTTGTTTCTTGGTAGTGTCTTGGTAGAAATAGAATAAAATCTATTTATATATTAATGTGGTAATGGGTAGAGAATTCACTAGAGAAAATTAAAAATAAATAATTAAATAGATAAATCTTATTGGATGAATCATTAAATTAACAATGAGGAATGGAAATCATCCAATTTATAGTTGTGTTGTGCTTGGAGGTTGGTTACTCCACATTATAGGCGGATCTTAGTGGTACTGTATCGGTAGTGTTCTGAAGGTGATTGTGAAAGTGTTTCTTGTGTGAATTGATAGGTGTGTGCTTGTGTGAGACTATTATATATATATATATATATATATATATATATATATATATATATATATATATATATATATATTCTATTGTGTTTTTATTATGCACCCCACCCAAGTAAGGTAACCTAAACAAAACCCAGAGACCTTGGGGGCGTTTTCCTTAACATTCAGGATAGTGAGGATATAGATAGTTGATTACCCCATCTCCCTCACTCTTCATTCAGTAGTATCTTTTGGTGATACATGTAGTGGATGATGATATATGTGGTGAGGTTCACACATGGTGGGATTAGAGAATGATGCTGATGTATTATGAATTCATGATACCCTACTACTTTGGTTATGTTATATGTGATATGTGGTTGGTACTGCAAGATGTGAGATTTAGTTGGTTCCTCAAGACATACTATACGATCGGTGTTGTTATTGGTGGATATGAAATGGATGGAAGTAAATTATTTCTTCACATTGGATTAGAGTATAAAATCAATGGGGATATAGATTTAGGGAACCTTTATCTACAATATTATGATATTACTCTACTACTCTTGGACTCATTATTTGGTGAGAGATCCTTGGTGAGGCTGGTGGGAACTAGTTGAATTTTGTAGGTTCTAGTTAGTTCTCTTCTTTGTTCATCAAGGAATTAGTATGAACTTTTCCCTTTTTCATGATATTCCTTGGGTATGATTCTACTTAGTATACATGTTATGATCACCTAATGTATATATAAATTGTTTCAAGTTTCTAGAAATACTTTCGTAATCAGACTGGAAGTACTAGCCTAAAGCTTGGAGTTTTTATAGTTTCTTCCATATGAATATTTTTCCATTATTTTATTTTAGAAACATTTTTATCTATTTTATATTCATGAATTTTTAGTTTACTTGTATGATATTTTGGTTTATTTACCTTTCATGGTGATGGGTTGGTGGTATTTTTTATATTTTTTCTTGGGATAGTTGACAGTAATTCCTCCCATATTTGTGTTATATACTCTCAGTACTAGTCACCAACCTGGGGCCTACTAGAGGTGGTACTTGGAGGTCACTCATTATCTTCAATACTAGCCTATGTGGTACTCTAGTAGGGGGAGGGGTGTGAAAGAGTGGTATCAAAGTTGTTGGTTATGATATTGGGTAGAGTTTGGAGTTAGACATCGGTGAGAATTGTATCGGTTTGTAAGAAAATAGTGTTGTCTGAACTTAGTATGTGAGTAATATAAGGGAAAATATCTTGGAAATGAGATTATAAGTTCCTTTTTGATCCAATTAAAGGACCTTAAGATCTATGAATGTATTAAGGAAAGTGACACCATTAACAAGGTAGAGACTTAAGAGTGGTACATGCATCATACTTTCTGGAGTTCTATTTTGAATGGGGTGTTTCTAGTAATGAATAAATGAATTAATTAAATGAATCTAAATAAATAATTTTCTACCATACTTAGGTGTTCCCATATTATTTATAGGTATGTCACTTAGTCATTTACCACATGTGTTCTGAGTTAGATAGGTTCAATAGGATATCCTTGTTGGCCGTTAGAGGGCTGATCCTGATCAAGAGGATGAGAAGTGGTGGAAAAATTTTCATACCTTTCAATGTTAGAGCATAGAAACTTATAAGGTAAGCATCACTGATCTAGAAATATAACACTGACTAAAGGAGTTGGAGATCAATTTTGGCTCAATTCAAGCCATATTTGAGTACTGGGTTCCCCTAACAGTTATCCTATTGAGGGGAGTAGTGTGTTAGTGGTGAATATTTTAGCTTAGGGAGTAGAAGGATACTGATGTGTCTTGTTATTATTTATAGAAGGTGTTCTAGGATGAGTTCTTATCAAAGATGAGGAAGACAACAAAGAGACATGTGTTTCTATACCTTCATCATGGGAGCATGAGAATTCCAGAGTTGGGGATTAAGTTTAAGGACTCTCTATGATTTTCACCTGAAATCTTTTAAGATGAGGATTCTAGAGCATGATGCTTAGAGGAGGAATTTATCCCTACCCTTTATTTTGTAGTCACCTCATTTATGTTACCTATATATTTGAAGTTTCATAAGAAGGTAGAGATAATGGAGAGGGTATATGTGTGGGATGAAGAACCCCTAGTCGATGGTCATTAGGGTCCGCTGAGGGGTAAGGCATCAAATAGTGGGTTATAGATATTGAGACCATCAATATTCTAATAGGAAGGGAGATGGCCTCAGTAATAAACATTGTGTTTATAAAGGGCTAAAAATTCCTGTGTGTTTACCAGGATATCTCTTATTTAACTATTTGGTTGTGGAGGTCACGGTCACTATCAATGATAGCTCCCTTCAACATTATAGTGTCAGTATGGTTTGGGTGCTTAGTCCCCCTTCCAATAAAAAAATAGTTTTCACTGAGGCAGTATTAGCTATATTTTATGCCAAAATATGTTTGACTACCTATCTGGTAGGATTATGCTTAACCAGGAGGATGTGAAGTTGGTAAAGGGAATTCCCATGATGTCCGTCACCATCAAGGACCCAAGACAGATCATGGAAGTGAAGGACATCAACAGTGAGGAAGAGGATTGGTATAAGGCTATATGAATGAGATAGAGGCTCTAGTTCCATAGGGGCCAATGGTTGTTTGAGGTATGATAATTTTATAATCTACCTTGGTTTTTAATTTGTCTGATTCTATAGATTCACACTCCTTTATTTCACCCACCTTGGTTTGAGCATTGGGACTGGATTTAGAGAGGATTTTTAAACCCCTAGTGTTATCCATGCCATTTATTGGTTGAGATAGATTATTTTATGAGTTCAAGGAATATAAATTTATAATGGAACTGCATCAGTCATTATAATATTTCTTTATGATGGAGATACACAAATATTATATCATTCATGGAAAGCATTAATTATACTTCATTCGCATAGTGGTTGATTTTTTCCAGAGGAGAGTTGTGTTTTTTGATATAGGAGTATATCCTATGGTGTTCTTTGGTGATAGAGGTTTCTAGATGGGAAGTAGGTGAGTGGATCTTCTTCTTTCCTTGACATTTGAGTCATCATTAGAGTTAGTGAGAGATTGGTTGATGAGTTCCCCAGAGTTGTTGTAGGGTTATGTAGTGATTTAAATGTATCCTTATTAGATTTCACCCTCAGTATTGATCAATTTGAGGACCCATATTGATGATATAATGTAGAAGGGATTTATCAGGCATAGTGTGTCATCATGGGGTGATCCAATTTTGTTTACCAAGAAGTTTAATGATATATTTATATTTTTATATACTAATGGATGCTAAATATAGTGATGATCAAGAATTATTACCCTCCTCAAAGGATTGATGATCTCTATAAAAATTTTAGGGGATCTAACTAGTTTTCTAAGATCAATTTATGGTCTAGTTATAATTAGTCTAGGGTCATGTAGGAAAATATTATGAAGATTTATTTTTGATACTGGTATGGGAACTTTGAGTTTGTAGTTATATTTTTTAGAGTCATGAATACTCCAGATGTGTTCATGAGACACATGAACTCCATGTTTCATGAGTTCTTATAGAAGTTTATAGGTGTTTTCATTAACTATATTCTCATATACTTGTGTTCAGAGGAGGAGAATGTAAAACACCTGAGGATCATTATTTGGACTCTTAATCACCACTAGTTATATAGGGAATTATCCAAATGTAAGTTCTAGATGTGAGATATTCATTTATTTGGAAATGTGATGTACCATCAAGGAGTATTGGTGGATTTATAAAATGTTTAGGAAATTTTTTCTTGGGAATCACCCAAGAATGTGACAGAGGTTTATAGATTTCTATGTCTTGTAGTTTATTATTGAAGGTCTCTATCTAATTTTCCTCAGATTATAGCCCTGTTAACATCCCTTACTAGGAAATACTAGGCTTTTATTTGGACTGACAAGTTTTGAGAATCATTCAACTACTTGAAGTATCTATTACTCAGTTCCCTAATTCTTCAGTTTCCTGAGGTGTATGAGATGTTTGAGGTGTTCTGTGACATTTACCTCTTGGGGTTGAGATGTGTCTTGATGCTATAACATGTATTGATATCCTATAGGTTTAGGAAGTTATTCCCCCATAATAAAAAAATTCCACCTACAATTTGGATATGATGATTGTGGTGTTTTCCTGGAAGTAATGGAGACATTACCACATCAGGGAATAATTTATGGTATTCATGAATCAAAAAAATTATAAGGCATATCTTTTCTTAGTGTGACTTGAATCTATGATAGCATATGTGGTTGGAGTTTATCTAGGACTATTATTTTGAGAACTCTTATACTCTATTAAAGGGAAATTTCATATCATATGCATTGATCATAAAGTTATGGGGAGCCATTAAAGAATCTTAGGATGCCTGGTGGGTGATGAAGGGGTCAAAAAAATTATATCTTAGGTTAGAGGTAGTTAATGACCAAGTATACTTATTACAAATTATTGAAGAGACTTATTTTTTATAGTAGGTGGAGGAGTATTAGTGTGGAGATTTAGTGGTGGTGGTGATGCGTGATCAAGTCATCATGGTGATTCCCATAAGGGATGGTCATAGGATATCCAACATTGGGTTATATTCTATGTAAGGATGTTCATCCCATTATAGATGTGTGAGGGAGACCTTAACGACTTTCATAACTCACCTCTTGCAGTATAAAATGGTGTATATAAGATGTATCATGACTTTCTGAGGTATTTTTGTGTCCAGGAATAAATTAATTAGGGGTAGAGTTCATGGCGTGATGTTTATCTAGACAAAAGGTGACGATAAAAAATCATGTCTCAAGTGGTTTTATTTAGATTTTGGATGTCCCTGAGTGGAAGTGGGAGGAAATATTTATGGATTTCATCTCTAGGTTACCCCAGGTTCATGGTGGGATATGATGCTATCTGGGTGATCATGCATCTACTGATTAAGTTAGACCACGTTTTGTTAATACAAGAGTCAAGTACATGGATGTTATAGTGAGAAGGTGCGTGGATGATGTGGTGAGGCGTCACGGAGATCCAAGGATCATCATTTATGAATAAGACCCTTGGTTTACTTAGTGGATGGGACTGCAACATACCTTTGGCTCTCAGTTACACCTTAGCACTACTTTTCACCACTAGATGGATGGACATACAAAGTGGAACATCTAAACACTGGATGATATGTTGAGAGTGTGCATCTTGGATTTCAGTGGATTGTGTCTCTGACACATACCTTTGGTTTAATTTTCTTATAATAATAGTTATAAATTATGCAATGTTATTCCCACCTTTTAGTCATTTTATGGGAGTTTGTTTTAATCCTCATTGAGATGGACAAAAATTGGGGTGGTTACAGTTCATGGAACTAATGTAGTGAAAAGGATGATGAAGAAGATTCACATTTTTTGTGAGAAGATTAAGGAAGTTCAAGACCACCAAAAAGATTATTTTTATTGGTGGAGGATGCCTTGAGAGTTTGTGGTCGGGGACCATGTTTCCCTAAAGGTTTATCCTTAGGATGGGTATTATAGGTTTGGTTGGGGGAGAAAAATCCTACACTTGTTTATTAGAGCCTTAAATGTGTTAGAGTATGTTGGCGAGGTGGATTATCGGTTGTCACTTCCCCTATAACTATAAAAGTTCATGATGTCTTCCACATGTCCCAAATTCACCAGTATCTTCATGATGATTCCCACATCATTGACTGGTGGGTGGGGGTGGATTTGGGGATGATTCAACATTTGTAGAACAACTGATCAAGATTCAAGACCATTAGGTAAAGGTTACATGATGTAATTTTCCCCCTTGGTATGATTCCTATAGAAGTATGGTGGCCTGTAGGAGTGTACTTTGGAGTGGGAGTCATAGATGTGCATCAAGTACCTTGAGTTTTTTGTTCCTTAATGTATCGACTATTTTGATGTTAGAATTTTGAGATGATTGTTTGAATTATTTCTATTATTTTTTGAGGTATTGTTTCATACTTGTTTGTGAGGTATCTCTCAGGGGATTGTTTGGTGGTTTCTAGTGGGTTATGATACATTTTTAGGTTGGTTTTTACTATTTAGGATGAGAATAATTTTAGAGGTATCTAATGTAACATATTAGACTCTTTTGGCCCATTAATTTATGATTTTTTTAGTGTTGGTAACCTAGATATATGTTTAAAATATTAATGAGGGGGAGATAGAGTTGAATATACAACTACAGGTGGTGATTATTTTCATGAATAACAAGTTCATGGTGTGAATTATGTTTCATAATATGGATTTTTGAATTAGGAGACCTAGTTTTTGTAATTTCTTCTTAGGTTTGATTCATGGTGTTAAATGTTATTCATGGAAGGGTTTTTGGTAGTTATGTCTTTAATGTTTTCATGGAGTGAAAGGTTTAATTGATAATGTGAAATATCTACCAAGATTTTTGGATCAAACACCTTTATTTTGGAAATATTCAAATCATATAAGGTTCATAGCCTAAACCACCCATTTATTCTATGAAGGATGTGATTTATAGTATTTCTATGAATTCTATACATCCTTTAATATCCATCATTCCCCAATTGTTTTTCTCAAACTTTAGGAAATCCCAAAGTTATTTTGGGAGACTTAATAGCCTTCAATCATTAATATTCATCCTTGTATTATAGAGATTTGATATTAGTTATTTTGATTGAGTCATTCTCTTTATCTCTGAGTAATTCCTTATTTCATCATAGGTTTCAAAATGACTATGTTTATTGGAGTTAGTAGTTTATTTGGGAAATTATTTTTACGAGGCTTCACTTCTTTTCATATTGATTCAAGGATCTATTATGTGGTTATTGACCCACAGTTCATACTATATTTCTTTAGATTTGCATAGAAAATAAAAAAAATTCTTTTGATGCGGGGGATTCAAGTTCTCTCCCCCTTTTTTTGAATTTTGATATTATCATGACTTTTATTTTCATTGGGTGAATGGTATGAATTGGAATATTGAAGATAATAAACCAAACTAATGAAAATGAAAGGGGATGATATGATGCACATGTGGTTACCAATTTTCTTTGATATTAATTATTTTTATTTCTTGATATATTCTTGTTATAAAATTACACCCTATATCATTGGATTGATTTGAGAATACCCTTAAAATAGTTAAATACCTAAAGTTGGTAAATGATAAGAATATGTTTAATATGCTTGTTCTATTCTTTTTATGATGTGTGTGGATTGGTAGATTTGGTTGATTTATGGATTTTTGGACTTATATGTTTGTGGTTTTGTGGCCTTGGTCAATTTATAGATTTTTGGTTGATGCACACCTGCCATGGGGTGTGACAAAAAAAATTCTAAATATTTTCTTAGTGTAGAACATTACCTGACCAGGGTCTTCTTACTTGAGGAACTTCACAGTTATGAACTTACTTAATCTAATTTTCCTAAGCTAATTTTTTTTATTATATTAAATCAATTTTAAATTTTGGTTTTGTTTATTTTATAAAATAATGAAATTTAATTTAATTATACCTTACCATTAAAATAAAAAATAGAATTAAATTAGAAATAGATAACTTGGTTCAAGTTTCAATTTTTAGCTCTATAATTATTCTTCTTTATATGTTTAAATTCAGTTTAATAATCTAGTTATGAAATATCACACTTGAATTACTATTCCTTTATTTAGAATTTGTGAAACATTGAATTCCTAAAAAATATAAATTCTACCTCCACCTATAATCAAGGTTGATGGCACACATCAATTAAGAGCATGAAATCTTCCAGGACCCAACTCCATTGTATTCCATTTCATCTATTGATCTGATCAACTCTATAGTGTAAAGAGATTATGATCAATAAAAGAGAGGAAAAATAAAAAGATAAAATAATAGAAATATAATTGAGTTTTATGTTAGTGTAGACAAATTCCACACCTATTCTTTTCACTTTCATCTACCATAAACACAAAAAAATTTAGAAAATAATTCAAGAACACCTAACCTCCCTCGGGCCAAGTATTTGGTCAGCCTCCCATTGTTGAGAGTAAGAGGTCAAAATGGTGAGAATTAGAAGAAAATAATAATAATATTAAATGTATGAGAGATAATGTAAGAGAGAGAGAGATAAAATAAAATAAAATAAAAGAGAATAAATTAATAAAAATGAAAATGGACTGAATGTAAAGAAAATAAGAAGAATAAAAATAAGAAGAAGAAGGGGGTGGGATCACATTAATTGAATAATAATTAAGATTCATGTGTTATAAAAAGAAAATAAATTAGAATTACAGTAATAAGATAACTAATAAAAAGAGAAAAAAATAAAACAAGTGTAGTAATAACAGAGCTGATGGAGTCTCATACTCCTCAGGTGTAAACTCCTCTTGGTAGTGGGAAAGATCATATTTTTATAAGCAAACCAAGGATTTCTCAGTCTTCATATGGATATTATAAATCTTTAAATACTCATTTCATCATTTAAAAATATGATTCTTCATCTGAATATAAATTCAAATATACCCCATAGATAATGGGGTTTCTATAATTTTGGAATTGTGGAAGAAATCCACGCAAAATAGAAGGCGTGGATATGGTGGTAGCATGTGATATTGGTCATACATGTAGAGTGGGGGTGTTAGAGGATGAGGTTCATGGGGATGAGTGGAAAAACATAATTTCAGTAAGTATGAATAGTACCCTATGTGTTTTCAACCCCACATCAGAGAAGAGACAAAACCCTATGTTTGTTTAAGTAATAAGCACAACATTTAGGGGGAAGTGAAGTCATGTGGGTTAGAGGACAACCACCTGCCACCATGGATAACCCCATACTGAATAATGTTTCCTTCTATAGTCACATGAGCTTGACCACCACATGACTATGCACCCAGGCCTCGACCCTACTATACACCTAGTGGGATATTCCCTGCAGGACTCTGAACTGGCCTGATCATCAGTGCAGCCCTGCCGCTTGTGTTTTCCCTCCCTTGGACTGGAATGGCTGGGTGACCAATTGTGGATTTATTATGTGTAATACATGCACGTAGGTTGAGGGATGGCCAAGTTGGCCTATTTTTTGATAAACATCTGAAAAAACGATACTTGGAAATATTTCAAATTCACTTATAAAATAACATCCACAATTTCATAACATAAAATAAATATCTAAAACTCAATAAATATTTATTAATTTAAATAAATTTTAATTATTTATTACTAAATTTCTATTTTTAAATAAAACATTTAATTTTATAGGAATACACATTAAAATTATTTAAAAAACATTAAATGTTGCTAAAAAATATGCATAAAATGAGTCTTTAAAATAGAACCATAATTAAACTATTCTTTTCATAAAGCATTAAATATTACCATTTAATTCAAGAGGGAACCAATGCTACAAATATTTACAATTCAAATTAGTAAAATATAAACAATCATCAATGAGAAACCAAAATTTTAAGATTTCACATAAAATATCAATTTAATTTCACTCTTTTCAAAGAAACAACTTACCCATGTATTTTACTTTCTACCTTTTGAAAAATAATGTGACTTATCCTTTAATTAATTAAAATCCATCAATTAATTATTATTAAACATGTAGAATTATGATCTACCTCTATTTAATATTTTATGTCATCACTCATGATATAATTCAAGAAGATTCATGCTCATATCATGAGAACATGATACTTATCCATAGGCTTGTAATGGAACTAATTTCTTTACCTTGTAAAGACAAAAGTCACATAAAATCAGAATGTATTTTCAATGAAGGTTCTAATAAATTTAAGGCTTAAAGTAGGTTGGAATTGATGTTTAAAAATTAAGGCTTAGGGAGGAGGTTTCTCACTAAAGTATAAATCATGATCTAAAAAGTAAAATTGTAATGACATTATCCCCTTAAAAATAACAAATCCCACTTTCCAACCTCAAAATAAGGTCTTGAATAATGAAATAATAATGAATGATGTGCACCTTCTTTAATTTTATCTACTTTTATACATTTTTTTTCAAAGTAATATTTCATTTTTTTACTTTTTTTGAAATTTATGATTAGAATGAATCTCATACTCACCACATAACCACAAATGATAAAAATCATCAGTCCAGTAATTACATTTTTTGATTCTTCAAAGTAACAACCCATTCATATATATATATATATATATATATATATTTCATTTTTAAATTTCTTTCAAGAAAGTAAAACAATAAAAGTTCAATGTATGATTCAAAAACATTTTTCAACACCTGCAATTTATACCCCCACATTTTTTCCTTACAATGCAGTGTATCTCTTTTACCATGACTTACTTCACACCCACACTTATACTTTAAAATATCATGAAAATACTAAGATAAAGTTAGGAATGGATAAAAATGTCTTGAAATATAGATCATCCCTAACAAGGCCATTCATGGTATCTATTGGCTAAATAAGGATAAATTTATAAGGTGGTATCAAGGATATAAGTTTATCAAAAGGTCCCTCAATCACTTTAAATGTGTTTTTTCATAGTCATAACTATTACAAGTTTCAATATAAGTTCTAATAGGTGGCATGTCCCAAGATCACTCAAGAAATATACTCAAGATAAAATAGAAAGTACTTGGCCTATAAATCCTCTTAGGAATTGGAAATATGAGACTGTATATTCACTCATGGAATTAATAATAATAATTAACTAATTCACATAAATTTAATAAATTAAAAGTGTGAAAAATGGTAGGGAAATTTTATTTATATGAATCAACCAATTATCTCAAATCATGAGTCCTAATTTTAATCAACCAATTATCCATTTCACTCATTCAATCTCATTATCATTGAAATCTAAAACATTGAATCACAGGGATCCTAAGAAACTCATGTATCCTAGATAAGTTAGGTAAAGAAATAATTCAAAGTGTGGGAAGGAAATTTAAAATTTAAATCTCTAAATAGGTTTTAGACAAAAGTTTAGGGAGTTTAAAAGATAAAAATAAAAGTGAAATCCCATTTGAAATGAAGATTTATTCCTCCTTCAAATTGTTCTTAGGGGATTCCTTATGTCATCCTAGTCCTATAAATGTAAATTAATCAATTAAGAACAAGGATAAAGTCATTAAATCTGAAAATGATAGAGGGATGGGGTTTATTCCTAAAATAATTCCAAATAATGAAATTTAAAGTACTAGAAGTCAAGTAAAGGTAAGAATTGGTTTAATCACCTAAGTGGCCCCTGGGTTTTTGATTTCCTCTAGAAGGGAAGTACCAGATGTTATCCACAATTTTATGGTTGGTGGATCTTCATGGATTTGAACCACCACATGTGTCTTTTCCCAGCTTCCACTTCTTCTTTTTTTTGTGAGGAATAATACATTGATAGAGTATAACAAATCCCCACTTCAAAATTAGGTATATCTTGCATGGAAGGGGTAAGATGAAGTGTGAATCATCCTAATTCTTGGTTGATAATTTTGAAACCTACTTTTTCTTTTCTAGTGTTGGATCAATGTGGGTTATATGGATCTAATGATCAAAGAGAGAGTAAGAAGGTAATTTTACTTGAACAATATTTAAACTTTTACAATCAAAATTAAAATTCATCCTTTCAAAGTGAGTATATTATTTATTGGTTTCCTCAGGTTCATCTACTTATAATTCTTCATGGGATTCCTCAAATGCATGTTTATCAAAATCAAATAGCTCCATGCATTCATAAATTGGTGTAGGCTTTGTTTCTTTGTATTACTCTAAGGAATAACATAGATTGGCCAAATATGGAAATTCACAGAGGAATGATACTCAAATCAGATTTAATAGAATCAAATGAGATAGAATTGAAAATAAGATAATATCCTTGTGTTTTTTTGGTTCAATATCTTTATCAATGATGAGTGCCACTTGAAGTTTGATCTTAGTGGATGGAAGCAAGAAGTTGGGCTCCTCTATCTTTTCTTAAAATTAAACCATATGGGTGGTGTATTAATCCTCCAATGTTAGAGAGATATTTAATGGTACTAGATCTTATACTTTGTAATTCATGGGGATATCATAATGTACCTCACACTCATTCTAGAAATAGTCCAAATATTGTTTATCTCCCACACGTTGCTTAGTAGTAAAGTATTCCTTATTGGATGTATCAAATTATTTATTAGGTTATGGTTTCTCCATAAATGCGTGAACATATTCAAATTCTCTTTCAATTTTTACCTCTAGTTGTTCTATGTCTTTTTGAAGTTCTTACAGTAAGAATTTATCATAACTAGTCTCTTCTTCTTTTTTCTCCTACACCCTTGAGTAGTATACCCATGAATAATAATCTAAATTTTAATACATAATAGGAACAATAGTATAGTAATTTTTATGTTTTTTTTATTTTGAAAATAGTGAAAAGCTATCTACACTGTGAAAAATAAAAATAAAATAAACACTAATTGGATCCCCATAAATAGTTCCAATTTTGATGCATGCCTGTTACAGGGTGTGATAAAAGAAAATTTATAAATTGTTTCCTAGTGTAGCAAAAAAGCTAACCAGGGTCATCTCACTTGAGGAGCTTTACAATTATCTACTTACTCAATCTAATTCACCAAAGATAATTCATTTTTTTTGTTGTTTTTATTATTCTATGAAATAAATGATAAATTTGGGTTTTTATTATTTTATAAAATAATGAAATGAAATATAATTCAACTTTACCATTAAATTTATAAATAGAATGAAATTAGAAAGAAAGAAATTAGTCTTAGGGATGACCCAAAGTATATCCCCTCCATTAGTGATCCACACACAGTCCATTGACCTCAGAACAACACCAATGGAATATCAGGTGATTTCATGGTGAATCGATCATATTTTGTTGTTCATGTTGATCACTTCTTGTTCCTTTAGTATTAAAGGAGTTCTTATCATTCATGATAATTTAATAGAAGGAGGAATCTGGATATAAATCCATTATTCACAATGATTCTCAATTGTCAACTAACCCTAAAAATAGACAAATAAGTTATTTATAGAGTTAGGGTTTAGGTTAAAATATTATTTAATTTTAAAATGACCCTTAAATATTATAATAAATATTATTTAACACCATTATATATAATAAAAATAATAATAGTTTTCTTTAAATAGGTTGAGGGTCAAGCCCCCTTTATTGAAAAGGAAACATGAAATCCTTTTTTGACAAATGGGGAAAGAGGTAACCCATTAAAATCATCATGGAAAATTTAAATTAAAGTAGGACCGAAGGAAAAAAATGGTCCCAAGTGATCAAAAGAAAGAAAATGTCAAGATAAGAAAGGGAAAAATATTCACCTCCCCCTTGAATGATGATGCAATAGTGAAATTAGTTAAAGAGAATGTATCGCCGCCCTGCCAAGAAGTTTCACTATAATAGCAGTACAACGAGGCAGAACACTCCCCCCACCCAAAAAATGTAGAGGAAGGACCAGATGATAGATGCCAAAACATCTATCTCTCTTTCAATATACCCACATGAAGATGAGTGTAAAAAAATTACAGCATGTCAAACTGATGCAACACAACTCAAGACCAATAACACAGTGAAAAATCAAAACAAGGCACCCACCCATCCAAAGGGATAGATGGATGGATGATGGATGTCAACACACCCATACCTCTTTCAAGGACTCCCACTATGAAGTACCTACAAGGAGTAATAATGTAACTTAATGTGATGAAAAACAAGATCCTAAACTCTTGGAAACATTTTCTACTCAATCAATTAATCAATTAAGGAACTAGCAGAAAAAAAATAAACCACTAGACCAAAACAAAATCCACAATCAGATGCAGTAGAGGAATACATACAAACCAGAAATGAACTTGGCCACAGATGACCAGGAGAACACCAATAACTAGGTAAAACCACCAGCTCTAGAAATGAAAACCGGTTCAGATATCCCTCCAACTGCCTGGAACTCCTACTATCACCATCGAACACATCGAACCAAGCTGCACAGATTCGGACGATGAACATGAAGACTCTAAATGATACCTAGATGTCATGCCACCATGATTCCACTGGGATCAAAGACAAGACTCTGTTCCAGTAGAAGATGAATTATGATAAGAATGCCATCAACATCGCGGACCGACGATGAACCAAAATCCAATGCCTACCCTCGTCACACACCTCCCCTCAACTACCAAAGTGGTGATAATGAAAGTCCGATGACATCAGCTACTTGTCACAAACCCAGATCTAAAGTAGATCTGGTGAAAGGTGGATCCATGCAATGAGATTTGAGAATCGATTAGGAGGAAGAGGACTCTGAGCAGAAGAAGGGAGGAGCGACATCTCAAAATGAGAATATTGAAGACCAAAAAAAAACAGAAACCCAAGGAGGATCATAATAAGTAGTATTTTACCCATTAAAGGTCGCTATACCCCTTTAACATCATTAGTTCCAAGGAGAAAGATATAGATACCCTACAGAGGAGAGTACAGAATGTCATCAGGGAAGGGAGACATTTTTTACATGGGTTATTATATGTTTTTACACTTCTCACAAGAGTTTATTTTCTAAAATAATAAAGAATACAAGGAGACCAGATAAAAAAAATAACCATAGTATTATTCTATAGCGTGCACTATCTGATGTAATGATAAATATTATTTTATCATCTTATAAATTAATATTTATCAGTGGACAGGATCAAAGTCCAATCATCCACCTCATCATTTATAGAATACCCAATTAAATGTTTAATTAAAAATTTATTCATAAATAAATATTATACTCATAGTCTGATGAATAAATATTTATTAAATATTAAATAAATAAAATAATTATTCTATACATAGTGAAGAAAATAAATATTTATTAAATATTCTCAATAAATAAACCCTAAAAAAATTATTCCTTGGTTTTTGTATGACCCTGGGACACCCTGAGATGGGAGGGTTGAATCGGGGTGTCAACTTTTTCTTTTAAAATAATGGATCTTGTTCCCATGTTATCAGGAACTTTTTAAACCTGTATTATGGATAATAAAATCAATCAAACAATCACATGAAAAGAGACCACACAAAATTTTTTCTTGGTTCACCACTAAGGGACACGTCCAAGGAGTATACACTAATAGTGAGTTGTTTATACCAAAATCCACTAATCTTCCCAAGCTATGGAATATAGAGGTTCGGTCACAGTTACCCTGTTTCAGGATCACTGCCTTTACAAGATTTCAAAGATAACTCACTATATCTCTCAGAACACTTCTGTCAACTCCCCATAGCTCACATCCTTGGGAAAAGTCTTACTCAGTTTATTTACTTGAAGGTATCTTCAATTTATTTTCATTGAAGTCTTTGTCTCTGTCCAACATGAGACTCTTCTTTCATCGAAATCCTGAATTAATGCACACTGAGAAACCCTGTCTACTAAAATATGATATTAAAAATTGCATTTTCCCAAAGCTCCTTCATGAAGCTCAATCCTTCACAGAGAACACTCCTTCACGAAGCTCACTCCTTCACAATATTAACTAATTAACAAAGAAAAATACTTCTCAAAGCTCCTTCCCCTTTATAGAAAAAACTATCTTCGTGAAGCACACTGCCTTCACTGATCAAACTGCCTTCACAAATCTCATTGAGCTAATGTGGAACATCCCGTATTTGTGAAGAACTCAATACCTATAATAACTAACTTCTGTCAAGAATAGAATATTCTTTTCATGAATCTCAAGATCATAGAGAATCATAGTTTCATGGAGAACCCCTTGCTTTGCAAATTTAGAGTGATTCCAAATATTCTTTGAAAATTTTCGTGACAAATGAAGAGGGGTAGCCTCTTATTTATAAGAATGACCGATCATGATGCTCCACCGCCTCCAGTGCATTTTTTGGATTTGTCAAAAAATCTTCGCAGTGATCCTACCTTCACAAAGCTCCATTGAAATTCACTATTTGCGAAGATTGTTGTAGTTGTAGAGGCTTCCCTCAAAACATCGCACAATCACGATGCTTACTCTCATTGCTCCATTTCTTATAATCAAAAATTACAACATCACAATTATTTAATCCTTTGTGAAACACAAATCATGAATCCCATTTCTTTGAAATTAATTCCTTTTCCATATTTTTATAAGGCCTTCAATAAAACTAACTTTTCACAATTCTTTCCATTCTCTAAATTTTGGACCCAAAAATTTTGGTAAACACTGGGAAATGATGCCATATTCAATACTACTTACCTATTGAACTGTATGATCCCTTTAATTGAAATATCTCCGATCATCCATGAGAGGATTGACCACAAACTCAAACCATACTCCATTTTCAGTAAATAAATGCCTTGGTTCCTATAATCCCCCCTTTGGGTTTGTTATAAATCTATAGATAAATTCAATAGAGTACCAAACACTATCAAAACCTAATACACAAGAATCAAATCATCCAACAATATAAGTCTACATGAGCAAAGATCGATGTAGAAAACAATAGGGGAAGCTTGAATTGGGTTCTTGTGTTTTGGAATTCTTAAATATATCCAAGTTATTCTCTCACCGTGTCACAGAAGTATTACATGACCTAAACAGTTTCCTCCTAACACTGAATAATAACCATTCTCTATTCTTCATTATCATATAACCAAAAAACCATTTCAAACTCCTCCTTTATACCATTTAATTTATTCCTTATCCCCCATTGGAAATAAACCCAAATACTATTATTTAAAAATTATAGAGCTCAAAAAAAACTCCCCCTAGATCGTATCTCCCCCATAAACCTGCATAACTTCCATAAAAAGATTAAAAAAAATTAATTGAACTAGGGAGAGAGGATAATATTAACCTCATTACACACTAAGAAGTGGTAGAATACCAAGGTTTAACCGATGTTTCTCAAACATAGCTATTGACAGTGGCTTGGTCAGAATACCAGCCACTTTCTCATCAATTCCCACATGATCCATTTTAATCATGCCTTGTTCAATTTTTTTTAATAAATTGATATATGATTTCAATGTGTTTCATATGAAAATACATAACAATATTATTCATAAGATCAATTTAACTCTTATTATCACAATGAATCACCATTGGTTGTTTCAAATCATCACCAATATCAGTCAGTTATTGCTTCATCCACAATAGTTGAGTGAAAGACTTTTTATTAGAGATATACTCAGCTTCATTAGTACTAAGTGAAGTACTTTCCTGTTTCTTACTCAGCTATCCCACAAATTTCTTCCCAATAAATAATGCTCCACCGCTTTTGTAATTTCTGTCCACCACATCTCTAACCTAGTCAACATCAGAAAACATTGTTAGTTCACTATCTCTTCCTGTAGTAAAGTATAATCCATAACTGTGAGTACCTTGAATGTAACTCATGATTCTATTTATTGTCACCATATGTTCTAACTTCATATTAATCTAAAAGAGGTCTTCTAAACATGCTGCAAATACAATATCTAGACATGTCCCTATCAGGTAAAGTAAGCTTCCCATGATTCTCCTATACATTTTGGGATCTAAAGATGTCTCATCCTCATGCTTTCCTAGTTTTGTTCCAACTGAAATTGGAGTCAAAATTGGTTTGGAGTCATGCATTTTAATTTTTTTCAACATCTCTCTTGCATACTTTTCCTAAGAAATTAATGTGTAATCCTTATCCTGAACCACTTGAATCCCCAAGAAATATTTCATTTCATCAATCATAGAAATTTAAAATTCTTATTTCATGTGATTGAAAAATTCATCCATTGATCCCTACCTGCTTCCTCCAAAAATAATATCATTAATGTACACGAATACCATGAACTAATCCTTATGATAATTATTCACAAAGAGATTATGGTAAACTCCCCCTCTTTTGAATTTGATATTATTTTAGATAAGAATTCAGCCAATAGTACCACACCCGTGGTGCCTGATTTATACCATATAATGATTTCATTAATCTGAAAACCTTAATTTCATCATTTCCAAACAGGACACCCACTAGTTTCTTAATGTATACTTCTTATTTAATAACACTATTTAAGAACGTTGTCTTGACATCCATTTGATACAATTTATGCCCTCTTTGGATTTCCATGGAAAGAAATAGCATGATTGACTACAGTCTAGTACTGGAGAAAATGTTTCTTCATTATCAATGCCTTCAATATGTGAATATTTTTCACACACCAATCACACCTTATTTCATATAACATTACCATGATCATCATATTTTTTATTAAAGATACACTTTATACCAATCACATTGTGACCTTCGGGTCTCTTGACTAGATCCCATGTTTGGTTCTTTTCAATCTGGTCCAACTCTTCATTCATGGATTTAACCCATGATTCATCCATTTTAGCTTCTTCAAAAGAGGATGGTTCCATAATTGAAAGGAATTAAGATTGTAAATTATTCCTCATTCTCCTTGTTTGTGCAGGTGTAGTCTAATACTCAATGATATTGGATTGATAAATTTATTCTCTTAAATTTATCCTGTGAGGTTCAGGAGGATTTTATTCAGCCACAGTTTCTTCTTCAGATTCATCATCCAAATCCCCATCATTTTGTGTCCTTTGAATGTTTTCCACACCTTCCTCTACTTCTTCATTTGAATCTATTCCATATCCACTATCTTCTATATCTTCAATCACGTCATCATAAGATCCCCTCATGGTATTTATGGTCTTGTATTTAATTATCTTAACATCACTAATTCACACAATTTTTCCAAGGCGCTTATTGAAACATTTTTAGGCTTTTCTATTCATTGAATATCCAAGGAATATTCCTTAATTAGAAAAGTCACCATATTTTCCTTGGTTTCCTTTGTTTCTGATAAAGCATTTACTTTTGAAAACACATAAATACTTCAAAGAGGGATTCTTTCCATGCCACAACTCATATGATGTCTGGGTTTCACCCATATAAATCCATGTTTGATTTTGAATATACACTGCATCTTGAATGACCTCTTTCTAGTAATGTCTAGGGATTCGACTCTCAGTCAGTATAGTTCTTTTCATATTGTTCACTTGTCAATTCCTGCACCCAACAACTCCATTTTTCTATGGGGTTCTCACATCATCCACCACATGTTGTATTCCATGCTTCTCTAAGAAATTTTTAAACTCAATGGATGTGTATTCCCATCCATTGTCAGACTGTGGAACCTTGGTTTTCTATCCAATTCATCATCAGTGATTCAGTGTTAAGTATTCATGTAGTCAAGCACTTTACATTTCCTATGTATAACCACTACACAATCCATTATACTATAATAATCAATGAAAATAACAAAGTAAATTTTTCCATGCATTCCAGCAACATTTATTGGGCCACATACATCAGTATGGATGAGATCAAGAATATTTTATTCCCTTTTCTTCTTCATCCAATATGAACTAAATACCAACTTTCCTTTTATGCAAGAATCACACATCTTTTTCTGTTCATGTTTCTTATTGAAGATATACATGACTATCTTTAGCTTAGATATCTTTTCCATATCATATTGATTAATGTACCCTAACCTATGATTCCACATTTCATTTTATTATTTAATAAATAAATAAAAATATTCTCCTTACTATCAACCTGGTATAAGTTTCCATCTGTTCTGCAACCTTTAATGAGATAATTCCATGTCTTTACCTTTATAGTGCATCCTTTTTGATTGAAAGTCACTATAAGTCTTGAGTCATAAAGTTGACTCACAATGAGGAGATTGTGATTCAGACCGTCCATATAAAGAACTTCAGTCTTCTTCATTTCTCTATTAACTAGTTCAGTGATTCCACTACATTTAATTGTTAAAGAACCATAATTACCTAATCTTACTATTCCATCAACCTTTTTATTAATATACTTTGATAGGTATGCATTTCCCATCATATGATATGAAAATACACTATCAAGAATCTAGGGGTTGCTGCTCTTTATAGATTTGAGTGCTACTTATTTAAGGTTGGATTTTTTAATTTCCTTCTTTTCTTTCCATGATATATTGTATTGAGTGTAGGACACTAATGGCCTTTCAATTCTATATTCTTTATAATCAGGTTCTTCATACCCATAGTCTTCTTCTAGAAGAGAAAACCTATTTGTGAGATAAACACTTTATTATTGAAAAGGATTGTCTTGTCTATGAGTTCTGAATGAATTGTTCATTCCTCTACTCTACCTACAATAAAAAACTTTATGTCCAAAGTTAAAATAATAGAAATAATATCCATAGAAATTATTTCTTCCCTAAGATTAATGATATGATTTTTTCTCCTTTTTTGAACTACTTTATCTTTCCCATTCAAATAGCTCCTTGCCTCTTCACAATATGACATGGTATGACCCAGATAGCCACAAAATTGATATTTCATAAGTGTAAATGTCTTATCATTTTGATTCCTCCTCATGTATCCTTCCTTAGAAAAATGGTTTGGATGCCTATAATTTCTGGATACCTAAGGATAGTTTTTAGTTATTATTTTAGTTTGAATCGAGGGTTTCCTTTTTATCACTTCATGTGACTTTTCAATATGTCCAATTTTTAACGTTCCTTTATTCTGGACCACTTTATTTTTTGCATTTTATGTTTTATCATCACAAATGATTCCACTATTTCCCATGATTGTGGGTCTTTGATCATTCAAAATATTTTCAAGTCCATTATAACCAGATTTTCACTCTCCATAAATTTAGCATCTAAGAACCTTCCGAACTATATTTTCTTTTTTTGCTTCTTTTAAAATTGATTCACTTACAAGATTAATCCTAATAGAAACAACTTCTTATTCAAGACCCTCAATATTATTGGTCTTCTCTTCTAGTATAGAGGTGAGGTCATTGATGACCTTTTCATATTCTTCAATCCTCAATTTTAGTTCCACTCTATCTTCTGTTCTTTCAAGGGTTGTCGACTAAACTTTCACTATTTATTCTAGTCATTCAATTTTATCTTCAAGATGATAAACATATTCTGATGATTCTTCCACCATTTCTCTTCACTTTTTTGCATCTATTACTTTTATTTTCAAGTTTACTAAGAGCATCCTTAATTTATATCTTTATATCTGCATCATCACTTAACTGATTATTTCTAGATTTATCTTTTGAATGTTTTGACTTCTCAATAGTATCCATCATTTATTATTGGTTTCTATATTTAAACTTTGGTATTTATTCCTCAAATAATTCATTATCATCACCATCTTCTTCACAAACAAAACTTTTTTTCTATAGTGTTGTTCCAGATTTTATGTTTCCCTTTTGAGGAAACATTTTCCGATGTTCTTGTGAGTTTCCAGCTTCACCTTCATCATCATTGAACTTCCTTGAGTATTGAGAAGAAATGTGCCCAACTCCACCACAACTAAAATATTCCAAGGGAAGCTTTCCATTGAATATCCATTTTACACTATTTAATTTCTTGGAAAAGAGTGAAATAAGTTCTCCTACCTAATTATCATCATCAACATTATCTCCAAAAATTTCTAGTTTTTCCATGGTTTTGGATTCCATTTCTTTACTGACATGTGTCATCACATCTTCTAGATTAACTCTCATTTCATATGCCACCATACTGCTCAATATATCATCCAAATACAGTTTATATAGATGAATTTCCTCAAGGGATTACACTTTTGGATTATAGATAGGTGGAAGCCTTCTCAAAATCTTATTCATGATGTCAATGGATTTGATTTCTTCCCTGAGCCCTCTAATTGATCCTACTACATTAGTAATTATATGGAATAAGGAATCTATATTCTCATCAGGATGCATCTTCAGATCATCAAACCTATTGTGCATGAATTTTAGTTTTTCATCCTTCACTTTGTTGTCTCATTCATATATATTTTTAAGTTTTTCCCACATTGTCTTGGAAGATGTGAAAATCATTACCTTGATATAGATTTGATTAGAAAGAGATATAGTGAGAGAATTATTTTATTTAATGTATATGTCAAGCATTTTCCTATTTGTATCAGTCATAGACAACCCTATAGGATCAATGACTTGTATTAATTATGTAGTAGAAAATAAGACTTCCATTCTAAGAGATATTAAATTAGATCTCATCATATTTTTCCATATCTGAAAGTTTCTTCCATAAAACAAGAACACTCCCCTAACATTAACTAAGTTCTCCATAACAGAAAATAAGGATAGATTTAACACCACCAACCTTTATGGTGATATAACTTATAGAACCCCAGAACATACTGAGAGGGGAGGGGTAAACCGAGGTGTCAAAATTTTCTTTTAAAATAATGTATATTATTCCCACATTAGTAGGAACTCATTAAATATGTATGACAGATTAGAAAAGAAATCAAACAATCACATGTAAAGATACCACACAACACTTTTACTTGGTACACCATTAAGGACTACATCCAAGGAGCATACACCAATAGTCATTTTGTCATACCCAAATACAATAATATTTACAAGATATGGAATAAAGAGGTTTGGTCATAATCAATCTGTGTCAGGATCAATACCTTTACAATATTTTAGAGATAGCTCACTACATCCCTCAGAACACTTCCATTGACTCCCCCTAGCTCACTGACTTGGGAGAATCCTTACTCAGTTTATCGAATTGAATGTATCTTCAGTTGAATTTCATTGAATTATTTGTCTCTATTCATTATGATACTCTTCTTGCATCGAAAGCTTGAGTTAATGCACATTGATAAACCCTATATACTAAAATCTGATATTCAAAACTACCTTTTCACAAAGATCCTTCATGAAGCTCACTCTTTTGCAGTGCTCACTCCTTCGTAGAGCTCACTCCTTAACAAAGCTCACCCATTCATAGATATAACTCCTTATTAGAGCTCACTCCTTCACAATGCTCACTACTTCTCAAAGAAAACTAATTCACAAAGTTCCTTCCCCTTTGTAGAACAACCTCTGTCATGAAGAAAACTGCCTTTGCGGATCAACCTGCCTTCACAAAGCTCACTGAGCCAACGTGGAACATCCCATCTTTGCAAAGCACTCAATACATAGAAGCATTGACTTAGGTAAATACAAGAATATTATTTTTGTGAATCTCAATCTTTCATAGAATCCCAGTTTTGTGAAGTACCCCTTGCTTTGCAAAATCAGAGTGATTCTGAATTTTCTTTAAAAAATTTCATGAAAAATGAAGAGGGGTAACCTCTTATTTATAGGCATATCTGATCATGAATATCCAATACCTCCATAAATGTTTTTGGATCATTCAAAACATCTTCACGATGACCCTCCCTTAACAAAGATCAACTAAAATTCACTGTTCATGAAGCTCATCGTAGTTGTATAGGCTTCTATCAAAACATTGCGTAGTGGCGATTCTTACTCGCAGTACTCCATTTCTCATAATATAGAATCACAACATCAGAAATATTTAATCCTTTGTGAAAAAAACCATGAAGCCCATATCTTCAAAACTCATTCCTTTTCCATATTTTCATAAGGCCTTCAAGAAAAACCACTTTTCATAATGCTTACCATTATCCAAATTTTAGACCCCAAAAATTTGACAAACACTGAGAGATGAATCCACCTTCAATAATTCTTATGGATTGAACTGTATGTTCCCTTTCCTTGAAATCTCTTTGATCATCCATGATAAGATTGAAAAAAACATAAACTATACTCCATTTCGATCAAAGAACATCCTTGGTTCCAATATTTTTGAGAATAATATTTATTTCATTAATTAAATTCAAATAGAATTTAATTGTGATCAATGGAAACACATAGTGTGAGACCCTATAGTCTTATTTCTCATTGGAATAAGGAGGGATTGTATAAAGTACAAGAAGAATATATATAAATGGGTCAAAACACCGAATATAATTAAGTTAATTTCACAACATTTAATATAATACATGAATGCTTATTGTGTAATAGAATCCATTTTTCACAATATCTCATCAAGAAGGTTATATACAACTATCATCAACCTATGTACTTGATACATATTTCTTTGAATATATGAAATAAACATATTGTTACACCATATACTCAGAATTTAATTCAATAATTCTATTTCAATAAAAGGGTTGAGATATAAACTTCTATAAAGATATAAGGGAAAAATTCTACCTCGTATTATTATTAATAACATGGCATTCATGATGCACCCAACATACCCTACTTCCCATGAACATATGGAATCACGGTTTAGGTATGTAAATCTAAGTGTGAAAGTCATGAAATGCATTATTAATAATTTTAAAGTTCAAGGACTGTTACACATGCTCATAGATATTAATATATGATGACACATAAACATGCATAATTCCTATTAGAGGATTTGTTCTCATTAATTACCATATTGTATATTACCAAGTGTGAAATTCATGAGAAAAATTATCACATGATTATGAGTACTATCTATTGATAGTCAAAATTATATGTATCCTATCATATTATATTATATGTACATGAAACTATATTTAAGAATATCATCATGTCAATTTAAGGTTCTCATCATAGCGGGAACTACTATGAAATTATCTACGAGACACATACTCTAGGATATTATTACATTAAATCATGTAGAATAATAAATAATATGTAATAATAACTTTTATTAATATTAATTTTTTTAAATATACATAAAATCCAAAATACAGATAGTTGGTTCTAGAAAAACCACTACAATTATGGCATCCCGCCTTTTTATTACATAACTTTTCATTACATTTTAAAAACAGAGGATCTTTAAAGTCTAGTGTGTTGGAAATAAAGAACATAATACATGAGAAACAACATAAAAAATTCTTATAATCCACTTTTATGACTTCAAAATAAGTTCATCCTAAGTACAATTACTTCATCTCATAACCTGAAGACATACATTTAAAGGAAAGGGTGAGCAGAAGGCCCAATAAGGGTAAACAAGGGAACCAATTTACTTATGACATCAATAAGAACTTGTATAAAAACATAAGGACATGAGAAATGGAAGTATAGGCGTATCATAATGAAAATAACTTGAAACATAACTTGAATATGTGGCTAAAACATTTCATTTAAACATTCATGAACATATCACCAAGGTTTATCCTCGAGGTGTCATAAAAATTACCAAGGTTATTCACCAAGGTATCGTGAAACATGTCATCTCTAGAGATTAATTCTTTACCTAATGAATTGGAGCACTATCATGGAGAAACCTTAATATGTCATTAATTACATGTTATCCACGTAGATTATAATCAAACATTTCATAAATAACCCATGGATAATAAAAGAAATGGGTTTTATTTCAAGATCATGACGTTTTAAAAGTTCTTAAAAATAAGATCATTATATCATTTATAACCCATGGAAAGGGAGTGAAGGTTATATGTATGTCAATAAAAAAATCAAATATATCATCTTTATATATTTATGAACACCCATAGAAACTAAATCGGTCTGGGTATTCACATAAATAAACAAGGGAATTTCTTGAGAGAAAGAGATATAAATTTTGAGATGAAATTTTTGCAGCATAATGACTATATAACATGGTTTTAGAAAACATTGAAAATAGAGGGGAAAAGGGTAACCAGCTAATAAATAATTCATAATACAGTATGGGTACTGAATAAGATCATGGTATGGATATTTTAATGACATACTACATTCAAAGGAAACATGAAAGAAAAGATAATATGCGATTTCTTTTATGAGAAATTTGGCAGCCTAACGAAGTCACTTAAAAATTAAGAAAACAAATTGATGAGAAAAGAAAGGGTCTCTCATCATTTGGACATAAAATGGACAGTAATAAGAACATATAAGAACATAACCTCAACACAAAGATATTGAAACTATAAGACACAACATAAAGGAATTCATGACTTAAAGACGAGGGTGAAAGGATCCCTTACCTTGAAGAGTAACTTCAAAAGCTTAAAGGTCGGGACCTTGGGAGGCTTGAGGGAACCTTGGGAGGAATCCTTGGGAGTTAAGGAGACCAGAAATTCATTGAGGGTGATTTTGGAATTAAATGAATGAGGTAAATGGCTTGGTATTTATAGGGAAAGTGAGTAAATAAATTATTAATTTCCAAGGGACACCTCATTGGTGGTATTTGCAAAACCATGGGCTTGCCCATGGTATTTTCCCATGGTATTGGAAATCTGGGACACCTCATAGAATATATCACTATTAATAAGTTGACCATAAATCTTACATCATTATTACATCATTAATGATGTCATTAAACACCCGAAACTCAAAACTGCATTTTTACTATTCACCGAAAATTCATCTGTTTCAGAAAAAAACCCAAAAATTCACCCTAACCTATTATAAATGCTCTGAATTAAAAAATGAAGTCCATTTTATGAAAATAATTTTCTAAATATTTTTAATATAATTTTTAAATAAAAAAATTATTTATTCCAAAAATTCAACTTTAAAAATATAACTCATTTTGTAACACCTTAAAAAAGTAATCAAGGTCCCATAAAAAAATCTTATACCCATAAGACAATAAAGTAACAATTTATGATTAAATTTTATGAAAATAAATTTCCATTTTAAATTATTAAATTAATTATAAAATTGTAAATAAAATATTTATGGCGTACAAAAATACCAAAACTTAAACTATGACCATTTTTTCTCTTTTAAGATGTCTAAAATGTATTTATACATTCATGGGTGAAGTTTCTATTTTTTTGGTCAAATTACTATTCATTACTATTCATGTGGGTTTGTTACTATTCCTATTTTACTATTCACTAAAAACCAAGTTGATCTTATTAGACTCTAAATTTCTCACTGATCACAACTGTAGAAGACCACTTTTTGAAAATCATTTCACTTTATTAACTATTTAATGAATAAAAAAATATTTTAAAATGCCCATTTTATCCTAAATTCATCAATAATACACATCCTATATTTATCCGGATATTTGAAATTCACAAACTTTTCCATTAGAAGAAATAAAAAATTTATTAATAAAAGGATTATACAAAGCAACTAAGGTCTCATTACATAGCCCCTTATTACACCAGCATAGGACCTAAGTGTTAGGTGTGCTATGGTGATTGAATATTGGGGTGGCTCGGAAAACATTGCCTGAGTGGTGATTTCTATAAGCTTGAACTTCTCCCTTAGGCGATTCCGTTCAAGCATCATACGTTGAAGTTCAGCTTGGGTTTGGTCCAGAGAAAATCCCAGTGATGCTACCTCCTTCCAAAGCTCCGACAGATGGGATTCATATGGCTCGAGTCTACTGGATGAGGCCATTCAATCTTCTTTCTGTATTAATTATCCAAGATAATTGTATTTATAAAAACACAACGTTAAGATTATAGTTTCCAATGGTCATATTGATCAACGATCATATAACAGTTGAAACCCAAAAGTCTGATTCTAATTATAACCACTTCATTAATTAAAGGATATAGTTATGTTGAGTATAAAATAAAATAACACACAAAAACAGGAAACAAATATAATTAAAAATTTCGAGTCGTTACATTCTTCCCCCCTTAGGAAACTTTGTCCCTGAATTTTTATCTCATACCCTCTGATGGGAAAAGGTGTGGGTACTTCGGTCTCATGGAATCCTTCGGTTCCCACATGGCTTCTTCACATTTTTGGTTCCTCCAAAACACCTTAAGAAGGTGGGTAGTCTTGTTGCGTATAACCTTGTCTCTATGATCCAAGATCTCCACTGGCTACTCCTCATAAGAGAGGACATGTTCTAGTTGTACCACCTCTGGATTTAGTACATGTGAAGGGTCAGGTATGTACTTCCTCAAGAGGGATACATGGAAGACATCATGAACTTGGGCTATATTTAGAGAAAGTGTAAGCCAATAGGCCACTTCTCTCACACGATCAAGGATTTCATAGGGGCTAATGTACTTAGCGATGGGCTTCCCTTTCTTCCCAAACCTCATGAATCTCTTCCAAGGTGAAATCTAAAGAAAGAATCTGTCACCAACATCAAACTCCAAGTCCCTTCGATGGTTGTTGGCATATCTCTTTTGCCGACTTTGATTAGCCTTAATGTGTTGTTGGATGACATGGACCTTTTCTATCATCTCTTGCACAAGATCAGGCCCAAGAAGATTTCTCTCACCAACTTCATCCCAAAAAGTAGTATTTCTACATCGCTTCTCATATAGATCTTTATAGGGTGACATTTGAATGCTCGAGTGGAAGCTATTGTTGTAAGAGAACTCAACTAAAGAGATATGTTGAGACCATCCACCTTTAAATTCTATTGAGCCAGTTCTTAGCATGTACTCGAGTGTTTGAATAGTCCTTTCAGATTGGCCATCCGTTTGGGGGTGATAGGCCGTACTGAAATTCAATTTAGTGCTCAGATCTTGTTTAAGACTTCTCCAGAATTTTGATGTGAACCTTGTATCATGATCAGATACGATAGAAAGTGGAACTCCATGCAGCCTTACCACTTTCTTCAGGTAAATACTTGAAAGATGATCAAGAGAGAAATATTCCCGAATAGAGATAAAATGGGAAGTCTTGGTGAGACAGTCCACAATAACCCATATCACATTATTTCTTTTGGAAGTTCTTGGGAGACTAGTGAAAAAGTCCATAGTGATATTATCCCACTTCCATGCTGGTATGGGTAGTGGTTGCAATACCCCTTTAGGAAGTTGTCGCTCTGCCTTCACTTGATGACATACCAGGCACCTTGAAGTGTAGTCAGTAATCTCCCTTTTTCATATTATCCCACCAATAATGATCACGAAGGTCCCTATACATTTTTGTGCTTCCAGGATGCATAGAGAATGTAGAGCTATGAGCTTCATCCATCAGCTCCTTCTTTATTTCTGTAATAGATGGAACACATAGTCTTGCACGAAATTTCAGTACACCTTCTTGATTAGTATTGAACTCAAGAAACTTCCCATCCTTCATAGCCTCAAACTTCTTCTGTAACAAAGGATCTTATTTCTGAGCTTTCTTGATCTTATCTAGTAGTGATGCTTGAGAAATCATTTGGGTTAGGGTTGATGTTTTCCCTTCACTTATAATTACCATGTACAGCTTTACTAGGTCATTGATAAAAGGATCTTTTTGAATCCTCATCATGGAAAGAAAAACTGGGTCTTTCCTTCTTAATGCATCTGGAACTTTGTTTTCTCTTCCAGGATGATAATGAATTGAACAATCATAGTCTTCAAGGAGTTCCAACCATCTCATTTGTCTCATGTTCAATTCCTTTTGTGTGAAAATATACTTCAAACTTTGATGGTCTGTGTATATATCACATTTATCCCCATAAAGATAGTGCCTCCATATCTTCAGAGCAAAAACAATCGCCGCTAGCTCTAGATCATGCGTAGGATAGTTCTGCTCATGATTCCTCAACTGTCTAGATACATAAGCAATGACCTTTCCATTTTTCATGAGGATGCACCCAATCCATTTCGTAGATTCATTGATAAAAATAATGAATCCTACTCCACTTGAGGGCAGAGTTAACACAGGTGCAGTAACCAATCTCTTCTTCATCTCTTGGAAACTTTCCTCACACTCCTTTGTCCAGATGAACTTGACCCCTTTTTGATTTAACTTGGTTAATGAATTAGAAAGTCATGATAAGTTTTTCACAAACCTCCTATAATATCCATCTAATCCAAGGAAACTACGAATCTCAGTTATTATTGTAGGATGAAACCACTCCTCTACAACTTTTGTCTTTGCAGGGTCAACTGTGATTCCTTCATTAGTAATAATGTGACCTAACAAAGAAACTTGTTGTAACCAGAATTCACATTTACCAAACTTTCCAAAAAGTCTATCCTTACTTAGAGTTTACAAAATAACCCTTAGATGATCCTCATGCTCCTCACGACTTTTGGAATATATCATAATATCATCAATAAAAACTACCACAAAGTTATCATGGTAGTATTTAAAGACTCTATTCATCAAATCCATAAAAATAGAAGGTTCATTAGTTAGTCCAAAAGGCATAACAACAAACTCATATTTCCCATATCTTGATTGGAAGGCAGTTTTTTGAATATCTTCTTTCTTCACCCTCAATTGATGATAACCAGATCAAAGATCAATCTTAGAGAAGAATTGAGTCCCACAAAGTTGGTCAAATAAGTCATAAATTCTTTGAAGAGGGTATTTGTTCTTTATTTTGATTTCGTTCAGTTATCTATAATCAATGCATAGCCACATCGATCCATCCTTCTTCACAAAGAGAACAGGTGGTCCCCAAGGAGACACACTCGGTCGGATAAACCCATTCTCCAAAAGATCTTGGATTTGTTTCTTTAATTCCTCCAGCTCCAAATTTTCCATCCTATATAGGATCTTTAATATTAGATGAGATCCAGGTACGAGTTCAATGGATAACTCTACCTCTCTTTCTAGGGGAGGTCCAGGAAACTCCTCAGGAAATACGTTAATGTATTCCTGGAAGATGGGTACATTTTCTATCCTCAAACTCTCATTTCCTTCTTCTTCTTCACCGATCAATTCCATAAAGAAGGATATAGGAGGTTCTTATAGATAATGATCAGGTTGAGATATCTCTCCTTGGAAGATAACTGTAGGTTTTCCATTCAAGACTACTGATATTTCCTTACTTCTGCATTTGATCTTATCATTATACTATGAGAGCCAGTCCATCCCTAGCATAATGTCGAATTACATCATGGGAATGACTACTAGATTTGCGATAAGATTGTGCTCACCAAAGTAAATACTAGATTTTATAAACACTACTGATGCTTGGATAATCCCACCAGGAGTCTTGACTGATAACTCTACTTTTAGAAAGTCGAGGGTTGATTATAAATTCTCTGCAAACTTGGAAGAAATAAAGGAATGCGTAGAACCATAATCAAACAAAGTAATTGATAGCTTTGTGCCCCCCTCCAGTGTCCCCATTGTCGGATTAGAATAGTATGGGAGGCCAGTGTTTTGTGTCTCCAGAAGTTCCATGCAGGGCATGGTCGAGCAGTGGGGTTTCTCCAGTGGCTTTCTCCTCACAGGTGCACTCTGGTGTTCGCACCCATTCGAAATCCAAACTTGATGCCAATGTATGTGAACTTTTTTCACACCATGTCCAGGGCCAGGAGTCTAGCACCAAAGCCAGATGTGATCAGATCAATGTGTAGAGTCCTAATCTGGAATGGACGCAGCATTGGATCCAGGGTCAAGACTGACTTCATCTTCAGTGAAATAAGAAACAGGAAAGTCGATTTGGTGGCTATTTTGGAACTAAAGAAATCTTCTAGAAAAAATAAGGATTATGATCTAAGGCTTAAAGTCCATGGTTTTATGCATGGAGATCCTCCCAATTCTCATATATGGCTATTTTGGAAGGACCACGTTAGTGTTGATCTTCTGAGCACGTCAGATCAAGCTCTGAATACTAAGATTACAGTGGGGACCCATGTGTTCTTTTTTTTCTTCATCTACGCGAAGTGTAATGCTTAGGGTAGGGATTCCTTGTGGAGATATCTAGAGGGATTTAATCCAGAAAATCACCCATGGATCATCGGGGGTGATTTCAACATTTTTACGAGTTCAGAGGAGAAGAAAGGGGGTGGAGATTTTTCCAGGAGTGACAACCAAGATTTTGTTTCATTCATGGCTAGGAGCGGCCTTTTGGATGCTTGTTATGAGGGTAGTATATTTACCTGGTGCAATAATCAACGCCGGGGAGACATTCGTACTACCAACTCGATTTATTCTTGATGAATAATGATACTATTTCCATGTTCTCGGATTCCAAAGTTGTTCACCTGACTCGGTGTCTGTTCGATCACTCTCTACTCCGCATCTCCCTTGGTGCAGGGTCATCAGGGGAGGCTCAACCTCTTATTTCAAAATCATGGATGGAGGAACTAGGGTTTTTCGAGGTGGTTAGGGAAGCTTGGGACATGCAACACCAGAGAAACTCGTGGATTACCCTTCACAACAAGCTTAAGCAGCTTAAAACTCTCCTTCGTGTATGGAGGAGAACGATCCCTGCTCATGATCAGGATTTTTCTGAGATCAGTGAAGAGGTTGATCAGCTGGAGAACGGTTTGGCGCAGGGTTGGGATGACTCTCTATTTTATGAACCGAGAAATAAGAAGGGAAAGCTATCAGATAGTCTTCTGAGGCAGTAAAGGATTTCCAGAGAGGGATCTATGGTGAAATGGATTCGTGAGGGGGATTGTAACTTGATATAATTTCATGTCTTCATTAGAGAACGTCAGTGTGTTAAAAGGCCTAATATTCAAAGGGCTGATGGAACCTTCTGAACTGACCGATAGGGGGTGGGGGTCATGGTCAATGGAGTCCTACAGTCCCTACTAGCTACTCCCAATCCTGGTCTGGTAGGGGGATACCCAAGGGGTGATGTTGAGATTTTTGAGGGCATTCTGAACAGTGTTTCGGAGGGCATTGATGAGAGCTTGAGGAGAACTCCGGATGAGGTTGAGGTGCATGAGGTGGTTATGACTTTGAACCCGGATAGTGAACCAGGGCCTGATGGTTTCCCTGGTTTTTTTTACAGGGCGACATGGGACATTATTAAAGGGGATCTTGTTCATGCGGTCCAGGATTTCTTTTAGGGAGGAGATCTACCCTGAATTGCCAGTGCTACTAAAATGGTTCTCATTCCTAAAGTGTGTAACCGTCAATCCATTGACCACTACCGGACCATCAGCATGTACAACTTACCGTATAAGGTTTTGGATAGTATACTGAATAAGAGAATGGATGCTCACCTGGATTCTTGGTTGAATTCTGAATAGCATGGTTTCATTAAAGGGAGGTCAATTCAGGGTGTGATAGAAGTGTCCTAGGAGATGGTAAGTGGCATCAATAACAAGTCCTTTGGGGTAAATTTTGTGGTTAAATTATACATGAGAAAGGCATATGAAAGGTTGGAATGGGGTTTTGTCTTAAGAGTCTTGGCTTGCACGGGGTTCTCCAATTAGACCAGAGACCTTCTATTCCGCTATTTTAGTTCGGCGTGGATATCTACTTCATTCATGGGTAAACAATGTGGTTTTTTCAAGGATTTTCGTGGTCTTAGTAAAGGGGATCCTTTATCCCCTACCCTTTTCATTCTCGCCCAAAATGCTTTTAGCTGTTACATAAATCAGGGGCTTAACAAGGGTAAAATCCTTCCTTATCATAACCGGCTTTCCACTAGTGGTATCACTCACTTGATGTTCACGGATGATACAATCCTTTTTATCAATGGTAGTAGAAGATCAGTGTAGGGGTTGGATGGAATTTTAGGGGAGTATTGCAAATGGAGTGGGCAGGTGGTGAACAAAGAGAAAAGTCTTTTTTTACGTCCAGGAAGACCTCAGAGAGAAGGGAGAGGGCCTTGAGGGACAACTTGAATATGGATAGGGGATCCTTCCACATGGAATATCTTGGGGTGACGGTTATCCCCTACTCTCTTTGGGTACATCATTTTGAAAAACTTATTAACAAAATCACGGGGCACATCTACAATTGGAAAAATAGATTCCTATCCTTTGGAGGCCGCATTACTCTGGTGAACAGTGTTTTAGTTTCCATTTCCATGCATATTATCTCCACCATTAAGGTTCCTAAGAGGGTGGTTTCCAACTTGGAAAGAATTATGGTGTCCCTCATATGGGATGGGAAGATGGAAGGCAGATATCATTAGGCCTTGGGGAAAAGGTTAACAAGACATCTTTTTAAAGGGGGCATTAATTTAAGTAGTGTCTCCTCAACCATGAAAGGGATTCGTTCTAATCTTGCATGGGAGGCTCTGGAAGGTCGGTCTCTCTAGGGTAGAACAATGCATGACTTATATGGCAGGAATGTGAATGTTCAGAGGAACCGACCTTCTAGGATATGACACCTGACTTACCCATACTTGGAGGTTTTTCAACATCACTCTCGATGGGTCGTGGGAAGAGGTAATATAAAATTTTGGGAGAAAGACTGGGGGGTGGGAAGGCTGTGGTTTCCAGTCTTCCCCATGCCTAATCTATCTTTCAAGGAGGCTATCAGTCATCCCCAGTTTATTCAGGCCATCCTTTATGAGATCCAAATGGAGATTTTCAATACCATAGTGGCTAGTGACAAGCATGATAGGCTTATCTTCACTGGTTCTACATCAGGTACTTTCTCTATCAAAGATTATGCTCGGGTGACGAGGGATATGTCGCTGGATGACCCATGGGGGGGAGGCTCTGTGGTGCAAGGAGATTCCTTCCAAATTTAATTTTCTACTATGGCGAGTACGGAATAAGGCGATGCCCACAGATGAAAACATGAAACATATGGGAGTTAATTTGGCCTCAAGATATTGGTGCTGCAAGTACTTCAACCAAGAGTCAGTGGGGCACCTCTTCTATGATGGTGAATGGGCCAAAAAGATATGGCAGACTTTCGGGGCCTTCTTTAGGTGGGATGGATATGATGGGTCTCACGGTAATTTCTTTAGTGCATGGTTTAGAGGCACTGGGAATCACAGGGCTGATAGAAAAGCTAGGATAATCATTCTACTTGTAGGGTGCTGGACAATTTGGAAGGCACAGAATGATAGCTTCCACAACATTACTGTTGTTTCCTAGGTCAACATCATTTTTAAAATGAAAAAACATTTTTTTGGATCTGATCAGGCTGTGTCCCGAATGTCATTGTGCACCATCTGTGAGCTCTATCTGCTTAGATCTCTCCACCGCTCAGCAGGCAGGCAATGCAGGGCAGGAACGATGGGTCTGATGGAATCCTCCGTGCCAGGGGCTCCAACTTAACACTGATGGTTCACTGATCGGGGGGGGGGGAGATGCGGTGGGCGGAGTTGTGAGAGATCAGTCGGGGGCTATTCTTGCATCATTCGCAGGCGAGTTGGGGAGAGGCAATTCCCTACAGGCAGAGGCCCAGGCGCTGGCAGCAGAGCTGGGAATGTGAAAATGCAGGCAGATCCCTTTGGCAAGGTTGGAGACAGACTCCATGATCCTGTGCAATGCGATGATGGGCAAAGGGAGGGTTCCATGGAATATTTCTTACACTATTAAGAGATGTAAATCGATCATGGGGACTAAAATGGAGATCTCTCACACTTGGAGGGAGGGTAATATGGTGGATGATTTTTTGGCGTCTATGAAAACTATAGCTCACAGTATGATTTCTTTCTTTAACTTGGGGTCTTTTCCTAGTGAGGGGATGAATTTTTTTTTCAAAGATGCTTTGGTCTTGCAGTAATTTCATCCTCCATGATGATTTTTGTATTTTTGTTTTTCCAAATCAATAAAAATGTTAATTTTTAGTCAATTTCTTGCTTTGAGAGAACAATAAGAGTACCTACTACCATATCATTTGAAGCTTCAACTTCATCTATCGTGATAGAAAAAGCATGAACTTTATCCCTTGGCCTTTGATGAGGCTGATGGTGGTTCCCGTCCACTACCCTAGAATTTGGACAGTGATTAGAAAAGTGCCCAAGTTTTCCACACTTAAATCACTGGACATCAGGTAGGGCCTGCACCATATTCCCCTTATCTTTAGTGTTTGAAAGTTGATGTTTCACCTCACTACGACAATTCCTCACAATATGTCCATCTCTTCCAAACTTGTAGCATTTCCTGCTCCCGAGCAGGCAGTTCCCTGAATGTTTCTTCCCACATTTATTACATGTGGGAAATTGCAGTTGCTTGCCTCCTATTCCTTTCTCAAATGTCCTCCCTAATCTGGGCTCCATCGATCACTTTTTGTCGCTTGATTTATGAGACCATTGCATCTCACCAAACTCCAGTTCGACTTTCATCGCACTCTGCATGATCTCCTCGTAAATATCATAGTCTCGGTTGTACATATTCTTCCACAGATGAGGTCTCAGTCCATTGAAGAATCTCTCAACCTTACCATTTGGATCCATGACAAAGCTAGAGGTATATCATGAAATTCAGGTGAAATTCATCTCATATCTTCCGACATATTCATTCTCCTTCTACTTCAGCTCGAGAAACTCCTTCTCCATTCTTTTTCTCATGGATCGAGGGAAATAATTATTGAATAAAATCCCTATGAACTCTTCCCACTCCAAATATTAAACTTCCACTCTTGTCCTTGTGTTTTTAATTAGTTCCCACCACTGATAAACTTCTCCTTCTAAGCGATAGATGGTGAGGGTGACCTTCTCTTGATCTGAACAGTGAAGCACAAAAAAGATCTTTTCTATGGAGATGATCCACTGCTCAGCAATCAATGGGTCAGTCAATCCACTGAAGGTTGGTGGTCATTGATGCATAAAGGACTCAACATAATGTTGTTCCCTTTTTGGTGAGATCAGTCTCTCAGCTTGATTCGAGTTATTTCCCATAACTTGAGTCAGTTAGTTCATCATTCACACGAATGTTTCCATTCCGGCTTCCATCGGAGGGCCATCAGCGCATGGTCCATTGCGGTCACCATTTGCACAGTTCCTCATATTTCCCACCACTTTCTAAAAGAATAAAACCTTAGTGAGAAACTTATTTCATTTACGAATCTTTTAAATATAGAGGATTTTATGTCTTAAAACTTCATGCTTAAACAATTACATTTCTCTTTAATTCCTTCATAATGATTTATAAAAAGCTTGTGATTAACAAAACATATCCCCCAGGAGTGTCGTAACCAAGAGTGTAGCAAGGCCCGTTGTCTTGCACCAGTTCCCATTCGAGTCTATCTCAAAGCGGTGATTTCGGGTTTTACCCCTATGTACATTTGTGCTAGAGCCGCCTCTACCTTCTCGTATCCAGATAGGGATGCATTTGTTTGATAAACCACTTACTCAATATTCACCAAAATACCAGGAAGTTTTACTTTATTTAAACTTTTATGTAGGATTATTCCTAAAAATTTCATAGCCTAATTTCCATAAATAACTAAACTATCCTTTGATACCAACTATGGCATCCCGCCTTTTTATTACATAAATTTTCATTACATTTTACAAACAGAGGATCTTTAAAGTCTTGTGTCTTGGAAATAAGGAACATAATACATGAGAAACAACATAAAACATTCTTCTAATCCACTTGTATGGATTCATCATAAGTTCATCCTAAGTACAATTACTTCATCTCATAACCTGGAGACATACATTTAAAGGAAAGGGTGAGCAGAAGGCCCAGTAAGGGTAAACAAGGGAATCCGTTTACTTGTGACATCAATAAGAACTTGAATAAAAACATAAGGACAAGAGAAATGGAATTATAGGAATATCATAATGAGAAGAACTTGAAACATAACTTGAATATGTGGCTACAACATTTCATTTAGACATTAATGAACATATCATTAAGGTTTATCCCCGAGGTGTCATAAAAATTACCAAGGTTATTCACCAAGGTATCGTGAAACTTGTGATCTATAGAGATTAATTATTTACCCAATGAATTCGAGCGCTATCTGGGCACACCCTTAATATGTATTTACTTACATGTGATCCACATAGATTATAATCAAACATTTCATAAATAACCCATGGAGAATAAAAGAAATGTGTTTTATTTCATGATCGTGACATTTTAAAAGTTCTTAAAAATAAGATCATTATATCATTTATAATCCATCTAAAGGGAGTGAGGGTTATATGTATGCCAATTCCAGAATCAAATATATCATCTTTATATATTTATGAACACCCATAGAAACGAAATAGGTCTGGTTATTCACATAAATAAATAAGGTAATTTCTTGAGAGAAAGAGATAGAAATTTTGAGACGCAATTTCTGCAGCATAACGACTATGTAACATGATTTTAGAAAAAATTGAAAAGTGAGGGGACAATGGTCACCCAATAATAAATAATTCATAATAAAGTATGGGTTCTTAATAAGATCATGGTATGGATATTCTAATGACAGACCACATGAAAAGGAAACATGAAAGAATAGAGAATATGCGATTTCTTTTACCAGAAATTCGGCAGCCTAACAGCGTCACTTAAAAATTTATAAAACAAATTGATGAGAGAAGAAAAGATCTCTCATCATTTGGACATGAAATTTACAGTAATAAAAACATATAATAACATACCCTCAACATAAAGAGATGGAAACTAGAAGACACAACATAAAGGAATTCATGACTTAAAAGAAGAGGGTGAAATGATCCCTTACCTTGAAGAGTAACTTCGAAATCTTGAAGGTCGGGACATTGGGAGGCTAGAGGGAACCTTGGGAGGACTCCTAGGGAGGTAAGGAGACCAAAACTTATTTGATTATGATTTTGTAATGAAATGAATGAGGGAAATGAATTGGTATTTATAGGGAAAGTGAGTGAATAAATTATTAATTTCCAAGAGACACCTCATCGGTTTTATTTGAAAAACCATGAGATTTCCCATGGTATTTACCCATGGTATTGGCCACTTGGGACACCTCATAGAATATCTCACTATTAATAAGTCGACCAGAAAGTTTACATCATTATTACATCATTAATGATGTCATTAAACACCCGAAACTCAAAACTGCGTTTTTACTATTCACTAAAAATTCATCTGTTTCAGAAAAACCCAAAAATTCACCCTAACCTAATATTGATTCTCTGAATTCAAAAATGAAGTCCATTTTATGAAAATAATTTTCTAAATATTTTTAATTTAATTTTTAAATAAAAACATTATTTAGTCCAAAAATACAACTTTAAAACTATAACTCATTTTGTAACACCTTAAAAAAGTAATCAAGGTCCCATAAAAATATCGTATACCCATAAGAAAATAAATTAACAATTTATGATTAAATTTTATGAAAATAAATTTCCATTTTAAATTATTAAATTAATTATAAAATTGTAAATAAAATATTTATGGCGTACAAAAATACCAAAACTTAAACTATGATCATTTTTTCTCTTTTAAGGTGTCTAAAATGTATTTATACATTCATGGGTGAAGTTTCTATTTTTTGGTCAAATTACTATTCATTACTATTCATATGGGTATGTTACTATTCCTACTTTACTATTCACTAAAAACCAAGTTGATCTTATTAGACTCTAAATTTCTCACTGATCACAACTGTAGAAGACCATTTTTTGAAAACCATTTCACCTTATTAACTATTTAATAAATAAAAAAATATTTTAAAATGTATTTTTTCCTAAATTCATCAATAATACACATCCTATATTTATTCGGATATTTGAAATTCACAAACTTTTCCATAAGAAGAAATAACAATTTTATTTATAAAAGGATTACACAAAGTAGTTATGGTTTCGTTACATAGCCCCTTATTACACCAGCATATGACCTAAGTGTTTGGTGTGCTATGGTGATAGAATCTTGGGGTGGATCGAACAACATTGCTCGAGTGGTGATTTCTATCAGCTTGAACTTCTCCCTTAGGAAATTCTGTTCAAGCTTTATATGTTGAAGTTCGGTTTGGGCTTGGTCCAGAGCAAAGCCTAGAGATGCTACCTCCTTTCCAAGCTCCGACAGATGGGATTAATATAGCTCGAGTCTACTAGATGAGGCCATTCAATCTTATTTCTATATTAATTAACAAAGATAATCATATTTATAGAAACACAACGTTAAGATTATAGTTTCCAGTAGTCATATTGACCAATGGTCATATAACAGTTGAAACCCAACGGTCTCATTCTAATTATACCCACTTCATTAATTAAATGATATAGTTTTGTTGAGTATAAAATAAAATAACAGACAAAAATAGGAAGAAAATATAATTAAAAAGTTTGGGTCATTACAACAATAAAATCCCACTTGGACTAGAGCTAGCTACCTATGAATTTCAGTCAGCTAGACCTCACATGATGATCATGTTTCTACTGATTTAAGTCTTTAGTAAACGGGTCTACCATGTTGTCTTCTATTGATATTTTAATAACTATAACTTCAAATCTTTGAAAAAATCCCCCAAGAGATGATACTTTACAATTATTTTTTGTGTCCACTGATGTGAACTTGGGTCCTTCGAAAGGGGTACCGCAACAATATTATCACAATAGTGTGTGATATGATATTTACTTATTGGTACCACATCAAGATCTTGGAAAGAGTTATGTATCCAAAATGCTTCTTTAGTTTCCTTAGAAGCTCAAATATACTCAAACTCTGCTATATAATCTGTAACCATAACTTGATTTAAGATCTTCCAACTAACAAAACCACCCTTGGAAAAAACATATTTATATCCTTAAATAACTAGTTCCTCATCTCCTACATAGACTAGGAACAAACCCGTAGTACACCTCAGACACATAAGGATAGTCTTGGATGCCATCCAATGTTAGTAACCTAGATCAGGTTAATTTATTCCTACCATTATTAAGGAATAAGATACATCTAGATTAGTAGATAACATAACATAAATGACCTACCAAATCATAGAAACATATTTAATTCTTTCCATCCTTTATATTTATTCATGTTTCTGGGGAAACATTTTCCTAGAAAATAAATTCCTTGTGACATTTGAAGTAGTCCCCTCTTGGATTATTCCATAATAAATATATTCTTTATATTGTCTATATATTTACCTTAACATATACCAAGCATCTTCTTAGATCTACCATGATGGATTTTGATCCCAAGAATATATACTACTTTACACAAGTCCTTCATAGAGAAGCATTTATTTAAATAGGCATTAAAAAACTGTAATAATGGTATCTCATTTTCAATAAATAATATATCATTAACATAAAATATTAAGAAAAAAACCAAACTAAAATTAAATATCTTATAAATACAAGGCTCACATTCCTTCTTTATGAATCCAAAATTTGTTATGGCTTCATCAAACTGAATGTTCCTTGACCCAAATACTTTATTTAATCTATAAATAGATATTTACAATTTTTATATCTTGTTATAATACTTTGGAGTCACAAACCCTTTGGGTTGTGTCATATAGACATCTAATTTAAGGTTTCTATTAAGGAATATTGGTTTTGACATCCATTTCCCAAATGAAATAGTCATGGAAAGCCACAATGACAAGTAGAATTATGATATATTTCAGCATTGAAGTTGGTAAAAATGTTTCTTCATATCTATGTCTTAATTATTTTTAAACCCTTTTGCAACTATCCATGCCTTATAAGTAAAAATTTGTCCATCCATGTATAGATTTTTCTTGAATAACCATTTTCAACCAACTTTTTTTACATCCATTAGAGGATCTACCAAAAACCTAACCTATTTTTGGTATATGGAATCCATTTAAAAATTCATAAATTATTTACACTTGGAAACATTGGTTCCACTTACTACATTCTTATAGATTTCAAGATCATTATTATAAACTAATAATGAGTTTCCATCCTCAGTGATTAGAAAACCATATATTTTAGGTTATTTAACCTCTATTGTACTCATACATTGTACCTGTGTCTCCATAACCTATTCTTCAAAGGTGATTTGTGGAATTTTTTCCAATTCCAACTCTTGTATACCTTTTTCCTAGACTTAATAAAATTATATATCACTCCCATTGTCTCTTTAATATATGTTCTCCCTCTCAAAGAATATATCATTTATTTATACAATTATTTTTTTTTTCTAATGGGTTGTATAAGTAATATCCCCTTGTCTCTTTATGGTATCCTATAAAGGTACACTTTATGCCTTGAGGTGAATTTTTTTTCTTGAAGAGGCGTTAAAAATGACCTGAAACCCCACACATATAAAATTGACAACATGGGTTTTCTTCCACACTAATTTTCATTTAGAATACCATTTTTTTATTTCATTGCCTCTTGGTTTAATATATTTTCAATTTTGGCTAACATGTATCCTCAAAAGGATATTGGAAGACTATTATGACTCATCATCAATATCAACATGTCAAAAAAGGTACAATTGATCCTTTCACTTACATTATCCCATTGAGGTGGATAAGGAAGATTGAGTTGGTATAGAATCCCAAAATCTCATAAATAATTAATTAAGTCTTGATAAATATATTCTCTACCACAATATGAGTGAAATTTCTTAATTTTCTTACCAATATGGTTCCCAGATTCATTCTTAAATTATTCAAATATATAAAAAAAATTGAATTATGCATTATTAAGTAGACATTTAAATATATACTAAAATCATCAATAAAAGTTATAAATTATGAGTACCTACCCCTTTCTTAAATTGGAAATGACCCACACAAATCGACATGAACTAATTCAATAATCTTCTGGACCTTCACATTTTCCAAAAAATGAGGATTTTGTCATTTTTCCTTATAAACATGCATAAAAAACACTATGTGGTTTTAGTTTAAAGGAATTTAAATATATATCTTAGTGTAACTTGGTCAAATGATATTAATTTACATGAATTAGTTGATGATTCCATAGTTAGGCATGGTATGAGTCATGTGAGTTAGTTTCATTATCAATTTTCATTACTTGGTTTATGTAATCGAACACATAGAGATTAATATTTAAATATTCCTTACCATATTAAATTATATATTTATAAAAGAAGAAACATTTATTCCAAAATTTGAAAATAAATCCATCTGTATAAAGTCTAGATATATAAATATTTTTTTAGTAATAGATGGAATATAATAACAAAATTTTAAAACCAAGATCATTCTTATTGGAAACATATGGTGGTTGTCCCCAATATCCATGATTGTTAGTCTAGATCTATTGGATGATCGTAGATCAACCTCCCCTTAGTCAATATTGAAAAATATACTGGATTTCTGTATTTGAATACATATGAGAGAAACACATGTTGTATCTAATATCCAATTTATAGAAATAGATATATGGAACTCAATAATAAATACACCTGAATATTCCCCTTGATTCTTTTTTGGGTGTAATTTTTCTACTAGTGGCCATTATTTCCATATAAAAAATAGATAGAATCAAGTTCCCCTTACTTTACCCTTGATCTTTCTTTTCTTAGAAGTGAATTATGAAGAAAATTTGTACTTAGACCTCTTCACCTAGAATTTAATTTAATTATCCATAAGGACGAAAGGATTTCACACATTTTATCCTATTAAACTTATAAAAGTAATGTGAGAAGATATAGAAGAGAATTACCTATGCTGTTTACATTGACATTAACAACAAAGATAGATAATATCCAAGGAAGTGATGTAAAAATGATATCAGTGCACAATTATTTAGGAAATTTAAACCATAGAAACTATATATACTCAATGTAACCAATGATTTTGACTATGTGAGGCCCAAATAGAGAATCTTATCCAAGATTACTCAGAAAGAGTGCCTTGTATATTTCAAACCATTCCTTTCTAGATCTCTCCTAATATAGATCATTGAGATTCCAAATCATGCTATAAGTATTCATGTCTTCATGTGACTTCATGAGTACATTAAAAATGGATTAAATAATTAAAAACTAAACATATACTACATCACTCAATTGTTTATCATATAAAACAAACTCTTTATCAATTTAATCCTTTGCATATGGACCAACCAATGAGGATTCTACCACTTAAGATTTCTATTCCTATCATAACACAACACGTAGGCGAATGCACTTTTTTTGGAAGTTACCGTTAGTAAGGAGATAGTATTTCTCCAAGATGGATCATAGGGATAATGTGGCTGAAAAAAAATTACATTATTCTAAAATCATAAAATATTATATTATTAGTAATTCACTTGCTTACAATTCATGTGAAACATAATGAATTAAATTTTATTAAGTCTTACACTATTTTATCAAGTACCAATAGACATAAAAATTGGAATATTAATATCCAGTTTTTCATACATTATATTAGATTAGATCCATATTTACCTTCTCATAACCCAAGTAAGGGATCATTCAATTACTCAAAGGTATTTTGATAGGAATATCTTTACTAAATATGGGATTGAAGCCCCTTGGTCTATTGAGTGGATTACCCAATCCTAAAATTCTAACTGGTATTTCCTCAACACTTTCCTCCAAGTTACACCAATTCTAGAAGGGGATAATCCAATTGATGTAAAATCGTAAATCAAACCCAAAATTTTCATAAGAACTCCATTTATAAAAGTAAGTGTCTCAACAAGGGTTGGTCAAACAGTTAGTTCTATAGGTTTATTTTTATAATTAAATAATGGAAGGATTATTCTAAATTAATATTAAGTTTAGGGATTTTATTTATTACGCATAAATATTTATTATTGTATAATTTTCATGTATTTTTAATATTAATTGGATTTGGATTATGTTACTAACCATGTTTTGATAAAACATTTATAAATAATCGATTTTTTTTAAATTCTATATTTTCATATTAGTTCACTTTTTATGCGATCACCTTCTTGAATCCATAAAATAAATAATGAAAAATAAATAAATGAATAAATGACACAACCACATGTACCATTAATTATATATGCTTTAATTCTCACACAGTAAAAAACTGTGTATTTAACCACACGGTTAGCATGAATTTCGCTGCTAAATCTGTAGACTACATGATTTGTATGCCATCTAATCTAAAAAACCATGTGTCTTGTTAGTCCATTATAGATGTGGTGTGTAATAAATACTCCATGTTTAATATCTACTTAGTGTATTGTGTATCCCATGACACATCCTGAAATAGTCATCTTGGGTACACGATGTGTACCTCGACTACACGCCATGCCACCCAATCAATGATCCAGAAACCCTGGACCCTCCTGATGGAATATCTTTCATTATTCACCTATTCTTGGTCTTTATGAAAAATATGAATTTTTAATGATAAATATTAAAATTTCAAAATCATGTTAATTAAACTTCATATTTAAAGAATGAATAACCTGGAAATAAAAGATCTAACCACTATTTTATATATAAATCAATGATTAATTAAATAATTATAAATTTAAATGTAACTACTCTAATATGAATTTAAGGTTAAAAAAAAATAGAATCACTTTATGGGTGAATAACCATAATGTTTTTTTTCTAGATTTCATGGATCATTTTTCAATTGTGCAAGATGTAAACATCACGTGAAATGAAATATTTCTATCGAATATTGACATAGAAATTCCATAACCTGTAGAGGACATTTTTCATGTTAAATTTTTAATTAATTTATATTATATTTGAATAAATATTACTAAATATTAGTATATCTATTTGATAAATATATTTATCACCCAAAACCAATTTCAGATTACCATCGTTTGATAGGGAGGACCCAAAGTAGAGTCACTCTAGAGGTGATCCACATGTGGTCCTTTGATCTCTGAAGAAAATCAATGGAATTATGGGTGCTAGTGCAATAGATCAATCATATTATGTTGTTGATATTGATCAATTTTATTTCCTTCAGTCTTGAAGAAGTTATTCTCATTCTTGAGAAGATGGGAGTAGGAAGAATCTATAGAGAATTTTGTTGTGCGCAATGATTATCAATACTCGATTAAACCTACACAACATATATAAAAGTCTATTTATAGATCTTAGGTTAATGTTAATATATAATTTAATTTTAAAATGGCCCTTAAATAATATAATAAATCTTATTTAAACCCATTCCATATTATCATTATCATTATTATAATTATTATTATTCTATAGCATGTGCTATCTGGAACAATGATAAATATTATTTTACCAGCTTTCAAATTAACATTTATAAGTAGAAACTGTATTGTTCCACTCATCCCCATAAACATTTACCGAAAACCATAATAAATATTTAAATAAATATTAATTCATAAATAAATATTCTATTTATAGGCTAGAAAATAAATATTTATTAAATATTCAATAAATAAAATAAATATTTTATTCACAGTCTGATGAATAAATATTTATTAAATCATTGTGATCAATAAAACCTGAATAAAATTATTCCTCTATATTGATAATAATATTTATTCTGTTAATTAAATTAAAAAAATAATTGAGATCAACAGAAACAGTGATTGTGTGAACCTCTAGGATATTTTCTTGTTTGAATTAGGAGGGGTTCCCTAAAGTTCAAGATTAATATCTAGAAACGAGTCAAGGAACTAAAGATAAAAAAGTTATTGTCATAACATCTACAACCACACAAGAAAACTTACTATGTATTATAATCCATTTTTTACAATATCTCACCAACCAGGTTGCATACACATTACATCAACCTATGTGATTGATACATCTATCTATGACTATCTGAAATAAACTCACTGTTACACTATGACCATGTAATTTAATGTGATAGTTCTATCTCAAATAATGGACCAAGATATAAACTTCCATAAAGATTTATGGGAAAAATCCTTCCTTTACTTATTATTAATAACATGTCATTCATGACACACCCAACATACCTTAATTCCCATGAGCATATGTATCAGAGTTTTGGTCATTAAATCTAAGCTCCTGAGTTATTACATGCATTAATAATATTCTTAAAATCAAAGGATCATTACATATAATCATAGATAAGAATATCCAATGATTTATAAACATGAAGAATTCATACTACCGAGCCTGTTAATAATATATCATCTTGAAGATTACTAAGTGTAAATTTCATTTTAAGAAGTCTAATTTTTTTATGATTATTCACACCTAATAGTCAACATTATATGTGCCCCATCATCGTATGTTATCTGACTGTAGAATTGTATTTAAGAATATCGTTATATAATTTCAAGGTTCTCATTATAAAGTGAAACTTATACAACCTTATCAATATAATAGATACTCTAGAACATTATTAAATTAATCTCATACAGGATAATTAACAACATGTAATAAGATGATTTATTAATATTAAAATATTAAAATATACATGTAATCCAAAGTACAAACAGTTGGTTCTAGAACACCAAATCCAATATGATTCTCATCCTCAAGAATCAAAACTAAACCTAAGAGGAAAATAACAACTACTAAATCCAAACACTCCCTAGAAGATACCTCTTAAACTGAACAACATCATCACCAAATCAAAATGTAGCATAGGAAATAAAAAAATCTAAGTCAAAATAAAAACAAACAATCATCTCAATATCATGACCAAATAAGCTCAAAAATAGATCAGAGTACTGAGCATGCATCTATAACTTAGATTCACACATACATTCCTCTATTCCACCATCCCTCTATAAAACATGATTCGAGGGAATGATGCACTTTTGAAACATCTTATCCCGATGATCATGAATTACATCCAGTCACTTAATAAATGTCATGACATCCACAATATCCAACTCTCCTTGATCAATGACATGGGAATTATTATCAACATACTAATGAATCTATGATACATGTAAGACATTGTTTATCCTATATAGTTTTAGGGTAAGTGATAAATAATAAAAATCTATACCAATACACTACAACACCTAAAAATGAACAATAAAATAGGGAGACATACTACTCTATTAGCTAAACCTCTATTTCCCATGACTAGAGGAAACCCTTAGGAACACATGATCTCTAACCATGAACTCTAGTTTCATCCTTCTTTATTTCAACCAATATCCTAATACACCCAAAGAGTGAGGTAAATTAGGGGGTTCACATTTTCTTAAATTTTCATAGTATTATTTACTGATGTTAGAAAGAATAATCTGATTATATAATTTTTCATAAACATAAATATATTCTAGATGATAAAATTAAATGAAATAATATAGGTTCTTTACTTGGTTTACTATAAAGGGACAATCCAAATAGAATACGTCAGCAGTGTGTTTATGTACCCAAATATAATACTTACTTCATCTTCTTAAACTCCATATTTTCAAGTGTTTCTATTTCTTTAATCCATAATTATTCTCTATGATCTTGTATTTATATATCCACATTTCATTTCAATTTTCTTATCTTTTTAAATAACAAGATATTTTTTAGATATCATGTAAGAAAATAATCTATATGATTCTAGATTTTCTATGAGGTACATACCTTTTTAATTTTATCTTAATTCGTTTATTTTAACCCAATATGAATTCCTAATGAGGTCATAGAGGTTATGAGGGTGTATGTGGATTGTCTGGAGCCTGAAGCCCTATTTTTAGGGAAGTACTACTGAGGTTCATGATTAGTGAATGGCTTGTTCTAATCGTGAACCTCAAACCATGCTATCTTGTAAGGGTTCCACACAGTTTGTTCAAACTGCACAATGGAGATTTAGGTCATGTGAGGCTGAGGTAGAGGGTGTGCATGGGTTGTGTAGGGTTTTTCTAGCCTTGTACTGCATGCTATTCGGGGTGTGTCCCCTAGATAGTGGGGTGTGTATGGTTGGGACATGGTTTCTCCAATAGTGCATCCAGACCATGAAAGTTTTAAAGTTTGGGTGAAAAGACCATTTTTACCTTTGTTCTTTTAAAGGGGAAAACCATTTTCTCTTCTCTTATTTACAACAGACAACAACCCTCCCCTCTTGCTTTGTATCTCTCTCCTCAAGCCTAATATAGGGTTTGAAGAAATTTCTCTATTCATACTCTAATTCTAGAACTGTATATCATGTTGGATTCCTATCGGTATTCTCTATATTCCTTATTCTTCTTCCATCACTCATCTTCCTATCCATGGAGTTATTTTTGTTTTAACTCATATACTCTATTTTTAGGGATTTTGTCTATGCTTCAATTTTCTCCCGATCTAGACCAAACCAACGGCTAATAATGGATAAGTGTTCCTCCAGAGACATATGGTAGGTGGTCTAGTAATAACCAATTAAATATTATTTCTTTATATTATGCATTGTGTTGCTGCACATCAGATCTTCCATGTGTTTACATATAAATACACATAAACCTTGATTAATTTATAGCCTTGATATACCTGACCTCTTGCTTCTTTATTCATTTTGGGATTGGTCCCCATCGACTATTACCTACCCTTGAGGTGTGCCAATGGAATTTACCTTATTTTTATAAATGATTATGTGACCAAACCATATTATATATGGTTTTATCTTAGATTTTAAATTTAATAACTAGAATGAATTAAATGGAATGAGAGTGGTACAACCATGTCATGTGATTTTACAAAAACAATGTTTAAACCAGTGTTAAAGTTGAATTTTAATGATTTATATAGCCTATTTGACTACTTATACTAGTGATATTTGGTTATGAAATCCCTTATACTTGTGATAACTTCACATGGACTCCCTTATACTTGTGATACTCAGGTATTTAACCCCTTAAACTTGTGATAGTAGGGAATGGTTTCATTTATACTTGTGATACTTGGTCATGGTGTGCTATATGATTCATGATACTTGGGCATAGCATCCCCTACTACATTAGGAGACTTTAGTGACTAGCAATAGATTTCTGAGTTATGCCTCAGGTACTACTAGCACTAAATAAGTATATATCTATATATAAATAAATCACTACATATATATCTCATATAAATACATACATACACATATATACACTTATATGTATATGTTTATGGTGACATCTGTTTAGAGGTTTTCCCGGCATGGGATGAAGCAGGTAGTGTCGATCTGGTGTCCTTCAGGAACCAGAGTTAACCCTTTATAGTTTTCATTACTACTTATTTTCATTATATCTACACACTAATCATATTATATAAATTGGATGGATACTTGAAGACATCGTTTGTTGTGGCCTACGAAATATATCTCACACCCTGTTTGGTCCACCGTTTGGTACCCAAACAGACTTCATGGATATAAATAGGGATAGGGGAAAATGACCGGTCATCAATGCTTTATTTGATTATAGTATAGGGTCAGGGGATCATAGGTTCGAGTTATGGGTTGTGATGAAATCTATATATAGTATTTTGATATTTTTTGTTCTTTTGAAATACCTGTATGTATGTGTCCCTACTGCAGTGTTTTTCCTATTACTTTTGTTTAGAGACATGAATCTATATATTTTTTTATATGGAATTATATATTGATATTGATGTTTGTTTATTATATATGGATGATGTATCTTCTACTATGAGTTGATATTATGCTTCTGCCATTATCCATTTATTGCACAGTTTTATTACTCTAATCATGTGTGTATAGTCTTCCAATTGTACCATCTTAGACCCTCACTGCTAGTCAGAAACCTCTGGAATATGAGGAGGAACTCTTGAGGCCATGTGACCAACTAGGTTCAGTTACTTATTAGTGAAATGGGTTTAGGACATTACGTACTCCTCTATTATCAGTCAAGACTATCTAATAATATCACAAGTGACATTTATCACATTTTATAATATAGAAACACCATGAAAGTTTCAATAATATTATCTCTATTTAATTCTCACTTTTGTGCATGATAATTTCTATATTAATAATATATAAATTCTATGAAGTCATCACCATGTAATCCTCCTTTTAAACTATTCATAATCTTACAATTTTCCCCATAAATTATGGTCTTCATTCTTTTTTAAAATATGTGAGTTTCCATTTTTCCCTAAATAAATTATTAATAATATATCATGAGTAATAATATTTTCATGTACATAGACACATTATACGAAGCTCTAAGTTATAACATGATCTTTGTTAAGAACTTGATCTGTATAAATTCTTCATTTTGAATCACTAACAACCTGAAAACATAATCCTCCTTTTCATCTATATAAAATATTATCCATAATGGAATGATTATTATAATCATGATCTATAACTGGATAAAATATCTCTAAGGAATAACCTATCCACACTGTCTTCAAATCGATTCTTTATCAAAAATAACAAAATTAATAAACCTTACGTTTTCACTAATTGGTCTTACATTTTCTCCCTTTTCCACAAAAACACATTTATGTTTTCACTGATAAGTATTATGGATTCTGGATAAGCCTTATGAAATATTCCTTTGCCTTAGAAAATCCTTATAAAATCTAAAACTTATTTTTAAATCTATAAAATTCTTAATAAATCCAGATAAGCATTAGAAAATCCAAATAAGCTTTATAAAATATTCCTTTACCTCAGCAAAGCCTTATGAAATCTATAAAATTATTATAAAGTTAAAATAATCCTTCTAAAATATTTATTCTCCTTATAAAATCCTTACAAAATTAAAAATCCTTATAAAATATGAAAATTCCATTCAAAATTTAGATAAGTCTTATGAAATACAGATTAGATTTCATGATTTTTCCATTTTTACATTCACCTTATCACTTTTTATTCATATGCATTCAAGGAGAATTTAGTTCTTATTCGATTGTCAAAATGATAGAATTCATCCAACTAATAAAAAATACAACAATATAATCTATGGTTCCAATATCATATCCCTTTAGATTTTATTGTTAATTCCCCCACATTCTTCACTGTGCCTCCACTCTTACTCTCCCTACATTTTAAATCTCCCCCTTCTTCCATTCCCCCCTATGATAATAAAATTCAAAATAGGTATCCAATCTTCAGGTATAGTCAAAGATAAGACTTAAAACATGTATCTAATCAAAAATCCATCAACCATGTAACTAAACTTATGTGATTTAGTGCTAAGTGTACGAAATAAGAAACATAAATTAATGTCTTCAATGTTTTCCATTAAATTGAGATCAATCCATCAGTCTTCCTATAGAATTACTCAGGGATAATATCTCCTATTTTCTATTTAACCAAATATAATATTAAACCTACAATAAAAAAGGAAAAAATAATAATCATTAAATATAGTGGTGGAGGGGAATTGAAGAACCTACTATGGTTGACGGAGGTGGTTGAACACCAAGTTTCAATTGACTCCTCTTAAATACTAGAGTTTCCAACAGTTTAGTTATTATTACTACAAATTATTGATCTATTCTAATTTAATGCATCTATATTACTCTTCTATATACATTTTCTTTAATAAAATGATATTTTATCTCAATGTGTTTTGTTAGAGAGAACTATATTAGATTCTTTGTGAGGTCAATAACACTCTTTTTGTTACAAAATATTACTATTGGTTATTTCACCTCTTAACATAGATGTAATATTTATTTTCATACATTGAAGTTTTGTTAAGGATTTATTCAATGCAATGTATTCTTCCTTGGTTGTACTAAGAGATGCACTCTCTTGTTTCTTACTCAACCAACCTACACACTTAGTTCTAATATAGAATGATCCTACGCTAGTGAAATTTTGATCTACCAAATCACTAACCCAATTAACATATGAAAAGGTATTATCCAGGTTAATTTTTGATATTAAAGAGATACCCATGAGTGAGATTTCCTTGTATGTATCTCATAGTTCTTCTTATGGCTCAAAAATGCTTCACTTTGTAATTTTTTTGAAATCGCGTCACCAAGTAAGTATCATAGGATATGTCTAATAGAGTTATTATCAAGTATAATAAAATTCATATGATCCTCCTTTACAAGGTGGTATATACTCAATACCTATATTTTCACCTCACAATCTTGGTTCCAATTACAACCAGGGTAGACATGGGGTTTGAATCAATCATTTCCACTTTCTTTAGTAGTTCATTTTCATATTTATCATGAGAAATAAAAGTATAACCCTATTTTTGAATCACTTTCATTCTAAGAAAATAAGTTATCTCACAAATCATTAATATTTCAAATTCTTAACTCATAATATTAGAAAAATATTACCATGATTTCAATTTATTTCTCCTAAATATTATATCATCCATATAGAATAGAAACATAAATTATTCCTCCTTGGATATCTTTTTAATATAGGTTATGATAAAAACACCCCTTTTAAATTCTAGTTTATTTAGATATGCATCAAGCTGAGAAGACTATGTATAATATTCTTTATTAAGGTTATATAGTGCCTTCTTCAGTCTACATGTATTTTTTTCATCACTTCAAATCAAGAAACCTATTGGCTATTCAATTTAAAATTTCTCCTTAAGTACTATTTTCTTCTGGTTTTAAGGTAGAGAATGGGTTTTTCTTGATGGTTTGATGGTGGGGGGGGGGATATGTTGTTCACAATCATGAATATCAGGATAAATTTTTCACTTTTCCTAGAAACTCTCAATGGTTCCCCCATCCGTATCTAGGTACAAAACATCCTTCCAAAGGCTAAATGTCATCTGGTTTTTCAGGCCCAACAACTCTTGGGGACTTTATTTGGTCGAGAGGATTAGAGGTTGATCACATCACACCTTTTTTAGGGTAATTATTTCATACTCTATAACATTACTATAGATTTAATATATGTTTGTGAATATCTTCCTAATTCTGATACGAGGTTGGTTACCCTAAAAAAAAAATTTAGGTCAATTCAACTCTTAAAAAAAGAAAGAAAATCTCATTGATGAACAAAGGAAAGTGATGTCTCATTAATGAATCCATATGTATTTATTTGAGGAGGGTATTGAGCCATTATGAGTCATCCTATGTATCCTAATTAATTCGGGAATCAAAACCCACATAGTTCATCAACCCCATGCAGTTTAACTCCATGAAGAGAGGATATATGTGTGGGTACAGAGACACCAAATTTTTGAGATCGGGTCTCAAGGAGACATCCTATGTGTCCTGGTTATGGAAGGAATCTGAGTTATCATAGTTCAATCATTCCCTTGGTTCTGGCCTCAAGGTAGAGGCCCTTATATGAGGGGTGTTCATATCATTCCACTCATTGAGGCTTACATACTGGGATTGCCATGGCTAGTGGAGATTCATGATTCCAAGGAGGTGTTCACTATGACACCCTAAGCCCATGTGAGCTATTCTTAGTGTGAGAAATAAAGGGGAACAAATGATCATCATTATGATGTATAGTTATGGGACTTGTGTACTAGGACATTCCTTAGGGTGTTTGATATAGAGATCGGTACTTGAGAAGGTTTCCTACATATCCTGAGTATGGAAGGAATTATAGTCATCGTAGTTCAGTTGATTAGGGATTACATACTAATGTTTTCTTTTGGTTGGGGAATATCATATTATTCCACTGGTCAGGGCTTACACACCGACATTTTCCTTGCCTTTTTGGAGGATTATAACGAAAATGATATGATTATTTCAACTCCTTAAGACCATGTGAACTATTCTTGGTGTGAGAAAAAAGGGATGGAAAATGATCAATTTCATTTCATTATGAATGCGGGACTTACGTATTAGAATGTCCCTATGAGGATTTGATACGAAGCTAAAGTATCAGTGTGGTTTCCAATGTATCCTGGTTATTTGTTGGAATTCAATTTTTCATAGTTCTCTTTATTGGGGCTTACATACTTACATTTCCATTTGGTTGGGGCATATCATATAATGACACTGGTCGGGGCTTACACATTGAAATTTCCCTTGCCATTGTGGAGGATTATAATGAAAATGATATGATTATTTAAAATACCTAACACCATGTCATCTATGCTCGGTGTGAGAAACAAGGGATGGAAAATGATCAATTTAATTTCTTTATGAATGTGGGACTTATGTATTGGAACAACCATATGAAGATTTGATATGGAGCTTGGGACTTGGAGAGGTTTCCTACGTATCCTGGTAATTTTTAGGAATCAGCGTTGTCATAGTTACCTTGATTGGGGATTACAATATGAGGTTTCCCTGTGGTCGGGGCTTACACATTGAGGGTGGAAAAGGTTATCTAGCCCTAGGATGCCCTTTGGTTTAGTCTTCTTTCCTATTTAATATGTGTTGATTATCCACTTGACACGCTTTGATTAACTTCTTGGTATGTCTGAGAGTGTATGTATGATGTCAAATTGGGAACCAAATGATCAAGTTGGATTATCCATAGGAATTCACATATTTTGGATGGCATGCATGAGTAATATTTCATGATCAAGATTTTTTTACCTAGACGATGTCGCATGATTCAGTTGACTTTCCCTAGTGTCATCGTGAGATTCAACTGACATATATGAAATGTGTCATGAGAGTCAGTATAACCTGTCTCAGAGGGTGTTTTATGTCTTGGATGAAATACCTAAAGGGAATCACGAGTCTCATCCAACATGTATGGGGGACTTCGTGATTCGTATCTGACTCATTCATAAGACCTCATGAGTGCTTCCTTGACATGGCCATGTATATCTGTGAGACTTGGATGACATGATTATGCACCGTTATATGAGTTGGGTGATGTATTTGAAGGACATCATAAGTCTTGGGTGACAAGTCCCTGAGGAATTTTGTGAGACAAATTTGGTATGTTCGGGAAGACCATAGGACCTGCTCTAATATGTCTGAGAGCTTTTGCATAACCCAAATAACATGCCTAAGGGGAATCGTGAGATCTGGGAGGCATGTCCTAGTGCTATCACGTGTCTCTGAAAATTATTTTGAAGAACATGAAGGTTGGAGAGCATGTTTTTTGTTTAAGTATTACACATTTAATCTCTTTTCTTATATTGTGAATGCCTTATATTCATTCAATGTCAGTTTAATTTGAGTCTTGTGTGATCTAGACGGTGTTCAGGATGCTCTTCGCATATCCTACCAGATATCCTTCACGTGATCTATGAACGATCACGTGAAGTTATTCATAACTATAACATGATTACTCCGGCTTTTCTATGGTATATTACCTAATGGAAGACTGGCCAGTCGCATGATCAGTTGCTTTGAGAAATTCACTCTGGTAATTGGGTGTAAATCCATCCTTTTACGCTCGAGTGTTTTTCCACCTTGATTGGTAGCCATGAATTTTTCATAATGAGGTAGGGAATTTATAAGCCTCTCCACCCAGGTTGTTTTTTAGTTTGTGTGACACAACTTGTGAAGATCCAGGCTAGAGTTAGTGAAGAGTCCATGTGCCATGCGTCTTTGTGAACCTTTGGTGTGGATCACTCTGAGGGTACCACTTGATTTTCACCCATCATGAGTCCTTCCCATCAATGATTCCTTTATTGGATTATGTCCAATTAATGGGGACTTTTTTTGACTCATGTAGGAATGTCAAATGAATTATAATTTTTCATATTGACATGTACAAAGGCCTTCCATGTAATCAATGTGCCTACTGAAAGTCATCCATGAGATGCTCGATGCCTTGCCTAGGAAATTTTGCGAGGCAAGGGTGGCCTGTCCGAGGGTATCCAAGAGATCAGGATGGCTTTTACAAGGGTCTCATGGGACTATTCTATAGAATTATTTAGCATGTCACAAGAACTTTACAACTACGAGATCTCTCACTTCTTTTGTTTTTATCCCCTTTGTTTTATTTTACGAAATTCAAGGATTATGTGAGTTCATATAATTGTCATTGAGGACATTTTCTATATTTTTTTGGTGATGCGTCACATTAATAATATGGGTAATATGGGGGTTTGTGAGAATTTCATGGAAAGACTCATTCGTTATATCCCTAGGGAACCAAAGTGGTTGCACACGACTACCTAGACATACCTAAGTCCTTCCACGTAACGTGGGTGACATGTCGATGGGATTTCATGAGTCAAGGAAGACATGTCAGAAGAAACTCACAGTTTCTTGAAGACTATTAGGGGTGTGTCTCATGACTTTCAACAACTACAGGTAGCTCCAACATCCTTCCATTTTATTTCTTTTGTTTTATTTTACAAAGGCTCAGGGGTCTCACGAGTTATCCTGGATGTCATCAAGGATAATTATTCTCTCCATTAGTGATGTTTCTCTTGATATTTTATGACCGAAAGAGGCCTCCACATTTTGAATATTTTCCTCTTATTTTCAAATGAACTTTGGATGGGTTTTCAAGAACTTGACAATGAAAAAACATGCAACAAGGGGGAACTAATTCAGTCATCACCACATGGCCACTGATTATTTAGAGAGCCTTCTTAAGAGAAGGAAATATTGTTGAAGTAGGTTCCATGGGATACACTATAGGTTATTAATTATTTATGGAGTCTTCACATGACCTTATATTGGTCACATGATCACGAGTCCCTTGGAGGCTCATGCAATCCTTAGGTCTTGGCCAATTCCTCCTCCATTTTCTTTTATAGGGAAAATAATACCCATATTTAGGTATTTCATCCTTTTTAATTTTTCTGATACTCATTTGATGGGAATCAACAAATTCCCCCCTCAAGGCCAACATATACAAGGATAAAATATTGGTTTTAAGGAAAGAAAATGCCCACCTGAGTTTTTGGTAGTGCTGTGAATCAGTGTCTTGGGTGACGTTTGGTCGACCATGAAATTTTTGGTATTACACAAAATTTACCATATATATATGTGGGGAATAGGAAAATTCATTCCACCAGTATCCCCTTATACATAGTGCTTTCACCTTTGCATATGCCACACACCTCATTCTCAAGACCATTCTGTGAACTTTGATTGTGAGCCCTGTTCTCGAGCCTACACTATGAGTCCGTTACACCAAATATTTTCCAAAAGACTAAACTGATTTCATACTTTGGTTTAGGGTCTTTTAGCTTCTGCCAAATATTTCTTTGGTTTAGGGTCTTTTGGCTCTAAACTGACATTTCATTAGTTTATGGTCTTTTAAATCGGACCTGATATTGCTTTACTTTATTGTCTTTTAGCTCAGACATGATATTTATTTAGTTTATGGTCTTTCATCTCAGATCTTATATTATTTTATTTTAGGGTATTTTATCTTGGACCTCATATTTATTTAGTTTAGGGTATTTTGGATTGGACATTATATTGTTTTATTTTAGGGTCTTTTAGCTCAGACCTTATCAATGACCATAAGATGTGGTGAAAACATGCTAGGAATCACCCAAAACACTATAAGGTGTTGAGTATTGTCGTGGTGTTATAAGGGCTCACAAGGATTAGAAAGACAGTTTTTGTAGAGTGACACATTTATTTTATGTCCATAGGCGTATATGCAAGAGCCATGGGAATGTATACATAGTCAAGAAATGGTTCCTTGAATTTGGGTATTTTTTCTAGGGGATATGGAATATTTATGTAGGTAATATTAGTTGGAGGGACAAATACTATGGATGATAAGCCTGATTGGATATTTGGAATATGGGTTATGTAAATCATAACCCAGAAGTCTGAGTCTGTGAATATGAGTTGGTGAAGACATGTTGTGTATGTCCCATGACACTATAAGATTCTAGGTTATGACATGGTGTTGTTAGGGATCACAAGGATTGATGATCCTTTCTATAAAGGAAGAGATGTCATTAGTTGGTAGGTCAAGGACCTTATGAGTTTGTAGCATGCTAAGAAAAATATGATCTCCACTCCTCTCCAAGGTCCATGAAATATTTTTGAAGACTCAAACATCCAGATGATGAGGTTGGGTATAGAAGGAAAGCTATACAGGAAGGGTTCGAGAACCCTAGAGAAATTTAGCTTTTTTATTATGAAGATAGAGCCCTATGACCCATGGTTTTGAATCAAAATGTGCGGGACACCAAAGGATAAGTAATGAAGTGTCATAGTCCATCCTTGAGAAAGGGTATGAAACACGGTTACATAACGTTGAGGATATCTAATCCACTTGGATGATTTGGTGTGTAGATTGTAAGTCGCAACCTAAAGTGTTCAAGTTATGATAATGATATAGGATAGTCATATTAGGATAGGTTTAGATCACACTTAGGTGTTGAGTTCTTCCACAACAATTTTGGGGATCACGAGGATTGGAATGTCCTTTTTCATAGTGATGAATTTGGTTGATAGCCATAGGCACATATGAAGGGGCCATGGGCATGTATGCATAGTAAAGAAAAAGGTTCTTGAATCCGGGTATATTTTCTAGAGGCCATGGAAGGTTATGATGATCTGAGGCACCCCAAATCATGAAGTGTGATTTTATGAAAGTGTAAGATCCAAGAAGGGTTTGAGTACCCTAAAAGTTGTTCCACCTACGAGAGAACATATTCTCATGGAAAAGAGATGTGAAAAACCATTACTCTAACTTTTGATTAAATTAGGGGGTTCAGTAAGCATAGATTAGCCTTTACCAGGGTTACAGGGTAGACCCTATGAGATTTATGCCTTATTTATGTGCACCCTAATTTTTCCCAAACTCTGAAGGTGAAGATTTTAGCATACATAGACTTGAATTTTTTTTAGGAATACCCTTTTGGGTTTTCAACTTGACAAGTTTTGTTTATCTTTCACTAGTAGCTTAAGGTATTAGGATTTAGACCATTATAAGCTAGAGTTTTAGGTTGTGCATCTTTGACCATAGTGTAGTCAGTTTAAGGTCATGAAACTTATGGACCTGATATGGGAGATGTTACAAAAGAGACTAATTAGGGTATCCAGGTTTAGAAGTAACCCTTTTCCCTTCTAGAAAGGATATGGGAATACTATAAATCATGGATCGAGGTTCTCAAGTCATGAGTCACTACTAGAAAACTAGGCTATAAAAACAGTTTATAACCATGGATATATACCCAAAAACTATGTCTATATGTAATTTCCATGGTTTCAAGGTCCATGGCTAAGTTTGGCTTGACTACGGGAAAAAACATAAATCCGCAGTTCTAAACTATGTCTATACCTTCCAATATCCATACCTACAACCATAGTTTCTAACTGTGGCTATAGGTATATTTCCATAGTTAGAAACTGTGACAATATGATCTGAATTCCATTAAAAAATCAGCACAAAGCTGCCCCTGCACATACCCAGAAAAACCCCTGCACACCCCCTCCCCCTCCACTGCACACTTACTACCCCCTGAACACACTCCCTCCACCCCTTGAACACTTCCTACCCCCTGCACACACTCCCTCCACCCCTACCCTCTGCCCCTCGCACACACTGCACACCCTCCAACCCCTACACACACCCATCACAACCCCTGCACACCCTTAAAAAAATCCAGCTTCCCCCTAGAACACAATGCACACACCCTGCAAAAAAAATCTAACTTCTCCCTAAAACCCCATCTTCTCCCCCTGCACACCCTTCACAAACCCATCACAACCCCTACACACCCCTCCCACACCATTTCACATTTCCTGCCCCTACACACACTCCCTCCACCCCCTGCACACTTCCTTTACCCTACACACACTCCCTCTATGCCCATCACACACCCCCTGCCCCTTCACCCTGTCCCCAACCCCTATACCCTACAACGATTCTGCACCCCCCCACACACCCAACACACACCCCTTACACACACCCCAACACAACCCCTACACACCCTCTTCATCCCCTCCACTGCACACTTCCTTCCCCCTTCACACACTCCCTCCACCCCTACCCCCTGCACCCTGCACCCACCCCCTACACACACCCTACACCCCCACTACACCCCTCTACCACCCCCTTCCCACCCCCTTGCACACCCCCTACACACACCCTCCACACCCTACACACACCCCTGCCCCTATACCCTGGACACCCCCTGCACCAACCCCCTATACCCTGCACACCCCCTGCACCAACCTCCTACACACACCCATCACACACCCCAACACAACCCATACACACCCCTCCACCCATCCACCCCCTCCACCGCACACTTCCTGCCCCCTACACACACTCATTCCACCCCTTCCCCCATGCACCCTACACACCCCATGCACACAACCTACACCCCCTGCACCATGCTTCACACACCCTCCACACCCCCTGCACACCCTTGCACAACCCTATCATAACCCCTACACACCCCCTCTATAGTCTAAAATAAACCACATACCAAGAAATAAATTCAAGGTTAAATCTATCCTAAGGAAAAAGGTTTAGAACTATAGAGGAATAGTGAATTTTCTAAATGGGCCTCTAACCAAACATACGACCAACACCAATACCACATGGAGTTTGAACAACTGAACATATACCCATCATGCTAGAGCTAATCATATACCTATCATGCCTAAAGTGTTGCAAGTAGATATTAATGTCAACTATAATAGTTTATGGACAACATAAGAATAAGATATAGCACATTGAGGCCACTGGAGAAAAATTTAGCGACATGATAAACAAGAGGCCCTAGATACCGTATGAGAATTCAAAAGTAACTCGGGTGTCTTACCCTGTCCTATGTATGAGAGGTCCAATATCAGGAAGATGAGTCTTTTGATTTCATCAGAAGGAAATAAGAGACATATATCCATTCCAATGGATATATACCCCTTATATTCCTTACTTAAGGATATACCATCAGTATGAAGACCCTCCCTACAAGAAAAATAAGGATACCCAGCATGATTAAGATCCAAAAACTATATATTCAATTTCCTTTTAAAATTAATGTTCTAAAACTAGAGTGGATAGTGATTTTTAGAAAATATTGACCTTCAACACTTATCATTCCAAAAATAATCTCAAAAAAATTTGAGTCAATATATAAGACACTAATGGATTCAAATAAGTGTGGTTTATCCATAATCAAAATTTAACCAAGTGATACTCTATATTGTCTGAAACCCAAACTTTTCATTGTTTAGGAATTAAATCTTATAAAACTTAGCCTTTTAAACTAGAAAAACTGCATATTTATATTCAATATACCCCTTTCCTTAAATTTATTAACTATTGTAAACAAATACAACACTCATCGTATCAATCCACTAGCTTATTAAAATCCTAAAAATTGATACAAAATAGGTAATATTATTGAGAATGCATAGTGTTTCCATATATTAAGCTATAAAAGAGAGGTAATATTATTGAAATACATTTCATATATTGATTTAATGAATAGTTTTGAAGTAAATGAATGAACTATAAAGCCCAGGTGCATACCACATGGGTTCTATCATGTCTAGATAACTGAAATCATGAATTCTATAATTCAACCATTTTAGCATGATGTTTCAATACTAACTTTCACCTAGTAAGAATTAAAATATACCATAAAAATAATTAGTATGGCCCGATCTTTGAAAAATATATAAGAAAAATAACATGCACAAATTGGGTGCATCATACATGAATCAAGATATATTACTATAAGGATTACGTGGTTGTATACACTATCATAATGATCCTATAATCTATCCTCCACCACAAATAGAGAAAATAATTCTACTATTATAAAATTATATACTGGTTTTCTTGGAAACTCTCATGATATAATAGGACATTAGAGGATCAATTATCAGTCAACCAGAAGATGATCATGAATCAACCAGAAGAAGAAAAAGGTCTTTCTATAGGAAAACATATTGAAACTATTAATATGAATGAAGTATTATTATATTATACTAATTTAAATGAAAAAAATTGTTTATATTATTAGATTAAATAGGTTCATCATAAGAATCTTTATGTTTTTTAAAATAAGACTATGATGAAATATACACTACAATCTTTATGAAGATTAAAGATAAAGGTTTTAGTGTATGCATACAAAAGGATAATGGAAGAGTTTTTATGAGAGTGTAATATTCATATGATAGAGGAAAGAATCTTGTACGAAAGACATGGAATAGTAAGATAATTATGATGGTAATTTTTATGAAATTAAATTTCATGTGATAGTATAGACATTTCATAGGAAATGCGTGTTCTTATGACATGGTTTGGGATCATGTATGTCTTACCTACATGTATGCATTTTCTATGTCATAGGACTTTCAATGATATTTTAATATTTTATAAATGCATACAAAAATTTATTGGTGTATTCAATATACAGTAAAGGAATAAAGAAACCTGGAACATTATAAGTCTCTTAAAGTATTACAATTTATCATCTATCACATCGAATATAATTTAAATGATGTAGAGTTGATGATCATCATTGTCTAATAATCACAATAATTATAAAGGGTTGTAATTCTTATAGAGATTATGAAATCAATCCAAGGTGAGTTTATACAATGTTTCAAGGATGTTTCTATGGCATTATAATTTTACAAGTTTTTTATACGTATGTGGAATGATTTAAAATGTTATATATTATAGAGAAGTTTCTATGATATTTTAATACAACATGAATATGAAAAACCAAAGCGTTAAAGAATATTTAAAATATATCTCTTGATTTATTTTGAATGGATTTAAAGAAGAGGAAATTTCAATGTCACATATCATTTAGTAACCTTATTTAAAATATGTAAATACTATTCATGAAATTCATGAATATATTTACAAGAGAAGATGTAGAAAAAGGAGTGAGGAAAAAGAGAGAGGTTTCATCATTTTTGGGACTCATAAAAAACATTTATTGAAGAAAAATATGAATATGAAACCTTGAGAGAGTATCATATGGTATAGAAAAAGTAATGGAAAGATACTATGATATTTTAATTTTAGAGAAGAATGTTGATAAGAGAAGGTACTGACACTACTACCTATTGATATTCATTGTGTGGAGACCTTTTAATAACAATGAATCCTTGTAATCACAATACATAGTGTGATTTATTTGATAAAACTGAATGGATAGAAATGAATTCATGTCTATATTGTCTTGGATGTTGGTGATCTATTTCATGAGGAATGAGATATCAATCAAGTTGAGGCAGTGACATCAGAAGTATAAAGGGGATAATTTTTTCATGGAGTTCCCGAAGGACCCTTAAATAACTGGTGGTGCCATTACAAATAACATCATCATCCAGTGGATGGATAAAGACTATGGGTTTCAATATATATAACTTCTCATTTGTTCTATATAAGGGATAAAGTGAACTGGATGAATCTCTCCAATAGGGAACATTGATGACACCTACCCACCATTTTTGTGAGAATTGAACTGAACATGTAATTACTATAAACAATATTGATAATAAATTGTGTTCCTCAACACAAGTTAAACATGACAAGGAGTAGTCTCCCACATTGGGGGTCATTTTTTTTCAATTTTTGTGTGTTTCTATTCATGTCTATTCCTAAATTAAATATTAATGTGAGGTTTTAGAATGTATCAAATTATATACACCTCTTAACTAAGTAATAGGATTGATTATTAGAGGAGATAATAAAATGAATGTTAAAATAGAGTAAAATTTTAGAATAATGATTAACCCCCCACCCCCTTATTTTCTTCGCACAAATCACTGGGTACTAAAAGTAGTATCAAATATGACCAGGTATATCATTTATTGGATCTATTTTTTTCCCATGTTTTTTAATAGTCTATATGAAGTTAATATTTCAGAATATTTTTGAGAAACCTTAATTAGATAAAAATTTTATTTCTTTTGAGAAATTATGGAAATATTAGTAAACAATCTAAGAAATAAAAATAAATGCGAGGCCAAAAGGTATAAAAGAACATAAAAGTATAAGATGGATAAATCACTACAAGAAGATAATCAATGTTGTAGGAAATTTTATATCAAATATTTTGAAAGGGGACCTTTTAAAGAGACAATTTTATGTTGTGGATATTATTAAGATCGTGAGTAAATAAAAATTGTTAAATAATTCTCCTCTAAAATAAAAAGGTCTATGAATAATTTCCTAATTGAGGTAGTTAGTTATATACATTTTAAATTAAATAACTTCTTGATGATAAATCATATATGGAAGAATAATTTCATGAAATAGAGAATACACTATGAAAGAAATTCTAAAAGTGAAATTATCTCATAGACCTTGTGGAAGAAAACTAATAATTACATGTAATTTTCAATCAAATGTTTTCCTTAGTTTAAAAAATGTTTCAATAGAATATTTTTGAGAAATCAGTAGGCCAAATTTTTCGTCAAAAAGTAATCCATCCACATGAAAAACTGTATACAACCAATATCAAGGGAAAAGATGTAAAGTTTAAGGTTAATGAAAAATGTGTAATACAATTATTAAATTCATTACAATAATAAATATAATTGAATGAGGATCAGAGAAATAAAATAAATAAAATTTAGGAATAAATATCAAGATTAGTAGAGGATAAAAATATTTTTCTCAATATGAACTATCATAAACATGAGGTGAATTTGAAGAATTCTGAAAAAACATAGGAAGAAAATTCTCTATCTATTGTGAAGAAAGAAAAAACCAAAAAAATAGTAGATAAGATTATAATATAGAACCTATATTTTATTATTATGAAGATTAAAATATCTTATAATATGTCTTTAATAAGATTCTAGAGAAGGATAACCCATTATCTTGATAATTTCGGTTACACTAATATTGTTTCATGTGTCGATTCACATTATAATAGAAAAAATAGAAAAAATGGGTGGATATAAATACTAATAAATTCACCAACATATCAAAGGTTTATGTTTTAATGTCCAAGGAAAAACTACCTTCTTGATAAACCCATGAAACTAGTAATTCCACTCAAAAAAGCATGCAATAATTCCTGTCCAAAAAAAGAATGAAGTTCAGAAAAATAATAGAGCAGTAAAAAACACATCAAATAAGATTTATAATAAATTCAAATTATCTCTCAATAAAGAGTAACATATACTACTATGTTAATAGGTGAAACACAATTTAATATTATAAACAAGTAATGGAAATGAAAATTAAAATAAGAATTCCGAATCTAGAAATGGAATCAAACCATGGGATAGACAAGATAATGGGATTGATTGAAGGTGTATCAGGAGAGGAAATTAAGGGGTTTCATAATAAATTTATATCCAAGGTTATGAAATTACCATGTAAAAGATCTAAAAAATATATGTATGTCAAGAGAGAGTTCTGAACTATCTTTCTAGAAAAATTGAAATTGCATAAAAAAATAGAAGAGTAATATGAATGAGTTTAATACAAACACGCTGTTTCAAATAATTAAGAAGCCAAATTTCAAGATATGTTTTCCAATAATGATGGTCCATGAGTTACAAAATGATTTTATTGAAGTTTAAAAGAATTTAGTCATACCCCCCATTGCACCACCCCCTACCTCACCCTTGCACTAGCTCCCAGAACCCCCCACCTGTATGAACCCCCCAACCCCACCTGTACTAGCCCCCCCACCTCACCCCTGCACCAGCCCCCACACCCCCACCTGCACCAGCCCCCCAAACCCAACTGCACTATCCCCCTACAACATCCCCCAACCCCCTAAACTAGCCACCCCCACTCTCCCTACACCAGCCCCCCAGCCCCCTACACCAGCCTCCCCCACTCCCCACTCCCCCTACACCAGCCCCCCCTGCCCCACATCACCCCCACACCAGCCCCTTAACCCCTCTGCACTATCCCCCTACAAAATCCACCGGACCCCCCCTGCACCAGCCTCCCCCATCCCCCTACACCATCACCCCAACCCCCTGCACCAACATCCCACACTCCCCCCTACACCATCCCCCCACCTCATTGTTATCCCATATATAGTGGTTGTATAAAAAAAAATGTTTTAACTCCACCCAAAAAATTCCTCATCCAACACTTGTACTTTGGTTTGTTCTATATCCTATATATAACTCCAATATTTTAATATATGTGATGTCCCAAAACTACAACCACATTTGGGTTGGGTTCATTAACACACCACCTAAAAACAAGGTATCTCGTGCCCTTCCACTGACATTTCATAGAGAAATTTTCCACCGATCCCATAAAAAACTAACAACCTCATTCCTAAGGCTGATAAAATCTAATGATCCCTAGAACCAACCATGGAATTCATGCACTTATTAATCTCATAACTCAAACAGGTCTATATTGACTGTATACATACACCCCAAAATATTTTATCCATATACTATAAATATCAAATGCAACCACCCTTAATTTTTATCTGTTATCATGACCTCACCTCATGTGTCATGTAACATTCCCAACTCAATCTCCGTATCCTAGAGATTAAAAAAACAAATATCTACATGTATCACATGCTATCCATTACAACCAAATAATTAAAAATGTCATGCTTACCTATATAAGTCTAAAAACAGGGTTCACCAACCCACTTACCATATAGGTTAGAAAAATATAGTCACTAATTAAATGTTAAAGGATTGTCTTTCTTAACATTTCTCAATGATTCTCAATAGCTAATGTTAATAACCAGGAAATCCAAAAAACCATACATCCCAGTTTTTTTATTCTACACCACCTTAAATGACCTTCTTGAGTCTTTTACAAAGGATCATACACACTTTCACCTAAAAACCTAGATGTAAATGCTCCCTGAATTTCAACTCATATAAGTTTGTAGTTGTGTTAATTCATTTATGTTGGTAAAATAGAGTCACTTATGAAACAGATAGTTTTCATGAAATATAGTCGCATAAAGAAAAAGTTTTACAACATGAAAAGAGTAATGTTTTTTTATAAATAAGCAATCCTTGAAGAGAGAACTGAATAGATAGAGAAAAGAGATTTTTTGTGAAGATACTAAGAGATCCAAACACTTGTATTTCATCAAAGGGGAAGTTATGAAAAAGGGTATGTACCATTGTCTTGTGAAAGTTACATATGAAGACCAATGAGTTCTATGAATATATTTTCTGTGTGACCCTTTTATTTTTATGAAGAATAGTCTATCACAAAATAACAAAACTTTATTTAGTTCTTGTATATAAATTTATATTTTCATAGTAACATAAATATAAGTTGTGTGAAAGTGGTCATTGGGTTTTCACACTAAGTAAAAAATGAGGAAAGTGAATGGGAACTCATTAAATACCTTCACAAATTATCAAAGTTTCCTTAAAGTCACATAAGATATAATTAAGTAAAGTGAAACTATTTTCATGGATGATTTCACATGTCATGTGTGGAAGAGTATTTTGAAGATCAATGAGAACCTACCCATACATAATCAAATGTAGAGATAGTGAAACCTTGCCTTTGGATGTCCACCAAAGTGTTATCGCTCTATTATGAGTGAGTAAAAGAGAGCAAGGAGGGATTATACCTATGGGTTAGGGGTGATAAGACCCTATATCATTGACATGGTAGTGAAACTAGAGAGGTAGTGAACTATCCATGAATCATTGTACAGGGAGTGACCCCTGGATTGGAGTTCCCTAGCCTAAACCCTCTATAGAACAATCGGTTTAGTGGATTTTGGAACATGGGAATAGTGATGTTGTATGATCCTTATATTAACCCAGTACGGGTGAACCAATTAAAACATTTATGTCCTATATTCAGGATTTACTTACTTTCAATAATACATAAATAGGTGTGTGTAGGTTAAGTAGTCATTTATCAAATTGGATTAAAGTAAAGGTAATTGAAATATCATTAAGATCATCATTAAAATAATAATATAAGAGTGAAATTATTAATAGTGAAGTCAAGATCATTTTGGATAATAAGAGTTTAAGTATTAAGTGGTGAAATTGGAACAAGTCTCATACCCCGATTCACCCCATGTAACACCCTGAGATTTTATGAAAAATATTCTTTTTAATTTCATTAATATCTTGTGTTGTACGCTACACCAAAATGAACTTGCACAACACGCATCCTTGACTTGCCTTGAATTACACGCAATCGCGACCTTCCTCGATAGCGTGTGTAGTACGCAATACCGAGTTTCACTAAACAACGATATGCTATTAAAATATTATTAAAACTAGCTGTTATGAATAGTAATAACCACCTTTTAAAATTTTAGAAATTTCATCTCTCAAAATGGACTTCATTTTTTGATTCGGAGTATCGAATTTAGCCTAAGGTGAAATTTTGGTACTTTTCGGATAACTTTCATATTCTGATGAATAGTGAAAATTACTAAATTTTAATTAAAAACAACTTTTTTAATCGAAATAATTAATAGTGATAAATTATTAATTTGAGTGGTTTTAATGTATATTTAGAATATATTTTTACAATTTAATACAATGTTGGTCATTGGATGTAATTTCACATTTAAACCAGACATAAACAAGTGTCAATCTTTTGATAGTTATTATCTCTTAAGAACACACTATTTGTTTTGACGACGAGAATTATTATTTTTAAATTAATTAATGAAACTGATATGTTTTGAATTTGTGAAAATAGACATCATTTTTGAGTTCATAATATCAAATATATCTTAGGCCTAATTTTTGGTATTTTTCTGGAAACTTTCATTTTTTGATGAATAGTGAAACCACTAAGTGGTAGTTAAAAAAATGAATTTTTCATAAAACTTAATTTTACCACTTCTGTGAGTGGAATTTCAAAAATCCAAGAGACACGATTGATGTTAGTAAGTAAAATGTGGTTCAATGAGATGAAAATAATTTTTGGTGAATAATAACTTTTTACTTTTTTTTACCACGGTTAAAAGTAAATAGGGTAATTAAGGGTAAAAATGATATTATTATTACCCTAACACATGTCCTAATTCTATTGGATAAGTTTAATTAGACCAAAAACAACCTTAGGAATAAAATATGACCATTTAGGACCACTTGGATTAGATTAGGACATTTATTATCAATTTATTTAAAGAAGGGTTAAAATAGTTAAAATCAAAGTAAAATAACTAAATCATTTTTAATATAGGGTTATAAATAAGATAAATTAGACTATAAATATTCATTAGAAAGCTAAAAATATTTCCAACATAATGGTATTTTATTTGTAAATTTTAGACTTAAAATAATTTAATTTACTTATGATACAATGATGATGCAGTAATTATCCTATTAATGAAATATTGAAATAATTGATGTTATAAATACCCAAATAAATGTAATTTGAGACTTTTTATGAATTACAATAATTTTATATGTTAATATGACATGTTATTATTGGTTTAATTAATTTTTTTCGAACTAATCATTCTGTTACGATTTTCACAAAAATCAATTACCAAATAGTGTCAAAATTGACATAAAATAGTTTTTAAAACAAATATTATATTATTAATTGTTATTATATTCCTAAAAATCTAAGTTTCGGCTAATATACTTATATCATGATGGGTGTATCATTAATGGACCACTTGGGGGTCGCTTGTATGTATATGGTAAGTTTATTAACTATATAATATAAAAATACAAAGTGACATGGTAAATGTCAATCTAATTAACTAAGAGTTAAAACTAAAAAATAAGGTTAGTATAATGACCTAAACTTGTATAAATTCTATTGTATGAGAGTATTTCGACACATACCCACCTTATCTTCTAAATAAATCAATTTGGAGCTATTTAAAATCGAATTTGGCTTTATAATAAAATAATATCTTTAGTTATTCCAAAGGTGCCCCTCTCCTCCCTTATAAAAGGGCACCTCCTCCCCCTCATCCTCACACCACTTTGAGCCTTCAAGCTCGGCAAACCCCTGCCAAATTATCTTCTCCACTTACCTAGAAATATTCTAGAGGTCCTGGTATTCTTCAAAGACCAATTTTAGTTCCCTAAGAAGAGGACTCAAAGAGGCGCTTCAAAGAAGAGGTAATGTCCGTTACCGATTCTTTCAACTTTATTTCTTCTTCCACTTCTTCTTCTTAGGTTGTTTCATTATGAAGTAATAACATCAGTATAAATCATATACTGATATGTCATTATAAGTATGAAACAACCCTATTTCACCATCTATCCATCCTACGGAAGACGAAATCACCGCGCGTGCGTACGTACGGAATACCGTCTCCACGCCGTGGTGTAATCTATTTTCCACCACCAATTTACTTGGATGGGTATAATGGTGTAAATAATAACTATATATTATTATTTTAAAGTTATATTGATTCTGAAATAGTATACATACACTCCAATACAGTCCCACGATCATGAGAACGATATCATCGCTCGTGCGTACGTACGGACTACCGTCTCCACGACGTGATGAGATTCATTCTCCACGTTAACCATTCATGAATGATTATAAAGTATATATAATAATTGATCATGAAATATATGACATAATAATGATACTGTATTTATGTGTATATATATGTATGTCATCTACTTAATTCCATTCAACTAAATATGGAAACAAAAACATCGTTCATGCGTACGTACGACCTACCGTCTCCATGAACGATGTATTTCTTTCCATTTAATGATTTATTATATATATGTATATTCTGAATATATATTATATATAAATCATGTTTTATATTACAGAATTAAGTAATCATGGTCTAAGTAATCATATGAATAATTACAAGTCAAAACACGGACGACAAATGAAACAATTTTACCCAAAACGCTCTTTAACATGGAATTTACAAAAGAACGGGTAATATAAAGTCATAAGTGAACCATATATGATATCATAACAATGATTATGATTATTTAATAATTCAATGACATTATTTAAATCATTATATAGGAGGTTCAGACACTTACGGAGCAAATCGGACCTAAGGTAAGGGAAAATATCACAATCTCATTTTTTTATCTGAGATTGTTTATACTTCGGTATTTACTAGGGTGTATTTTATCATCCACATACATGTTTCCTCAATATGTACTATTATTTCCATCCACCTAAAATTGTTTAAATCCAATTTTACCCTTCGGTGAGTTTTTAGTAAAATATATGAAAGGAATCTTTTGTCATTTTTCGTACGAGTTACTTTTTGACTTTTCTGAAAAAAGTACGAGAAGAATGTTTTTTTAACTTATACGGCAGGAATGTATTTTTAAAACATTATTTACAAGAATCTACCCTTACAAGTTTTCAAGTTTATTTTTAATCAACTTCTTTTAGTTTAGAATTTTATGACATGTTAAGAAAGGAAAAATGTTTTTAAAGTAGAAAAGATATTTTGCTCAAGAATGGAGTTCAAGTGTTTTATCAAAATTATTTTCCATATAAGATAATATAGGGTTCTGTTTCTATCCCTATTATTACATTGATTTGATTATGTTGTGGTGGAAATATTTTTATGAATTCCTTTATCTTATATGAATTGTTTTATGATGTCACAATGTTTAAGATTCCCATTTTTATTACATGGGTTATGCTATGATGTATGGTTTATGATTTTGTGGGACACATAAGAATGGTATCATTATGAGATGGGTGGGACCTATATCTCCCTCCAATGCATTGGGTAAAGATTTTATATCTCATGAGATAGACATGGTGGGAACGGCAGGTTATACCGGTCCAGTGAAACAGGACTGAAACGAGGAGTGAACTCGGTTTAGAAATGGACTTTGTCCACTAAGATAGTCTTGGAAATGAGTCTTGACTAATAAGAAATTATTCTCTATGATTATGTGTGTATGCCACAAAGTTTCATGTTTTAAGTTATGATTATTGGGATTACATTTCACTACTATGATTTATGCCATGTTATGATATTATGATCTCTTTTGCAGGTTAAGATTTCCAAAATGTTATGTTCTTATGAATATGATGTGATTGATATTTCTTTTGTTTACCCTTACTGAGCATTTGAACTCACCCTTTTATGTTTTCTTTTCCCCAGGATATAAAGAAAGGTTTTAGGTAAGAAAAAAAAGGGGAAGATCTTTATGGGAGATGTTGAAGATCTTTCACCATGATTAGAAGATTACGTTCCGAGTTTCCAAAGACACTAAACTATTACGGTCCTTGTGTGTGTGTTTTTCTTATGTACTAAGTATTCCGAAAAAGTAATGTAATGTCCATGTACTTCAGGATTTGAGCCTCTACACCCCACCTCCCACCCCCTTAGGGTATCCCTCACAAAAGACATTTTTGGGCCTAATAGATGTCAAACATGAAGATCTCCCATAATAAAAATATTGTTTCAATACAACGCATCCAAAAATTTCAATATATTCCCAAAGGGAAACAAAGAAAATCTCACTTATTTCCTAATAAATCACAACAACTCACACCCATATCAATGGAATCCCAAGGTTCCTATAAACCCTAACCAAAAGGAAATCTAATCAAAATCCTAATCAAATATAAATGACCATTCAAACAAGGTTAGGTCTCTTTTATAGTTACTACACTTCAATTCATCATTTTGAAATAATAGTTAACAAATAAGAAAACCATAAATAAGAGGGGAATTCACAAGAAGCAAAACATTATATTAATTATTATGACACTCACAAGGTCAAGTGGACCAAAATGAGTGATAAAACTACCCCCATGGTTTTTTTAAATCTAATTCAATCCACTAATTATGAATCATATGAAAAATAAAGTACATTTCAGATTTACTCAAGCTACCCCTTTGTCCAAAACCCATTGATATCCCCTTGATGAAACCCTCTTTTGTTTTGAAAACCCACTTCATTAAGACATAATTTTACCTTAATACTTAAATTTAAATAAAAATCCTTTTTAAATAAAATTTAATAAGGAAATCACATTTACCTCACAAAATCAAACACACACCACCAAAACAAACCATATGATAGGAAAATGGAACTTGCTCAACCATGGTTCCACCAACAAACCATTTAGAAAGTTATATATTCCATTATTGACTATTATGTCAAAGAAATACCAACCTATTTTATGGTAAATATCATATAAGTTTAATCCACATTACAAGGATAATATTAATTATTACATAAACATAATAAAATTCAAATGATCAAGATACTTAGTAATGCAAAGGACACCTACCACAACCGATAATCCATAAATCGATCTCAATATTGTACCAACCACCAATAATCCTTCTATCCCTTGTATAATCCATGAATACATATTAATAAAACAAAAAAACATTTTAAAATTAGAACTATAATCTGTATAATTTACTCTAAACTCAGAAGGAAATATAACTGCACTTAAGAAACATGCCAAGTGTGGGGTCCACTATGGGCACCAACCTAGACCTAAAAACACAAAAAATAAAAACAATTAACCCAAAAAACTTAAAATTTTATCAAAAGTCATGAAAAAACTTAAATAAATCCACTTACTAGTACACCTAAACTCAAATGACATGCAATAATGAGATTTCATGATTTCTAAGTCTCCTGTATGTGCTGCATATAAAATACACACCATATAGAAGTGATCCCACCATAATCTTGTGGAATCAAAAATCAAAACCCTAATAATGGATAATATAGGATATGATCTTACCTAATATAGGTGTGATAAGAAAAATTTGGATCACCTAGGTCATAGGGATAAGAGGAGTAGAAAATAGGGGAGGTAGAGTTATCCTCTCATCTAATCATTTCCATCCAAGAGAGGAGAAGAGGAGGGGGTGGGGAGGATGCCTAGAAGAAGAGTTGGTAGGGAGGTGTGGTTGCTACGTTGGATGGAATCATCTGGGGAGTAGGGTTATAGAGAGGTTGTGAGGGTGGAGGAGGGATGCCACCGAGAGGTCACAGCCAAGAGGTCATCACCGAGAGGTCACCACTGAGAGAAGAGGGCCACCGAGAGGAGATGTCACGAGGGTAAGGTTGGGGTCTAGGAGATAATAGAGTTGCGCGAGGCCACTATGGATTTAAACTGAGCTATAGCCACGAACCAAAAAACCGTGGCTATAGGTTATTTTTTTACTAGTGAGTGATGATATGGGAAAATCATACTGGGAGTAGTTTAGATCACACGGAAGTATTGAGTTCTTCTACAATGGTGTCAGGGATCACAATTATTAGAATTTACTTTTTTATAGTAACACATTTGGTTGATGACCATATGCAGACATGTAGGAGCCATGGGCATGTATGCATAGTCAAGAAAAGTTCCCTTGAATTTAGATATCCTTTCCAAGGTCCATAGAAGGTTGTGGTGATCTAAGGTATGATAAATTATGAAGTGAGATTTATGGGAAGGGTAATATCCAAGAAAGGTCCCAGCACACTAAATGTTGTTCCACTGCTTAGAGAACATATTATCATAGTGAGAAAATGTGAAAATCCATTGATCCAACTTTTTCATAGACTAGGGGGTCCATCAGGAATAAATTGGATTTTACTAGGGATATAAAGTATACCCCATGTGATTTATGACTTTTATTTACGCCCTATTTTTATCCTAACTATGGATATTAAGAGTTTATAGAGAGAATAATTGACTTTTTATTAGGATTCCCTTTGTGAGTTTTTAACCTGATAGGTTTTGTGTCTCTTTATCTAATAGTTTAAGGTCTTATGATTTGGACCATTATATGCTAGAGTTTAAGGTCGTACAACTTTGACCAAAGTGTGGGTAGTTTAAGGTCATGACACTAATGGAGATGATATGGGATATGTTACATAAGATCCTAATTAGGGTATCAATGGTCAGGAGTACCCCTTCATACTTCTTAGAAGGATATTGGTATACTATAAATCATAGATTGAGGTTCTCAAGTCATGAGTGATGATATGAGATAATCATACTGGGAGAGGTTCAGATCAAAATTTGGTGTTGAGTTTTGCCACAACGGTGTCATGGATCACAAGGATTGGAATGTCCTTTTTCAGAGTGATACATTTGGTTGACAACCATAGGTTCATATGCAGGAGCCATGGGAATGTATGAATAGTTAATAAAATGGACCTTGAAGTCATATATCCTTTTTAGGGGTTGTGGAAAGTTTTGGTGAACTAAGGTAACTGAGGCATTAAGTATGGTTTATGGATTGAGGTGCTTTAAAAGATGATGGATGTACCCTGTACTCTGTCTGACTGGGGTATGGTTATTGTGGACCTTTTATAAGGAATAATGATGTGTGATGGTTTTCCTAGTTTAACGTCATGTAGTGGGGACGTACTTGACTATGCGCAATTTAACATCATGCAGTAAGGACATATTCCCATGCATTTATCATCATGTAGTAGGGATGTACTTCCATGTTGTTTAACATCATACAGTGAGGATGCATTCCATGCATTTTATTGTTATGAAGTAAGTACGTTCTTCCATGTAGTTTAACTTCATGCGGTGAGGATGTGTTTTGTGGAGTTTATTGTAATGCGGAAAGGATGTTATTCCATTAAGTTTAATATCATGTGGTAAGGATATGGGAAATGATATGATAAGGGAAGTGGTGGATAGACACAAAGATGAAAATCTAAGAGTCACTACATATCCTGTGTAAATAGGAATCAATCCACACATAGTTCTTGGAATACCATGCATTTTAGCATCATGCGGTAAGGACATAGATGAATAGACATGAAAGTGAAAAAAAATTGTGGTTGGGCTCAAAGATAGAGGACTGGGCATCACTACACATCCCATAAGGATGAGAATCAATCCACACATAGTTCTAAATGACTTCTCCTATGTAGTTCTATCCCGTACGCAATAAGGGGGAATTTTTATATTTTTTTGTGACTCAAATAAGAGTTGGAAATTTGGGTGTCACTAAGTATCCCGCGAGGGTAGGAATCAATTTACAGATAGTTCTTGAATGGGAAATACTCTATGTAGGTCAGAACTATACATAGAGGTGATAATTATTTCTAGTGAATGTTGTAGATGAGCATAGTATTGGAGAACTAGGTGTCATTACATATCCTATAATGATAAGAATCAAGATACACATAGTTCTTGAAGTTCCATGCTATTTAATGTCATGCAGTGAGGATAGATGAGAACTAATGTGAATAAATGGAAATGTTGTTGTTGGGACAAGGACGGAAGTCTGGGTGTCACTATGTATCTCATGATAATGATAATAAAACCACATGAAGTTCTTAAAGAACCATGAAATTTAACATCAAGCAGTAAGGACATTGATCATTCAGTTTAATTTCATGTGGAAAGGAATCATGGTGTGCCTTTTATGGTCTTTAATTCAGTACTGTGATGGTCCTATTATGTACTTTTATTCCTTGATCATGTGGGTAATCCCTTTCCACAATTCCTAACCTCACTTGAGGTATTCTCGGTGTGAGAAATAACGAATGGTAAGGGTTTCCCTATAATGAAGGGATATTTGAGGTTACAACTAGGGAATTTTGTATCATGTAGTGGCGGGACCAAGATATAGGATTGAGGCATCCCTATGTATTTCATTGGAAATGATAATCCATCTATATTTAGTAATATAAGGGACGTACAGTTTAATGTCATGCGGTAAGGACGTGGGAAACTCGACATGAAAGAAGAGGTATGTTATCGATCAATTCATTTTAGTGTCATATGGTAATGATTGGGGTCACCTAACATGAATGATCATTGTTACTGAGCCCAAAACTAAATGTTCGGGATTCACTACATATCTTGTGATGATAGGAATCAATCCATACAGAGTTCCTGAAAAACCATTCTATTTAACTTCATGTGCTAAGGACATCTATCATGCAGTTTATTGTCATGTGGTAAGGACGAGTTTATATAGTTTAATTTCAGGAACTAGAATGAATTTTTACAATTTAACATCATGTAACTAGGAGGATCTTGTACAGCTTAACGTCATGTAACTAAGACGATCTTGTACAGTTTAACATCATTTAAGTAGGATGAGCTTGTATAGTTTAACGTCATGTTACCAGGACGATATTTTACAGCTTAAAATCATATATCTAGTATGATCTTGTATAGTTTAACGTCTTGTAATGAGGATGAATTAAGGGACTTACACTGATGGGGGAACCCTTTTACCGACAAATATGCAAAGTATTTCTTGATAAATCTTGCATTGGTTGGTGTTGTAACATGATACCCATCTATTATAGCCAATGATTAAGACCCATTGTGATAGAAAATATGTATGATTTATGGTCCCTCCTATTTGAGTTCTATATTTAGGTATTATTTCTTGGTATCATCAGGGTTTTGAGGACCAACACCAATTCCCCTTGGAGGAATGAGCAGAGGAAAACACTTTTATTGAAGGGTCTTGAAATCTGCTTCTAGTGGACCTCAAGGTTGTGCAGTGTGTGAAACCTATTCTCATCAATTCATATCCACCTGCTTTTGAGATTTCTAATAATTTGAAAGTTTCCCACATATGGATATTCTGAGTAAGGTCAGTTGGACTTCTATGGGTAACACTACCCTGACCCTGTACACAAGTGAGTATGATGTTTCTTGTGTAGTAGTACGCGTGGTGGCATGGTTGGCTCATAAAGCATGGATGAGTTTGTATTTCCAAGATTTATTATCCTTATTCATCATATTTTGGAGTATATTTTATAGAGTCTTATTAAATCCCTCTATTTTTCCATTTTCTACTGCATGATATTGAGATGAGTGATTAGACTCAATAGTGTACTCCTGGTAGAGTTTCTTCAAATCTGTATAACGGAATTTGGTGCCATTGGCTTTCAATATTGTTTGAGGGACCCCAAACTAGGTGATGATATGAGACTTTATGAACTTGATTATGTTATTCATCCTAAATTTCTTGAGGGGTATTGCCTTAGCCCATTTGGAAAAGAAGTTGGTAGTAGTAAGGATGTACTTGAACTGCTTAGCTGGGGATAGGAGATATAACCCCCTGACATCCATCCCCAAATGGAAAATGATATGGAATATTTAGCTGTATATATCAATTATGGGGGTTTATGGATGAGTTTTTCATGGATTTAGCACGAATGACATTTCTTGGTGAATTTCACGCAGTCCTATATCATGGTTTTCTAGAAATATCCTAACCTCCATATTTTATGGGAGAGCCTAGTCTTAGATTGAAGGTCATCATAAGATTCCACATGGAATTATTCCATGATGACATAGATCTCTTCTTATTCTATACATCTGTGGAGGATCCCATAAAATCCACACGTATAGAAGTATTAATTCTCATTATGAAAATACTACAGGGTAAAGTTTGATGCATGACACCAAATATGTTCCGTTCATACTCTATCTTTTGGGAGAGTCCTGTTTTTGAAAATAGATGATTATGGGATCAATCAAACCAGGGGTGATCATTGGTGCATCATGCTTAGGGGTGGTTTTGACCTGATTGATCTCTTCCATATCATAGATGATGATTTTTGAGACCATTATTCAATGTGTGATACAAAATATTGCTTCTTTATGACTAGGGTTGGACAAGATGGTGGTTTTATTGGCCAATGTGTCAGCATGATCATTCTATGATCGAGGAACATGATGCAACATGGGCTCAAAAGGCAACTATCCCATTTTCCCCTGACATAGCTAGTGAGAGGGGACAGTTCTTCCTTTTTTGATGGACTATTCTCCATTTATCTTCTATAGCACTAAATCTGAATCCCCTTTGATGTTCAAGTAGGATATTTGTAGCTATTGGGCTAGTTCCAAGCCAGCAATGAGGTCTTGGTTCTCTACCTTGTTATTTGTGCAGCCTTCAGATAGTGATAAAGAGTAAGGAAAAACTGCTTTGTTAGGAGAGACAAATAAAATCCCTAAGACAACCCAATTAAACCTTAGTTTTTCCATCCTTGTACCGATAATACTTTGTGAGGATCCATCAAAATACATATCCCATGTTTGGGGAGTGTCATAGGCATAGAATACCTCTTTATATGGAAGCTCGGTGTTTTATGGTGTGTTTTTTTGGGGAAGGATGTGTTGCAAGGAAATCATCCATGGATTGTCCTTTCATTGAATTTTTCATACAAACTGAATTCCATATTGCTAAAGGATGACCACCCATCAGGACAAGCAACCAGTCAATATTGGACAGCCAAAGATGTAATTGAGCGGATTGATACGAGAGACCGGTTGGACTTTGTGGTATTTCAAGTAATACCTTAGAGTTTTTTCTATGAAGATGAGTGCAAGTAAGTTCTTCTAAACATCAGAGTATTGGGTCTTAGTACCTAGCATAGTCTGGATGAGGTAATAGAGGCTATTATCTCTTTCCACATCATTATATTGTTTGAGGAGGGTACCCAATGAGCATTCCATCCCTTCCACCAGAGGCATCAAAACCAGTGGGTATGGGAAGTACTTCTTGATACTCTCAAAGGATTATTGAAGTCATCATCCCATTGATAGGTGATTCCATTCTTCATTATCTTGGTTAATGTGAGAACTTTTCCAACCAGGTCGATAATTAATTTCCAATCATAAGAAAGGTGACCTTGGAGCCCCCTCAATTATTTTAGATTCATGGGGGGTGTCATTTCCAAGATAGAATTAGTCTTCTCTAGGTCAACCTTAATTCCTTAGTGGAATACCAAAAATCCAAGTAACTTTCATGATGTTATGCTGAAAGTGAATTTCAGCAAATTCATCTTCAGACTGTGCTGTTGCAACTTGTTGAAAATTGTTTGAATTTCTATGAAGTGATCACATATCTATCGATATTTAACCACCAGGTCATTGACATAAAATTTAGATATCTTTCCAAATAATGGATTAAAGATATGATTCATGGAACATTGATATGTGGGAATGACATTTTTCAATCCAAAAGGCATGAATTGATTGAAAAAGATCCCCTGAGGTGCTCTAAAGGCAGTGTATTCTTCATCCTCAAGGGAAATCTATAACTAATTATACCACAAGTACTCATAAATTAAATAAAGGGCTTGGAATCCATCAGTTACATCAATAAATATTTCTATGATCAAAAATGGGAAATCATCCTTTGTGAAATTATGATTATGGTCTCTAAAGTCAACACAGACCCTAATCTTCCCATTCTTCTTCTTAACATGGATGATGTTGTCAATCTATCTCATGTATCACACTTCTCTAATGAATTTTTATTTGATAAAATTTTTGACCTCAACCACTACATTGGTGGAATGAGAGGGGTCCATCTTCCTGGATACCTTTTCGAAGCCTTGATTCTCATTTGGTAGCCTAATATGGAATATAGCCACATCTGGATTCAGTCTGGGCATTTCCGCATAGTTCCAAGAAAGCACATATTGGTGCTTCTTAATAAATGTGATTTATATCTCTTTCTCTTCGATTTTCATGGTAGAACTAATCAGTGTAGGTCGCAGGTCTTCTTTTGTTCCCAGATGTATCTGTATGAGTTCATCGATGGTGGTGGAGACACCTTCCTTGAATGATAGAAGGGATTTCCTAAGGTCATCCTCATCTTCCTCCAATTCTAATTCTATGGAGGCATTTTCAGACAAATATGACTATCTGAGTGCTTCCTTTTCACTATCAGGGTGAGAGAGGCCATGAGAGGAGAAATTATTAGCCCTTATTGACTGAGTCATTGTAGAGAGATTTTAGAGCTAATAGTATTTGATTCTGTCACTAGAGATAGGAGGGAAATGGACCTTTGGAATTATATCTATGACCTCGACTAGGTTTATGGGGAGCACATAGTCACTGTCATGCATACTCTAGGGATTCACAGTGTGGTCCCCAAGCAATTGGGAGTTTCAACCTATATACCATCATTCTCCACTCTCTTTTTCCCTCCATTTTATAGAAATTTTATTCAGTATATGTGGCCTTGAAAGTCTTGAAGGGGGCACTATCATAATGTAGTATTCTGACTTTTCCATTAACGGGATACTTCCGACACTGATGAAATGTTGAAGGTATCACCATATGTCTGTGATTCCTGGGCCTGCTAAGTAGGATGTTGTATGTGGTGTCTTGCTGGATTACCATAAACCCAATATATGATGTATGATCCCCAAAATAGGATTTGATCTTGATCTTCATGAGAGGTATTTTATCATACTTATCATACCCTTGGATGGTAAACTTAGAGGGAGACAAATACCATTCTTCATATCACAAACATTGTAGGGTTCATGATGGGATAATATTGATCCCATAAGAATTATTAATCAGATCCCTTTAGATGTTGACATTATTGAGTCAACTAGATACATATAAGGGTATGATGTTCTCTTGAAGGACTTATTCATCATCTTGTCTAGTGAATGAGATATAGACATGATATTCTGATGACACAATCTCCACCTGATAGACCCTGGATGCATAAATTTCTATCTCGAACTCTTATGGGCTCCGGAGGGCATCAATAGGAGCCTACATGAGTTATTTTAAAAGATGGAGCACATCGAGGATTGATAGATTGGATGGGACTACCACCATCTATTTTATAATGTCATACTTTTATTCCATAGGTCGAAACTTTCTAATATGGGGTTTATCATAGTCATACATTTTAAGAAATGAGGCATTTCAAGTGGACAAGCCTGGTGCTTGTGTATAAGTCGAGGGAATATCTACTCCCAGTGGTGCAGGTCACACCAACCCTCCCCATTTCTTGGGATGATTAGGTTGATACCTTGATAGGTGTTCATGCAAGAAAATTGGGTGGAGAAGTAAATTGGAGGGTTCTGAGATGCCTTCCTTCCCTTGATGGTCTCACTAGAGCGCTTTCCCACGAGTATTAGTTGCATATTTATTATTCACAGCGACATGGATTGAATATTTTGGTCCCTACCATAGTCACGTTGTCCTATGTACCCTTGGTTCCTACACATACAACCTCCCATTCCCCAGTTATGAGTGGTAAATTCATATTTGGGGGCTTGTTCTTCATTGGAGAAGGGGTATTTCAAGTGTATCATGTTGGTAGATCCAAATATGAGCTCTTCGTTCGATAAGGATTCAGTTTGGTGGGGGCGGTAACCATGTTTTGGATGCTACAGGGAAGAAATCAGTGAGAGTTAGGGCTCTCTTTGGGGTAGAATATGATTCTTCCTCTTCGATTTCTTCCTACTTCTGGTGATCATGCCCACCTTTGTGAGGTATTTTTGATTTTCCCTCCTTGGGTTGTGGGGCTATTGTGGGTCTACACAACTGGGATTTTAGAGTGGAATAGGCTTGATCAACTATTTTTTGAGCCATCCAGTTGTAAAATTTTCATGCACTCCTGGCTGAGACCTTCTTCCAATAACAATTTTCTTCTAATTGGATCACAGTTATGCAATCCACCTAGTCTGGGGAGTTATCTAACACCACTTGTCTGGAATCAATCATGCCTTGAAGGGTGTCCTTGAAGATGAAGCAGTTCTAGATATTATGACCCAGCCTTCTATGGAAAGGGAAGTAATAAGGATGGCCGGTTAGATTGACCTCATTGGGATTCCTAGGTAGTAGGAGTGTGAGAAGGTTATTTTCTATGGATGCTAAGAAATAACTGAGGACTTGTTCATTCTAGAAGAAGTATGCCTCATTCACCCGTTCTTCAAATCTTGGGTGACCCTGATTTCACTATGCTTTTGGATGAGGAAAATTTTGTGGTTTTTTCCACTTTGTAGAAGGTGTTGGGATGTTCGGGGCCTGCCTAGTTGTTTGGACATTCACTACTGCTAGATTTAGAGTGAAAAAGGCAGCTTCTGCTTTTCCTAGCCTTTTTTCCTATGCTACGGGCATGAGTCAAGTTTTGGACCAAGTCTGCTGAATGGATTCTTCCAAAAATTGGGCTATTTCAGCAAAATCATAGAATCCACTTTGATATTATATTAGAATTAGAGGTGTCTATAACTCATCCCTAATATTTTTGTTATAGAGTTCCAGAAGTTTCTATTCTGAGAGAGGGGTGCTGAGTTAGTAGGTTAAAACTCTCCATCTTTCTATGAAGTCAGAAACCCTCTCATTTTCATGTTTCTTGCAGTTTTTTAGGTCGATGATTGTTGAATTACTTAGTGAATAACTAAATTGATAAAGGAATCAATGATGAAGGTCTTGTCATCCTAAAATGGATCCTACTGGTAGACTGTTATACCAAACAAAGACTAGACCTGTTAGAGTCTATACAAAACCCCTCAGCTTTGTCACCTCATGTTGATCTTGAGGTCCCATCATCGGCCCACATTAGGATAATAAGTGTGTGAGATGTTTTTTGGGGTCACCCAAACCGTCAAAGGTAGTGAAGGTATGATTTCCCAAATTGGGTGGAGGCAAATTTTCATCCACCCAATTAGGATATGGATTTATCTCAGGTTTCATAGGTGTACACCACACTTACATAGATTCCATTTGAGTATCTAGGGACTCGATGATGTTAAGTAGCTTTGGGGGAACCATTTCCTATGCTCTATCCCATATATAGGGAGTGGGTGGGGGCTAACAAGGTGGTGGCCTCACTTTTATCTCCCACTAATTGTTGATTCGTTGCAAGACTGAATAATTATCCTGACGAGGGAGAGGCTATCTCCTTAATGAAGGGAAGTCAAGATAATTTTCAAATTTATCATTTATGTATACTGGATGCATGGATCTGGAGCCAATACGATTATCAGAGACCAATCATGCAGGAGGATTAACTATGAGAGGAAGAATATTCCTCTCAGCTATAAGATGATACCCAATGGGAATATTTTCCCTGAGTAACTCCTTGTTGAGCTGTCTGAGAGCTTCTATCTTACTCTTGTATTATGACAGTTGTTCCTATAAATAAGTAACCTCAACTCTTTTAGGTGGAAACAGGTATGTAGTCACACCTTTCCCTTTTCCTTTGGAATTATTCCACTGTGGAGGTGGCAACTTGGTATTTGGAGGTTCCAGGTTTTGGAGTCGTCTTTGGTTTTGGGTGAGTGTAGCCTCATTTAGTGCATCCAAATCACTCTCCTCTTGGGGTATGATTACTATGTTGCATCCATCTACATAGGCTCCTTGGTCTAAAATGTCTGTCATGTTAATAATGATGACATTCACAGAGGCATATCAGGCAATGGTGGTCATGCCATTACTTTCAATGCAATAGGCTAATTCTGCACCATCTACTTTAGGGTCATTATTTGTACCCTTGACCATATTGGTCCATTTGGGTTTGTAACCCTAGAGGGATATTATTTTATCCACCATGAATTCCTCATGTTTTGGTCTATGAAATGTGAATTTGATGGAGTTTCTTGTCATGGTTTTCGAATAGGCCCCGACCATCAGGGGTTTGTCTTACGGTGGGAGGAGTTGGTGGAATGATGATCATTGATTGATTACTCCCAACCTGGAGAAGTGTAATTCCCTCTGTGGTGATGATGATGATGAAAATTTCCCCATCCTTATGGAGTGGGGGTCCTTCGGGGCCGTAATTAGCATTGATTGGTCTAGTTGTTGAGGATTCAGTGGCTCCAGTCGGGGATTTGATGACTCCAAAGAAAGACATGTAGGTATAAATGCCTCCAGCCCAGCGAAATGGGGATGATCTCAAATCACCGCTAATGTCTATAAGGTCCTCTCAGGGGATGATGAACCTAGTGATGGATATTGAGATATAAATTCCACCAGCCCAGTGGGATGGGGTTTTCTTACTGTAACGCCCCGACCCCAGCTACCCAGAGTCGGTGCATTACTTCGTAACATTGGCATGATCACAAAAGATCAAGTCTCGAAAGACCGATTAGTTTAGTAGCCTTGGAAACACTAGATACATTCGTAAACGTTACATTACATAATAAAGTGAAAAACTACAATAACAAAGTCTCCATAGTCCACTCTCATATCCTCTTCTGAAAATCCCTACAGGTCATTCATAAAATACTTCTTCACATCCTGGAAAATATTAAAACATTGAAAGGGGTGAGCTCAGATGCTCAGTAAGGATAACAATATTGCGGAAGCTTTCATAAATAAACATTAACATTTAAGGAAATTTATAACTAAAACAAAAGCCTTTTAAACTTGAACATCAACATAATATGGCAAAAGTAAAATGAGATAATTCCATTCACTTCTTCACATGGATATTCTACTGGTCGAATAATCACATGAAATATCAATAACCACTTTCATAATGATGGGATGCATAATGCCAGACTATCATAACCACGTAGTCAAGGACTCGTGCCAAGACCACAAATAAGATTTTGTCAAGGCCTCGTGCCAAGACACTAGTTTGTCTCATGAGACCTGCCGATGCATCGAGGAGCTATAGCGGGCTCCACCCGTCACTTATTAAGTCCAATGCATTCCTCATATGAACAGGTTTAAACATATCATAAACCATAACATAATCGTATCACATGAAACATGCATAAATGAAACATAAAATTTCCACATTTCAATCACAATATTTCAATACAACACATTGATATAATAAAAATGCTTTCAAAACCATTTTCAATACCAAAATAAAAGAAAGTTAAAACTTTGTATTTATTTTTCATTAAAAAAAAGTGATGGCTTGTAGAGGAAGCCGAAACTCAAATAATGGTCACGGCGGCAGAGAAGTCATTGTCGCCGCATATGTACGGAAAGAAAAACATTCCCTTTTTGTCGTTTAGTAAAACGCTTCGTATAAAAAAGATTCCTTTTGGATAAATGTAAAAGTCAAAGGGGTTTATACACCGTATAAAAGAATGTTGTGTATAAAACCAAATATGCCTCAATGAAAGGAGATTGAGACGAAGTCCTTAAAAATATCATTTCTAAAATAAAATAGATCTATTATGTGTATTCACTATAGGTACACATAAAGAATACAAAATAAGACATAAAAATATCATGACATAATTTGAAAGTAGGAGATTAACCCAAAGAATGGAAGTTGGGTTAAGAAGTTCCCTTACCTCGTGTCCGACTTGACTCGACTGTTCTTTAACCTCCTGAATAATAAAATAGAGTTAATATATACCTTATTAAGAACCATTTTCAATTTCATTATCCTTTTTATATCACTTATTACAATGATATGAACATTATGTAATTTTTTAAGTTAATAACGGTCGTTTTGTCGATCTTTGGTACTTGAGTAAACAATAAACTTCTTATAATTACAAGTTGTTTATGTGGTAGAATATCCATTATCTCCAGAATTATATTCATGATTTAGATGTCATATATATCATATATATCCAGTATATACATTCATTTATAATATTACGTAACATTTAGAGGTAAGAAATGAAATGCACCGTTCATGGAGACGGTAAGCCGTACGTACGCATGGACGCTACTTTTATTTCTATTTAGTATTTAATGGAATGAAATCATAATGATATAAATGCATAATATAATTCCAGTATAATATAGTGTATAATACCATTTACTCCATCCTTTATACATCCCACATATGGCATTAACGATTCAAATCACTTTGAGGGGGCGATAGTCCGCACTTCCTAAAATGAAATTATCGCGTTTACCCATAATGGAAATCATAAAGTATTCCATAAATGAAAAATACAGAAGCATAAGTAAAACATAAACATATTATATATAATATATAAATATAGTGACATCTTAATGGCCACCTTTGAAGGTGTTATATGAGTGTTGAACAATCATCGTTTCGTGAGGAAGAAATTCACCATCCACAGAAACCGTATGTTCTTTAACCATTAGATGTAGGTGTGTGTAAGTGTAGCTCGAATCCTTATTATAAAAACATCCTAGTATATTTAGGATACTGGTGTTGTTACAAAATAAATGAATAAAAAGTGTTTAGGGGGTTGGAGAAGAAAAATAAAACAAAACAACATTAGAGAAGACATTACCTCAAATTCGGGTAACTCTTTTTGATTTGAGCCAAAGGCTTCCTTGGGAAGATTTCTGCCCAAAGTAAGGCTTCTAGGAGTAAGAGGGGGAAGTTGGGAGAGTATTTGGGCAGAGGTTGGCCGATCCAAATGTCTTGAAAGTGTGAATGAGGTGGTAGAGGTGGGGGCCTTTTATAAGTGGAGAGGAGGGGCACTCTTGGAAAGTAAAGAAAAGTCACTTTATTATAAAATGATTTTCGGATTTTAGAGGTCCCACACATATATAATTCGAGGATAAGATGATAAGGGTTCGAAATATACTCATCCAATAGGTTTTTGACAAGTGTACGCTTTGGATTTTGCATTATCTTTCCATTTTATTTAAATCGTTAAATAATGAGGTCATCGCTGCATCATCATGATGTCATAATTAATTTAATTTATATAATGTATAAAAATTAAAAAAAATACTATGATTTAGGAAATCTTTTTAGATTTCTAATTTATATTTATAATCAAAATTTGGACTTTTGTAACCCCACTTAAAAACTGTTTTAGTAAAACAACTCATGTTTGTGTCAATTTAATTTTAACATTAAATAAATATATATTAATGCCATTTTCCAACCAAAGTGGCTCCATGGGGTCCCCAAGTTGACCCATGGGTTGTCTTGGTCGGCCATGACTCATCCAATAGGAGTAGGACAAGTGTCAAGCTCATCTCATATTATTAAAACATTATTTTTACCGTAAACTACACTAATTACCTCTAACCGCGATTAAGAACTTAAAAGTTACTATTCACCAAAAAATTATTTTAATCTCATTGAACCACATTTTGCTTATTGATGACAACCATGTATGTCGGATTTTTGAAAATCAAATCACAAAAGTGGTAATATTTCATTTTAACAAAAAATCAGTTTTTAACAACCACTTAGTGGTTTCACTATTCATCAAAAATTGAAGTTTTTCAGAATAAGGCCAAAATTTCACCCTAAGATATAATTGATATTCCGAATTCAAAAATGACGTCTATTTTAAAAAATTCCAAACATATAAGTTGCATTAATTAATTTTATAATTAATTCCCGCTGTTACAACAAATAGCGTGTTTTTAAGAAACAATTTATATCAAAAGATTGGCAATTGTTTATGTCCAATTTCAATGTTAAATTAATTCTAATGACCACCATTGGATAAAATGGTAAAAATATATTCTAATTATACTTTAAAACCACTAAATAGTATAATTTATCACTATAAATTATTTTGATTAAAAAAGTTGTTTTAAGTATTTTTCACTATTCATAAAAATTTCGAAGTTCTCAAAAAATTCAACATAGGCTAATTTCGACATTCCGAATCCAAAAATGAAGTCCATTTTGAAATATAAAATATATATAATTTCAAAAGGTGGTTATTACTATTCATAATGGCTACTTTGATTAGTCGCGATGTTTTAGAACTCAAAGTTGCAAGCTATTGCATTATTGAATGAGAAGCGTATCGTGGAAGCTCGGGGTGTTACATTCTCCCCTACTTCAATAAATTGCGTCCTCGAAATTTGAAATTTTTCTTTGAAAATAAAAGGATGAAAATAGAAATTACCTTTGAGGAAAACCCACATTGAAAATAAGATTAATAAAATTTAGCCTTAATAAGAGGGAAAGGGAAATGAAAAAGTCACCACCCAATTATGATCTCGATTAGGAGAACATTGGTGGAAATTAGAGACATATAATTGGAGGAAAAACGTAAATATTTGTAGGGAGTGATTGAGGTCATCAATCACAGTCAACTGTCAAATTGAGGGCCTCAAAGCCTTCAATCTATGTTGATTTAAAATATCATCAGTTCAACAAGACATAAGGTATTAGGATAACACATTTTTTGTTTTAATATCCCTTTACTAAAGTTTAATAATTAATTTATTCATTGAATAAGAGATAGGTATATATATATTTATGCTTGACAATTAGAGTTTCAACCATCAACTCATCTTTCACTCAAAAAGATAATAGAACTCAAAAATATTATACGTATCCTAATTGTATAAGGTTCCAAATGTTAACACATACCATTTAGATTAGTAAAATTATTTTGTAATAACCAGGGACTTCCTGTAGGCTAGTGGTAGGCGATTAATCCCAATCGCACTATGGTTGTGGGTTCGATTCCCATAGATTTGTCCGACGCGATGGGTTGTCACTCGGTCTGCGTGTTGTCCTTTTTATAAATATCCAAAAAATAACCTTAACAATAGTATCCAATGTAAAATATAATCCATTCCAACCTTTATAGTTATCCAAAATACTTCTGTCCAACTCACAGTCCAGATTTTATGAGGAAGGTAAACATAATGAAGATCTTTTTTTTTCTGCATAACAACATGGGAACACCTTCATCATGTATTCTTTTAAAACACTGCAACATACTGAATTACCATAAATCCTTATTGATTACATTCATGATCCCTTATTCCTTATAGAAAACTAGATATACTCCTTCTATCCAAAAATGTATACAAATCATTAATCAGTTTCAAGGATGTTAAGAATATCCAACATAATTTATCCGAATCAATCATGTCTTATTCCAAAATCACTATCTCGGTATCAGAACCATATTATGGTTTATCTTTCTCTCAACCATATATTTTCCAAAAATTTAACCTAATGTGGAGTAACTTTTCTTGGTTCCACACAATCTCAAGTCCTAGATGAAATAGTATTGCAGTACAATCCTTATATACTCCATAATTATTATAACCAGTACATCATTGATACAACACTCAAATTACAAAATTATTTAATAACAACATAAGAACTCTAATCATTACTCCTCATCTGTGGTAGTATCATAACTTTATTATTATCCAATAACATCATTTGGGGCATACTCTGATGATTTGGACATTGGTTTGCGTAGTGTCCCCAATCCTTGTAGAAGAAGCATTGTAAATTTGAAACCATTTTCTTACCCTTGTAGTCACACACTTTGTATCCTTTTTCTCTACACTTATAACAAACTCCCATTCCCTTTAGGCAAGTTCCATGATGTTTCTTCCCACAATTACCACATATTGGAAAATTCTTCTTTCCCCTCATCCCTTTATCCATCATTCTCTCTTCCATCCCTTTCGTCTCTTGCTTCGCTTCAAATCCATAGGACTCAGAGAATTCTTTACTTATCTTATTAACACATGATACTATTTATTCATATGTTGAGAACACATGGGAGACTATTTCCCTTCTAAATTTTGGCTTAATACCATGAAAGATATGATCCTTCTTACTCTTTGGATCATACGTATTGATGGAGTTCACATTCCTTCTACTGGGCGCCATTTCTATACAATGCCATAAACTAGGTTAGTTTATGAATCGAAATAAATACTAACAAACTTGAAAACACTTATAATAAATTGAAATATTTATGGATATAATCCATAATCATAAAAATGTTTTCTTTGAGGATGTATATAATCATAACCCTTCATAGTGGTTTGTAAAGAAAATGAGAATTATCCTAAGCATATCCCCCGGGAGTGTCGTAACCAAGAGTGCAGCAAGGCCCGTTGTCGTGCACCAGTTTCCATTAGAGTCTAGCTCAAAGCGGTGTTTTCGGGTTTTACCCCTAGGTACATCTGTGCCAGAGCCGCCTCTACCTGCTCGTATCCAGACAGGGATGTATTGCTCAGAAAACTCACAAAATCTCTATAATACCAAAATTCTAGGAAGTTCTTCTATACTAATCCTTAAAGTCTATCTTTGGGATATGTGCTCTAATCAGAGTTTATCTAAATCTAGCTTCCAAGGTTAGTACTAAACTGCCTCTGATACCAACTGTAACGCCCCGACCCCAGCTACCCAGAGTCGGTGCATTACTTCGTAACATTGGCATGATCACAAAAGATCAAGTCTCGAAAGACCGATTAGTTTATTAGCCTTGGAAACACTAGATACATTCGTAAACGTTACATTACATCATAAAGTGAAAAAATACAATAACAAAGTCTCCATAGTCCACTCTCATATCCTCTTCTGACAATCCCTACATGTCATTCATAAAATACTTCTTCACATCCTGGAAAATATTAAAACATTGAAAGGGGTGAGCTCAGATGCTCAGTAAGGATAACAATATTGCGGAAGCTTTCATAAATAAACATTAACATTTAAGGCAATGTATAACTAAAACAAAAGCCTTTTAAACATGAACATCAACATAATATGGAAAAAGTAAAATGAGATAATTCCATTCACTTCTTCACATGGATATTCTACTGGTCGAATAATCACATGAAATATCAATAACCACTTTCATAATGATGGAATGCATAATGCCAGACTATCATAACCACGTAGTCAAGGCCTCGTGCCAAGACCACAAATAAGATTTTGTCAAGGCCTCGTGCCAAGACACTAGTTTGTCTCATGAGAGCTGCCGATGCATCGAGGAGCTATAGCGGGCTCCACCCGTCACTTATTAAGTCGAATGCATTCCTCATATGAATAGGTTTAAACATATCATAAACCATAACATAATCGTATCACATGAAACATGCATAAATGAAACATAAAATTTCCACATTTCAATCACAATATTTCAATACAACACATTGATATAATAAAAACGCTTTCAAAACCATTTTCAATACCAAAATAAAAGAAAGTTAAAACTTTGTATTTATTTTTCATTAAAAAAAGTGATGGCTTGTAGAGGAAGCCGAAACTCAAATAATGGTCACGGCGGTGGAGAAGTCATTGTCGCCGCATATGTACGGAAAGAAAAACATTCCCTTTTTTTCGTTTAGTAAAACGCTTCGTATAAAAAAGATTCCTTTTGGATAAATGTAAAAGTCAAAGGGGTTTATACACTGTATAAAAGAATGTTGTGTATAAAACCAAATATGCCTCAATGAAAGGATATTGAGACGAAGTCCTTAAAAAAATCATTTCTAAAATAAAATAGATATATTATGTGTATTCACTATAGGTACACATAAATAATACAAAATAAGACATAATAATATCATGACATAATTTGAAAGTAGGAGATTAACCCAAAGAATGGAAGTTGGGTTAAGAAGTTCCCTTACCTCGTGTCCGACTTGACTCGACCGTTCTTTAACCTCCTGAATAATAAAATAGAGTTAATATATACCTTATTAAGAACCATTTTCAATTTCATTATCCTTTTTATATCACTTATTACAATGATATGAACATTATGTAATTTTTTAAGTTAATAACGGTCGTTTTGTCGATCTTTGGTACTTGAGTCAACAATAAACTTCTTATAATTACAAGTTGTTTATGTGGTAGAATATCCATTATCTCCAGAATTATATTCATGATTTAGATGTCATATATATCATATATATCCAGTATATACATTCATTTATCATATTACGTAACATTTATAGGTAAGAAATGAAATGCACCGTTCATGGAGACGGTAAGCCGTACGTACGCATGAACGCTACTTTCATTTGTATTTCGTATTTAATGGAATGAAATCATAATGATATAAATGCATAATATAATTCCAGTATAATATAGTGTATAATACCATTTACTCCATCCTTTATACATCCCACATATGGCATTAACGATTCAAATCACTTTGAGGGGGCGGTAATCCGCACTTCCTAAAATGAAATTATCGCATTTACCCATAATGGAAATCATAAAGTATTCCATAAATGAAAAATACAGAAGCATAAGTAAAACATAAAAAATATTATATATAATATATAAATATAGTGACATCTTAATGGCCACCTTTGAAGGTGTTATATGAGTGTTGAACAATTATCGTTTCGTGAGGCAGAAATTCGCCATCCACAGAAACCGTATGTTCTTTAACCATTAGATGTAGGTGTGTGTAAGTGTAGCTCTAATCCTTCTTATAAAAAAATCCTAGTATATTTATGATACTGGTGTTGTTACAAAATAATTGAATAAAAAGTGTTTAGGGGGTTGGAGAAGAAAAATAAAACAAAACAACATTAGAGAAGACATTACCTCAAATTCGGGTAACTCTTTTTGATTTGAGCCAAAGGCTTCCTTGGGAAGATTTCTTCCCAAAGTAAGGATTCTAGGAGTAAGAGGGGGAAGTTGGGAGAGTATTTGGGCAGAGGTTGTCTGATTCAAATGGCTTTAAAGTGTGAATGAGGTGGTAGAGGTGGGGGCCTTTTATAAGTGGAGAGGAGGGGCACTCTTGGAAAGTAAAGAAAAGTCACTTTATTATAAAATGATTTTCGGATTTTAGAGGTCCCACACATATATAATTCAAGGATAAGATGATAAGGGTTCTAAATATACTCATCCAATAGGTTTTTGACAAGTGTACGCTTTATATTTTACATTATCTTTCCATTTTATTTAAATCGTTAAATAATGAGGTCATCGCTGCATCATCATGATGTCATAATTAATTTAATTTATATAATTTCTAAAAATTAAAAAAAATACTATGATGTAGGAAATCTTTTTAGCTTTCTAATGAATATTTATAATCAAAATTTGGACTTGTGTCACCCCACTTAAAAACTGTTTTAGTAAAACAACTCATGTTTGTGTCAATTTATTTTTAACATTAAATAAATATATATTAATGTCATTTTCCAACCAAAGTGGCTCCATGGGGTCCCCAAGTTGACCCATGGGTTGTCTTGGTCGGCCATGACTCATCCAATAGGATTAGGACAAGTTTCAATCTCATCTCATATTATTAAAACATTATTTTTACCTTAAACTACACTAATTACCTCTAATCGCGATTAAGAACTTAAAAGTTACTATTCACCAAAATATTATTTTAATCTCATTGAACCACATTTTGATTCTTTATGACAACCATGTATGTCGGATTTTTGAAAATCAAATCACAGAAGTGGTTATATTTCATTTTAACGAAAAATCAGTTTTTAACAACCACTTAGTGGTTTCACTATTCATCAAAAATTGAAGTTTTTCAGAATAAGGCCAAAATTTCACCCTAAGCTATAATTGATATTCCGAATTCAAAAATGACGTCTATTTTACAAAATTCCAAACATATAAGTTGCATTAATTAATTTTATAATTAATTCCCGCTGTTACAACAAATAGCATGTTTTTAAAAAACAATTTATATCAAAAGATTGGCAATTGTTTATGTCCAATTTCAATGTTAAATTAATTCTAATGACCACCATTGGATAAAATGGTAAAAATATATTCTAATTATACTTTAAAACCACTAAATAGTATAATTTATCACTATAAATTATTTTGATTAAAAAATTTGTTTTAAGTATTTTTCACTATTCATAAAAATTTCGAAGTTCTCAAAAAATTCAACATAGGCTAATTTCGACATTTCGAATCCAAAAATGAAGTCCATTTTGAAATATAAAATATATATAATTTCAAAAGGTGGTTATTACTATTCATAACGGATACTTTTATTAGTCGCGATGTTTTAGAACTCGAAGTTGCAAGCTATTGCATTATTGAATGAGAAGCGTATCGTGGAAGCTCGGGGTGTTACACTTACAACTGATGTTGATGTGTCCTAAATCCTCCTAGGAATTGAAAATCCTAGATGTGGTGGCAGTGGTAAATATTCACCTAGCATGGTAGGCTGAGACTACTCCTAGATGGCTGATATGGTAGTTGCAATCACAATCTGTTTGATGTGGTGTAGTTGTGCTCACATAAGATCTGGGTGAGATAACAAACCAGGATGAGAACCATTCCTTACAGGAAGTTTTTTGAGTGATCACAACTTCAGACACTATGTTCAAAATGAATTCTTATTGCTTTTAGGGGACCAATTTGAAATCATGTTGGATATCCTATATCTCTTTCTGTAATGTATTAACACTATTCAAGTAGATGAATTATATTTTAGTGAACAATTAGCATGAGTGTTACCTAGTTCCCTGATCTCACTAGAGGATACAACATTACTAGATTCCATATATGAGGGGTTATGCTATTCCAAGTGAGTATAAAAGTGTAACACTACATACTATACCCATCCTCAAATACATATTCCTAATGTGGATTCAAATATTAGCTTCTAAAGAGTTTTTATGCAATGGTGGAAAAAGTGTTACAAATTTTTACTATGATTTTACAGTTTTGGATCCCATACCATGGAGATAGCAGCCTGGTCTAGCTAACAAAAGAGTATTCTAATGGTTTGAAGGTGACCCTCGTACCTTGGATAAGTTAAGTGTCTATCCTTCTATCGTTGATGATTATCCCATATATTTTGGGGTATATATTTCATGAACTCATTTTCTAGATCATATGGTTTCTCATATCTCGAAGTTGAAAGGGGCTAAAACATGATGGGGGGGTTGTTTTCAGCTTACTCTCTCTATATGTTGATGTCGGCCTCCTCTTCATCAAAATTACATGACTCTATCCAGTCAGACCATAAAATATGATTCTGAAGGTCTCCTACTAACAGGAGTGGAGTGTTTCTAGAGGTTGATGGAGAACTATATACCATTGACTCTGATGTTTTGAGAACCTCTCTATATGAAGGAATTGATGCTTGGGTCACCTCTCTATATGGAGGTTTTTGGGAAAGGGGAGGATTAATTTTTTTCCATTAGAGGTATTACATTGGGTAGGTTTACTATGGTGGATTTCAGGAGTAGAATTCTTGCAATCCATATCCACACAACCATGAGGAGGACTATCATGGTAAAGAATTCCTTCTGCTTTTGTTTTGATATAAGAGTCGACGGAACCTTATGGTGTTGAGAATATGCCTCAAATGACCTTAAGGACATTGTCATTGAGAATATTAGAAATATGGGACATGATCTACATCGTGGTCGAAATATGATGACCTACCTTATAGAATTATTAGGGATATTAGCCTACTATATGATGTTTGTCGTAACTTTCTTATAATCATCTTGTGATGTGGGAGTGTGATCCCATTATAGAGAAGCTGTCAGAATATGCTGATGAGATGTTTCATTATTGATAAGAATATGAGCTTGTCCAGAGGCATGTGAAATTCTCACTTGGTGAGACTCGATCAAGATGGGAATATGAGGAAAATCTTGAGAATTTGGAATATGTTGATGGTATGTCTTGGCTGGAATATGAGCTTACCCTAAGGCATGTGCCGATCTCAATTGGTGGGCCCTGGTTGGATCAGGAATATAAACCTGGTCTGAATATGCATTCCCTGTCAGAATATGCTGACAGAACTCTGTAATGGGACAAAGAATACAAGCCTCCTCATGTATTTACTTGGAATGATGATGGAAAAATCGTTTATAAGTGGATATAGGAATATGTTCATGAATTCTGTGATTTGATGGAATATTCCAGATGAATTCACTAATAGGAATGTGGGCATTTCCTGAGGTTTGTTCCATTATCACTTGGATAGCCCTGGCCAGAATGGGGATATATTTCTAATCCTAGGCCTTTGGAGTATGCCACTAGACTTCTTCGATATAAATATGAGCCTATCCCGAGGCATGTACCCCTCTCATGTGGTGATCCATGGCCAGAATGGGATATGAGCCTGATCCTAGGTCTCTGGAAGATGCTGCCAGACTTCTGCAACAGGCATGTGCCCCTGTCCCGAGGTATGTTCCAATCTCACTTGTCGTGCCTTAATTGGAATGAGAATATGATCCCAGTCCGACTCCTCACCCTTTATCTAAATATACTGATAATACTTCTGGGTGGGAGTAGGAATGTGTACTTGATTTTTTAAAATCACTTGTTCATGATTATCATAGTGTTGAGTTGTCTTGGATGTAGGGATATGAGTATGCACCTATCCCTTTATCTACAACAATGCTATAATATTCCAGCGGAGATCTTCATCTTTTTCTAAAATATATTGCCATTTTATAAAAGTCTGTGTAGGAATATAAGCCTAAAAATTTTCTGTCTCCATTATACACTGGAATATGTCTTCGATTGAAGTGAGAATATGCACCCACTTCTTCCCTCCATGTACCACTAGAATATGGTAATGGGTTTCATGAATGAGGGTAGGAATATGAGCCTCCCCCATGCCTGCTACAGGAATATGCTTGCAAACTTGTTCTGAAAGAGTAGATATATGTGCGTACTTGATGGTTCCTACTTGAATATGATGGAAGTCATTATTGGAAAAGGTGAGGATATGAGCCCTTTCCTAGATATCCAACGCCTTCCTCCCCCAATGATCCCTAACTGTTTCCCATACATGGGCATTAGAGGTGATAGTGTGTCAGTTGGTACCTCTAGCAGGTGACTGGTGGATACCAGTGGGATGGTGTTGGCAATGACGATTAGAATGATCCCTCCTGGGTAGCTCCTTAACCAAAAGGGAGATGTATTTGGCTTCTTGGTCCACCTTCATTAGATGTGGAAGATGGGGGTTGTTTCACTCCAAGGATAATCACCAGAATCTATTTTTTGTAGAGATGGGGCCCATTGGATTAGCTGTAAATTTTCCCGGACGATGAAGACTCATCTATTTCCATGCTTAGAAAACTTTATAAGAACCACCAAACCCCCCTCAACTAATCGAACAAATAATCAATGCATGTAAGTGGATACTGAGTCATTATCATAACATGTTAAAGCCTATAGTAATCAACACAAAGGAGAAGAGCTCTATATATCTTTAAAAAACAAGGCATGTTCTACCCACAGAGATGTGTTAGGCCTAATTAACCCTTTGTTTTTCAGATCTTCCAACTACACTTTTAACTCCCTCAATTATATTGGTTCCATATGATAAGAAGGAAGTGAGATATTACTTGTACCTAAGATGAGATCAATAAAAATCTCCACTTATATAATGGGGGAAAGACCTATAAAATCATTGGGAAAGACATCCAAAAATTGATCAGCTACCTATGGAAAACTACTTTTCTCTATCTACTCCATTGAAAATAAGGACAATGATGCTAAATACTATGAAATCATCCCAACTTTTAGTACCAACATGCCCATTGTACCTTCCTTGACATTCCTTTCTCCCCTACATAGATACTTGAAACCATCATCAGTGATGAAACTGATCATTCTCATGTAATATTCAATGTGATCCATGAACATTTTCAGCTAATCCATACCCATTATTATTATATAAACATCCATCTCATGCAATGAGAATACCCATGTCCAATATAAAACATTCTTTGCACATAAATGCTCAACATTCGCCTCAACCCAAAGGATTTTTATGTTTCAAAATAAATGGCAACATTTCAACATTTCAACCCAATAAATCAACAACTTGATAACTGATGAAGGAATGAGATGTACCCATATTAAACAATGATTTCATGAGCGTAGAATTCAAAAGAGTCATACCTCATACCATCGATGGTTGAATATGGACATTCAAGATACCCTCCTCAGCTATAAAAGCCTACTTACTTACCACAACATTCACTTTATTACCCTTCTGAATTTTCCCTTACTAATGAGTCACGGTGTTCCTGGAATCACCATGTCTAACTATATTCTACCGAATAGGGGTATTCTGCTTCCCTCTTTCCGTCGAATAATAAGACTCCTGTGAACCCTGAGAAGTGTGTCGAACACCTGACATTGGATCATTCAACAATAACACATAAGATGAACCATCCAATTTCAATTGTGGTATGATCTAGGTTCTATCATACACTCTATCTAATGTGTCTTAGGGAGATACATTGGAATCATCATGGGTTTCTCTTAGGATTTGGAGGAAGATTTACCAATCCAAACAACTGATTCTGAGTGATAGTACCCCATTGGAAATAAGTGTACCTCTTCCACTTTATCCCTACATTAGAGTTACCACCATTTCGGATTAGTATCAACATTCTTCCCCCACCCATAATGTCTAATTTTTCTCTTTTAGAAAATGTTTCTCTATTTAACATCTCGGTAAAATCAATTATACTGAGCACCGTAATCTTTGAACGAATTTCCTACCTCATCCTAAATTCAAAAATGTGTTCCTTTAAAGACACACTAGAAGTATCATCCAGTGAATACTGGACTAAATTCATGAATTTATCTATATATTTTGTCATAGAGAGGTCCTCCTTCTTTAAGAAAAATAAATTCATCATGTTCTAAATATTGAACATATTAGGATATAATATTTTTTTTAATAATTCGTTGAAATCCTCTAATGCCATACCTTGGTCCACATTAGCTAGGACCTCTATATACCATCATTTACTTCGATGATCTTCTAACATGTACATCACTATAATGACTATAAAATCTTCTAGTGTTCCTTGTAAATCAAAGACTTGATTCATCTTATTCATCCACACCTTCTCCATTTCTAGATCTGAATCACCCCAAAAGATGGTTGGATTCTACTTCAGAAATTAAGCCAAATGATCCACATGCCTTATTTCATCTTTTGGTTTCCCTCTATCCATAGCATGAAAATATTTCACTATACTATGAACAAGCTTTGAGTTGACCTAAAGCTTAGGTAAAACCATGTTTTTAGAAGCTTCCTCTTGTTCGTTCCCATGACGCCTACTAGGTAACATTTTCTATCCACAAAACAAACCCCATAATTCTCACTCTCTCATAAATGAAACCATAATATTTAAAATTCCATCGCATCATTACTATCAAAACCATTATTTCCAAAATTTTACATTTCCCATGTTCAATAATTTTTGAAAAAATCTATCATGTTTTTGAAAATCAACCCATTTTCAAAATACCAAAATAGTTCTATTTTCAAAATACCACATTTGAAAAAAAATTCCCATATTTTTCCGAAATCAACACATTCATAGAAAAACATAAATAATTACTCCAAATGATATATAAAATCCTAGTGGGAATCCATTTCTACCATGCATTCCATGACTTCCTCATTGGCTAAACCCGCGACAATGAGATTTCGCCCCTATAGGTGTCTCCAAAACACTTATGTACCCAACTTATTAGTAATTTTATGTTCCGAATAACAAGGTTAGCTATTTATTTTTATGCTATAAATTTCATGTTCTAACAATCCTACTCATTAATACTATCCTAACTCTGGGAGTAAACCAATAATTAATACCAAATTCAAGACCGAAAATAGTTCCCAATGAACCAAAAAAATTGATTTCACTTGTATATCAAGGACCGGACAAATTGATACTACTTGTAACATCTGACCCCTCCTCATTGGATTTAATTGATGTGGAGATTTTACATGGACTTAAGAAACATACCTAAGGAACCAAATACTTGAAATAAGTGCAGAGGGATTCATAAATGATTGGGGTACGACATTACCTTTGAAATAAAAACAACCAACCAAATGAGACATTACCAAATACAACTACATGATGAAATTAAACAATGTATTATAATTCAACATCATACCCATGACATAATAGAAAACCATACTAATACCATATCCGATTACCAAGAAGAAGACTAACACAATAAACTCAAGACAAAATGACATAAATCCATAGCTCCACATCAAGCTCTGTGATCCAACTCTACAACAAACCAATAATCATGATAAACCTCTAATGAAATTTTATTCCTTAAATTGAACTATTCCTCGATATACCACATCTTTAAAATTACCAATGTACCATAGGAGGGGTGGTTAATAATACTCAGAAGGCTTTACTCAAGTGTATTTCCCACTCATGCCACTAGTATATAACATGTTAGAAAAATAATATGAACAATTTATATAAAACCATTTGAACAATTCAACAATTTACAGCACTCTAAACACATATATACCAAAACATTTTACCCAATTCAATACATTTTCATGGAATGAAACAAAACAAGTAACTACACATTTTACCCATTTTATATTGGAACTCCCAATTTCATATTGGAATAACCCAATTCATCTTGCATGACTACACACATATATCAACCAAACCCCCAACTCAACCATATAACCTCAATGTTACCATTGATTGTGGAAGTTCACTTCCATATCTCATAAAATTATCTAGTGGTACATCATGCCACATTAAAATCATATCATGGTGGTACTTCATGCCCACTATCCATCCCATAAAACTCATTATTAACCTCTTAATCCCACCACTATTCCAATAAAAATTTACTAAAATAATTTCAAAAATATATTCCAAAATCATGATACCAAAAAATTTAGAAACCAAATCAACCCTTTAAGATGAAAAGCATATCTAACAACATTCCAAAATCATTTCAAAAAAATAATCTTTTTATTGAGAATGTCTTAATACATCATCCATGCCAAAAAACATTTTGATAAATAATATTTAATTAATGAAAACCATTTTCTCAAACAAATTCATAAATCACACCAGCCAACTGATTCTAAAATCATCATTTCAAAATCCAAAAATGATTAATATTTCAAAAAAATAACACATTTTCTACAAAACCTAGAAACCATCACTAAAGAATTATCAAACAAGATTCACAGGTCAATTTCACAACCAATTTCAAGAAAAACAACTGATTTGAAATGAAGACTTATAGTTCTAGCAAGAGGAGTTGAGAGTGAATCCACTTACCTCAAGGGTTTAGGTGAAAATGAACAACGACACAAAAACTCACCAAATGAGGTCAAAACTCCCCAAATATACCTTAGATTTCTTCCCCTAACATAAAAAATAAAAAATATAACCATTATTAGAATAAAAAACCCTAGAACTATCTATGATGGAAGTTGATCTAAGAAATTGGGAGATAGAGATAATTATATCTAAGAAAAACCTTAAAAAATATAATAAAAGAGACTTACCAAGGAGAATTTGGATTTAACATACTAAGAAAACCCTTTGAAAGTCTTCCAAAATGTGTTGGATAAGTTCCCTATTCACTGAGAATAAGAAATCCAGATTTAGGGTACATAGAAGGAAAAATTTTGTGTGTGGTGAATTATGACCTAAATCCATTTTTAAAATCCTCTTTTAATACCATTCATGGTTAGACATGCGGTCAGGAAATACTTTCTCTAAACATACACCTGCTACTTCACTAAAGGGGGCCCCACCTAGTTGGCCCACATAGTTAGTCAAATTAAGTGGAAACAGTCAAAAATCCCACTATCTCAAAAAGAATAACTTACCAAGGGAGGTTTTATGTTTTGGAAAACAATGAACCTTCATCGTTAACCCACCAAGAGCCTATTGACTCTACTTGAAAAAATTTCTAGAGGAGTTTCACGGTTTTCACTAAATGTGCTAAAATTATGCACCTTTAAAAAATCCCCAAACCCCATCTAAAAGTCTCCCAAATAGTCCCAATGTTTACCTGAACACTTTATATACATAAAAAGGAATAAATAAAGGGTTGCATACTTGAAATAGGGTTTTCTATAGGCCATATGTTTTCTATTATGACTGGGTGAGGATCATGATTAATTAATGAAAATTATTATTCTCAAAATAGATATACAAAGTAGAATTTTAAAAAATATTATAATATTTGGAAATGTGTGGTTTTCAACGTATTATACACTATTAAGGATATTTAGAATTTTTTTTGAAAACCTATTCTATTTTTTTATCAAATTTTTTATTTATAAATGTAACCAATATCTTTAATGTCTTAGAGGAAAATATTTCAATGTTTTTTGAAACCCATTACTAGGAAAGTTAAATGCTCACCATATGTTTGAAATCTATTTCTAATTGGTTTAATTGAATTCTAGTTTGGTGTATATATCATAAAGGAAGACAATGTACATGAATATTGATTTTACATTATATATTTTGGTTAAATTTTAATGTATGTATCTAATTCTCAAAAAACTAGACTGGAAATGTTCATGGAGTAAAATTACACTATGTATTTTTCTATTGAATTTTATAAAAGAATACACAGTATTCTTATGTTCTGAATATGAAAGAATTAGTTAGTGGATTCAAACTAAGTATCAGAATGACGGTCAATTTAATTTAGGAAAATTATAAAAAATAATAATAATTTATTTATTCCTACTTAGTAATGTTTTTTTTCTCTATAATTTTACATGGAATACATAATATCACAAAAAAACACTTTTGTATCTTATATATATATTACATGAAAAGATAATTTTAAAATCATGATTATATGATTTTAACACTTTTCAAATGTTTTACTATCTTATAAATTCCTTTATAAGATATCAAATACCCCTGATATACTTTGATTCTTTTGAGTATTAGGTTTATTATACTTTGTAATTATACAAGAACAACATCCACTCAATGCATGACACGGAAAATATTTTGAGGGTATTTTAAAAAGTTTTACCCTATATGAAATTTTTGTGTCTTTAGTTGAATTCATGGAATATAGAAAAGAGGTTGAACTCTAGGAAACTTATCCAAGTAAAAAAATTATTCTGTTTGTAATACATAAAAAACATTGATGTTCTAAAATGTAGTTCAGTTTTGTTGTTTTATAGAAATCATGTCTAGTTGGATATCTCAAAACATTACACCACTCAAACCTATGTATCATGATCCAATCATCATTTACATGTGTTTTCCCTATGTTTCATGAGTTGTGTTTGTGTAAAATAAATTGAAGAACATAAAATTTTATTGAGGTTCAATTTGACTAGAAGAAACACGCTTTTTCGGAGAATTTCCAACATTGGATATTCTAGTAAAGGTATGGAATAATTATTATCATAAATTTTTCAATAAATATTAATAAGGATGCATTTTTAGGAACCCCAAAGATGGAAGATGAAAACATGGGATGTGTGTACAAACAAATTGTTAGGAAACAATTTAATTAAGGGGAGAAGAATGTAACACCCTGAATCAATGATGTACTTTTATTATTAATATTTTTTTATTACTATTATTATTTAATGTTGTCAAATATATAATTTAAAAATTAAGAACAAAAAATAAATACTATTATTGAAAGAAAAATTATTACATTACATATTTATTATACCAAAGACCATAGATAGTCCTTAAAACTCATCGAAATCCCTTGAAAAATAACTGTAGCACCACCGAGTGAAATAAGAAGGTAGAATATGTAGCCTACTTTCTCTAAATTTCTATAATTAAAAAAGTAACAACAAGAAAAATATCAATAATGTTGAGAACCAGAGGGATGTAGTGCACTATGCTTCAATTAAATGAATGAATGTTGAGATGTTTTTCAAATACCCTTAAGTCATGGGTATTAATAAAACTTTTTGTGACCATTGAAAAATATAAGCATTGGGGTTTACCATCCTTTGGGTATTTAAACATTTAAAATGGATTTAAAATGATAATTCAAAAATAATAATATATTTACTAGCATTTAATTTTTTAATAATTAAAACATTTAAAATTATAATATAAAATTGAGTTTTTACAGATGGTTCTATAAAAGTGGTTTCAAATTGAATTTTAAGATTGTGTGGGTAATATAATGGATGAAATAATATATATATATATATATATATATAACATTGATATGAAAATTTTATTTTTTAGAAAACAATTTACTAAAATTTAATAATAACAGCCCCACAATACAAGGAATCAAATGCACCACTTCCAAGGTCGGTACTAAGGTCAAACCTTTAGGTCAGGGAAGGTACCTAGGTTCACAAAACATGCCTTCCCAACTTAAGAAATAGTGATTATAGACTCATGTAGGGCCCTGAGTCATGGTACACTCTATATATACTATGGGAAAAAGCTAGAGTGGGAGCCTATGTTTATGGCTCCCAGAGTATGAGTGTTGGTGTTACTGGGGGTGGGGGTTGTAACTACATATTGTCTTATATAGGGGTGCATTTTTTTCTCCTCATTTTGATGTGGGAATCTACATGATGAAATCTCTATCATCTGATCATATCAAGACCATCTAATTCCTCGGTCATTCTTCTGCATCCACTGTATGTCTTCTCTGCCCCCCCCCCCCACACACACACACAAACACTAGTAGGTCAAGCAATTAATTCCTACTCCACCATCACAATATCCCTTGACCCAGACCCTATCTTGACACTAATTCCCTCTAAAATGAGTTTATTAGTTTAAAATAAATCGAAACCTTGAAAACATTACTCACCTTCCACTATAATCTACAATATATATATATATATCCCATTCTTATTATGATTTATACTAATTAACATTTTTTTCTTGTTCTTAGTGTCTATATATCTATCTCACCTATTTTATGAGCTACATAGTTGATGGATGGCATATCATATATATATATATATCAATTGTAGTTTTCCAATCCACTTCGATGATTAATTTAAACCTCAAGGCTTGATTTTAAAAAATCAATAGTGTTTTCCATCCATTTTTTATCTGATAATGATTAATGGGAATAAAAATTTTACATTATATAACCCTATTTTCTATACACATAAACACTTGATTATCTCCCACAAACCCCTTATATTATTTCTTACACATGTCATGAAGATAACACATTAGAATATTTCTCACTTACAGGTAAGGGGTAATGTATTTAATTTATATTTTTTAATATTCTAATTTATTTATACAAGTGATATTTAATATATTTATTTTTTGAGTAAGGGTATACTATTAATTTTAATCTATCAATTCATGTTTTTATTTAAAAGAATTATATATGTCTGTTTATAAATAAATAAATATATATATATATTCATATTTTTAAATTCTATTGTATAAGGACAATGGTATTTCATAATTTTTACTGAGACTATATCTTATAAAACAAAGGTTTTTTTATTTTTTTCTCAGACTCTAATGATATGAAAACTAGTAATCTATATATCATTTTTTAATTAATTATATATATATCCGTAAATATAAATAAACAAATATATATATATATATATACATATTCAATGGAATTAATCTTGTTACATGATCATTAAATAGGTTATTTTAAAAAACTAACAAAACTTTGATATTTAATTTTTAACCTTAATTTTTTTCTTTATAAATAATCTCTATTTGAGATATTGTAAATTTATATATGTTATAATTTTATGTGAATTGATAATTTGAATGATTATTTTTAGGTAATTAAAAGTTATCATTTTATGTGATATTTCTATGTGAATTAGTATTAAATTAAAGTTATCATTTTATATAAAACACTTCCTTGCACGTATATGTATGTCATTCCTAATTTAGATAATATAATCAACTAAAATATTATTGATAATCCATGAGCATTAATTCAAGCATTCATTTAATTTATAAATAAGTTGTATTTATGTCTTTTAATTCAAAGGGAATATTTATAAATATGGATTTATTATGAAAATTTCATGAAATGCTAAAAAATATAAATTCTCTATGTAAGGAAATATTAATATTAGTTTATTTTAGTGAAATAATTATAAGTATGATATTGAATTGTTTTCTTGGGTTATGAGTAAGTAAAGTAAGACCACTAAAATGTTTTCTAAAATAATTTCACTATAGTATTGGATTGTTTAATATGGTACAGGTAGTGAACCAATGATATCTAGTGGATTTTGTTCCACATGTGATACGGTTAAGTGGCCTTATAGTTTTTCATATGTCTTGTTGACTATCTTGATTAATTCATGAAAATTATTATTTTCAGAATGGTGATATATAATGTATTATTAAGAAAGAAATATTATTTTTAAAATTACAGGGTTTTAAAAGTACTATAAAATATTAAGGATATTTAGAAAATGTTTTCCAAATACTTTCCAAAAATTGATTTTTTCACATATTCTTTTATAAATGTTTCAAATGAACATTAATGATTTCATGGAAAATATTTATAGATTTTTTAAAACAACTTACTCGGAAAATTAAATACTTATACTTTTATTTAAATTCATTTATCACAAGTTTTATATAATTTTAGTTTGGTGTGAATATCATAAATGTAGGTAGCGAGAACGAATACCCTTTTTTTATTTTAATTTTTTTTAAATTGTAATTTATGTATCTAATTCAAAAAAACATAGACATAAAAAGGCCATGGAGTGTAGATTATCTATTTATTTTTTAGTTGTCATTTATAAAAAATAAATACATAGAATTATAATGTTCTGAATCTGTAAGGGTGGGTTTGGGGAGTTACAAATATGAAATATGAATTGCATCTGTTTGTGTGGTGGTAGTCCTCTATAAAAATGAATGGTGGTTTTGTTTCCTATTTTATGGATGAGGATATAGATTTAGTTTATTATATAAACATAATAAAATATATGTATATGGGAGATACTGGTGTAATTATATAAGCATGGTTGAATAATTTTTAATGGGGTTGGAAGAAGAAATATAACAAAAATTCTCAATTATTAATGATATATCTTCTTTAGCCCACATTTTTTATATTATACCTGAATCCCTATAGAATTATATTTTGGATAAAACTAAGACCTATAGAAAATATGGAGGGATGTATATAAGTAATTAGGGTAGGTATTTTCTAATCCAAATGGATTTTATTTTTATTGTAGGAATGTATAATTGTAATCCTTTTATTATTTTGGTAGAGGTCCCACTTGGAATTATATAAAAGAAAATGTGGTTCCCATGTTTCACACATGACAAAAGGGTCAATAATGGACAAATATAAATAGTTAGATGAGATATGGTATAAATATTTCTATCCAATATAAATATATTTATTTAGGTCATTTTAAATCATATCCTTTTATTTTAACCCCTAATAAACCTATTTTCACCTTCACAACATTAAAATATTTTTAATGATTTCATAATTTATTATGAAAAAAATTAATTTTACCATGATATATAATATAAATATAGATAATTTAAAATATGGAATCCATTTTAAAAAATTAAATTCAAATAATTTGTAGAATATTATTTAAAATTAAACCAGTATAAGTGATGAAAAAGTGGTTTTTCAAGAAATGTATTGTCTAAGAAAAAGATGATCTTATATTTACTCTATAACTAATATTATACATTACATGAATTTAAATTAATATTTATAGATACTGAAAATTTAATTTTTATTTAAATAATTAATCATTAGTTGTAAATTTAATTAATTAAAATTTATAAAAATTATTATCTTTAAAAAAATTCAGAAAAATATGTTTTAAACGCAAAAATAAACATATACTAAAATCTAGTATATACAAGATTAAATTTTAATTAATTATATTATAATTAAATAATTAATAAATATCTTACATGAAAACATATTAAAATCATAATGTGACTTTTAAATTTCTTATTTTCTTGACTAAATGAATGCTTCTACAAAAAATCTTTATTTTTCAATATTCACTAAAAATCAATATTTTCCAAAAATAAAATTTTTTTATTATAATTTAATTTTGATATGCTGATTTAAAAATGAATTCATTTATACATTTTCTATCATTTGTGTTAATTAATTATAATATTTTCTTAAATAAATCAATAAAAATCATTTTTTAAGAAAAAATATTTTTTATAAATAAGATGACATTACCAAAAACAATGTGATTATTTAATATAAAATTTACAATATAAATATAATTAGTAGGTATTATATATATATATATATATATATATATATATATATTTCATACAAATATTTAAATATTATTGATACCCTCTAATTTAATTTCTAGGTTATGATGGTTATATATATTTTGGGCCGTTTAAGGTCTGTGTTGCATGTCGTATATGATATCAAATGAAGATTTATTATATTGAAACATAAGGGTGTTAAATACTTAATAAAATCATATTAACATTATTAGTTTCCTACCCATTCTCTTTTTGACCACATGGAAACCTTATAGTCTTGTCTCATAATCATGGAATTGTCACATACAAACCTTATGCATCACAAAACTACCTTAATGAATGGTCATGCATGGGGTACTCAATTCATTATGTGGAAACATCATAGCCTCACAAATTCCATTCTCTTTTTTCATATATTGGCCACATGAAATCACCTCAAAACTGCACGGTCTCCCTTTATTTTCCATTTTAATTTCATTTCAAGCTTTATCTTGTCTTTTATGGTTGAGCTCACCTTGGATTTTTTATTTCATATGCCTCAATAACTCATTGTGTATTCCAAATCCAACATATATTAACTTTAATTAAAAAATATAATGATTTTGAACATCATTGTTTCAATTAATTATATACATCCCCAGTGGATATGATTGTTATTTTAACATGTGAACATTGAACATATGGGCGCCATTGCACATCTAATTGGTAATAGAGTGGACACCACTTAATAACATGTCCTGATCCCTTAGAAACTTAGTAATATTAAACAGGTTTCTATAGTCACCAACCATTTTCCATGTCACCCAGTATGAATGAAGCTAACCACCACTCATTATGTGAACCAACCCACATACTACCATCAGCCTATAAATATGGTATTCTTTATCTCATTCATATGTCTCTAAGGCTATAATTTTCCAACTAACTCTCTGCTACATAATTTGGTTCCAAAAAGTGAAACTGATCTGGTTCATTGATTGATAAAGTCAGACTAATTTTTATAGTTATATAATAATCATTTTACCAAATATTAATTCCATGGAACTTAATTAAAACAACATAAAAATACTTCCAATAAAATCTAACCAAATTCGTAGAATTTATACAATATATTTGTTATCCACTCTGACAAAATAATTAAATATGATTCATTATTATATATTATGTTCCCCAGTAACACTTATCTTGGGCATACATATCTTCTCTTAAAGTGTTAAAAGTTAAGTTATAATTTTCAAATCAAGTATGTTATTTAATGAATCCATATAAATCCTTCAAATGATATCTATCATACTTTATGTTTCTATGATAATAAAAAATCATAAGTAACTTAATCATCCTTATACATTGAATTTTATTCCTAAGGATATATTGACAAAAAATTCAAAATTATTCGTTATAAATCAATACATATACTTCATGAGGGAAAGGTATTAGTGGATATTTGTAAGTGAACCCTTTATTTGATTATCCATGTAATTACATTATAATGTTTTAAAAGTATAATTATCCTCCTTTTATATTCAACTGGATCATTGGGAAGTAGAAGAATAAATATAGAATACTAAAAGGATATTTATTATTTTTTAATATCCCAGAGTATTTCAAGGTCATGTTTGAAACCATTATGATTGACGGTTTGCTTTAGATGTGGTAGAAGTCAATTATATGGACTCATCCATGAGGGGACCTTTCCTATAATAATTTATAGGATTATTTCATCCATTGGTATTTCTCTATGACCATGATAGTGGATAATGTGAAGAATTGGTGATGTCGCCAATATGGTGATCCATCCTTATCAGAGTATAATTCCCATTTTTTTGATCTAGTCAATTATCATTTAAAATTTCTTGTGGTTGTTTATTTAAAGGATTAGTATTTTATATGTGTAATTCATATAGATATTTACTCTAGGGTGTCATATTTTGATTTTACATCTTATAATTAATTGGTGAGAAAGGTGGTACAATTTGAGGTGATTCTGATAGGAGTTATTAGGGTTAATGCAACATCCTCTATTCTCAAAAGAAATGAAGTGGTATCTAGTAATTTAAATGGGAAATGGAATAAATCATTGGATATAAGTAGTAGTATAAAGATGCCTTCCTGTATCTTATTAAATTATTCTAGAGGTTGGACATCAGTATACCATCAATACAATAAGTTGGTTCATATGATTCCCTCAGGCTAGAAACATTTAAAACGTATTGTGGTTATGTATATTTGGGTAATCTTTATACCTTTTTTAAAGGAGCTTCATGTAAAGGGAGTAGAGCATGATTTATTCCTTTAGATTATTTATCGTTCCATCATTTTGAGCCACATTTTAACAAGGTGGCTACTTGAGGTATTATGTATTTTTTTATTCTATTCACTTTATAATCATTATTATTTATTTGATATTATGATTATTATTAGACTTTGATTTTTAGAAAAAATTTCAGCCCGTTTGGATAAAAAAATTTATTGTGGATATTCTTAATTTTTGTTTTTTATATTTGGAAACTATAAATTACATTGGTGGTATATATTGATTTTTATAACATTTTCCTAGTATACTATTAGTATATTTTCCTAAATTATTTTTTTTATTGGAGTAATGAGTACCTTAATTTAATTATAATATAGTATGGAGTCCACCCTTGTCTTTCTTTCTTTCATTACTCGTGAAAATTAATTTCTAGACTTTTTTTAGAATCCATTTTAGCGATACAGTACATGTCTATTAGTTGTGACATATATGGTTCTTCACGAGATGAATTTATTTTATAAGATGGTTTTTCTAATTTTGGTTAGTGTATAATTTTTTTTTTCAATGGGGTTCATGGTATTCCTTGGTTTTTAGAATCAATTAATATTTTGGTTGTTGAGTTATATCCTTTTTAATCATCAACTATGTTCATTAAAGCTGTATGGGTGCATAAAGTGATATGGTGGGGAAAATTGTCACACCCCAACCTAACTTTTACTATTTTATTTATTTAATGGGTTTATTTGGGAATTTTTATTTGGAGATATTCATGGATATTTTGAAGTGTTTTTGGACACATTGTAGATCTTTCTATATTCAAATCTATACCAAAACATAGCTTATGGGTTACACCCTATTGGTCCTTATAAGGGAGGATAACACCACTGCCAAGGGTAACTATGGTTAAAGGGTAATGTGTAAAGGTTACCCTTATAAATATGTGTCCCATTTAATATCTATAGAATTAATAAAATATAGGGTAGAGGGTTTGGGTATTGGTTTATGCCTACATAGATCCTCATTAAATTTGAGGAGTTCCATGATGCAGGGTCGATGATTGGCTAGGTGGGTGCCTTGCATCATATGGAAAAAGCCAGACTATCGGTGAATAGAGAATAAAGAAGGTTTGGTTATATTAATCTATTGGGAAACATGTAGAAAATATAGGTACACACCATAGAAGATCCAAGGATGGTTGAACCACGTTATAGGTAGTAGGGTTGAAATGTTCTCTATGCCTTCCCATAATTTTAAAATATGATTTGCACTAATCACTAGTTGAATTTAATTATTTTGGTGGTTTTATTTCACTATATTTAATATCCTTAAACCCCCTGTTGTGTTCCCTCCCACCCAATTCCATTACCATTAAAATGAAGAGACATATAAAAATTGTATCCACGAGGGTAGGATTTACATATTAGCTACTTCTTTTGGAAATACAGAACACCCCATCTACATAATAGAATATGATTTGGGTGTTAGGGTTATGAGAATTTTTTTTCATCAAATTATGAAATAATGTGACCCATAAATAGATTCCATAAGTGATGAGTTGAAATACCTAAAAGTCCATGAGAGATAACATTCAATTTTTTGTGTAGGATATGTTTGAACAATTTATGAGGATATCAAAGCTAGTGCCTCTTTCACAACCTATGCAGAATCCCCAGTCTACACAGACTGCATACTAAGATCCTCCACCTTCACATTTAGAGCTTCCCTTATAATATGAGTTATATGCTAGAGATCCTAATTTATGTATTTTAGAATATGGTGTCGTATATATCTTGTGGTATTTTGTACACCACCATCCTATGTAGTTGTGTCAGATGAGAGTATCAGTATATGATATTGTTGATATAAATACTCTACTCTCATTTCTTATAGAAGAGGATTCTATAGTTGGATATTGTATGGGTAATTATTTACCTTGTCCAGCTAGACTTTTTTGTCATATGTTATATGAGGTATGTATTGATTTTTAATTATTTTTTACATTTTACTAAATAATTATTATAATATCTTCTCACAATTATTTAATGTATGAGTATCTAATATCAAAAAAAATTAATAGAAGTGAAAAAATGTTATGTAAATGAAAAATTTAGATAATTATGAGATTTCTGATAGGTGAAAAAGATTATCCCAGGTTTCTTCTTTCTTAAATAATACTTATAATATTTTTATGGCATCAGATATATGTGGAAGAGACTATCCATTAAGAATATTTAAAAAAAATATCATGGATATAGTTTTTTATGATCTTATCTTACCTTTGTAATAATTTTTTCTATACAATAAAATTAATTTTTATGTTTTTCATTCTTTCAATAAACATGACTTCATGTGACTTAATATATTATTTATATAATTAGTTATCTACACACAACAATCATTTAAAATAAGACAACTAGTGTTTATAGTCTTATATATTCATAAAACATTTCAATTCTTTTTTTATATCTGTATAATAATTCCATAATTACAAAAATATGTGACATATTAGGAAATATAGAGATTTGTTTTTAGTTTTTTCTATTCCTTCGTGTGTAATAAGACTAAAATAATTATTAACTAATATTAATTGTAATTTAATTAATTGGGAAATTTTTATATTGTAGATGTCATTGGATATTAGAAACATTATACCCCCAAGAATGTGCATTATATTTATTTTTATCTATATTAGGTTATATTCAAAAAAGATTTAGAAATTTTTTTAAACAAGTATGTTTTATTATTTTTTAAAGTTCATTTTTTTTATTCTTATCATTCATAGATGTTTTGATAGATGTTATATATGAAAATACAGGTTATAGAAATGTTTCCCCAAAATCAATTGTTGATATAGGAGACAAATAAAATTCAATACATGAAATTAATAGTAAATATATTTTTTATTATATAATATTTTATTTTATGGAATATATATTGGTTATTATTTTCAATTTAATGTTTTATGACCATAGTTTCATTGTCAAAATGTTTTGTTAGAATGTTGTTATTTTTTTTCAAGATTTATATTTGATATAATCATAACTAGGTCAATAAATTAATTTTAAAATATTAGTTATATTAATTTTTAAATTTTTTATATCAAAACATTTAATATTTTAATATTATAAAATACATTGTTATTATAGTTTTTCAATGATTTAAAGTAATATAAAAATGAAGAACCTACCTGTCATTGATGTTTGATCGTAAACTATTTATTATGTGTGGTTAAATTTGAAATTATCAGGTATGTCACTTTTAGTTAATGATTAAAAAATGATTATTGAGATAATAATTTTATACTTTATGTTGGTATATTATATTTTTTTCATAGTAATTTTGTCTCTTCAATAAGGGTTATGTATTTGTGAATATATTTTTACACTACACAATCCATTAATTTAGAAAGATACATCATGAATACCAAATAAATTGAGTGACCAGATAGGGCACCCATATGAGTGACTAAAAATCAAGGATAGAAGGAAACATGGAAATCATTTAATACAAGTAACTCTAGGAACAAATCAAGGATGCATACATACTTAAATTTATAGGAAAATAAAGACATAACAATAAACATAAAAAATTAGACATAGAAAAAATTATATCTACAAACATTATATTATAAGTTAAATATATAATAATAGACAAATATTTCAACATAAACATTCTATAATGTATGCCAATAATACATTAATTTATACTAATTGTCAATATGAATTGAACTGATTTTAATAAAGTAAAATATCATATAACAATAAATAATATTTTTTAATAAGGGAAAAATAGATTAAAATTTTTACATAAGTTATATAGAAACTCCATCAAAAAAAATTTAAAACGATATATAAAAATATTTTTAAAATTTATCCATTAATAATTATTAAAATAAAGCATTATTCATATCAATCACTAGGGTAAAAAACTAGAAGACATGCCAAGGAATATCATATAAATTCAATCAATGATTTAAGATCCCTTATCGTATTCATTTGAATGTTATATCAACTAAATGATCTCCATGCAATGCTTCAAGGACAATAAACTACCCCTATGAACCATTATAAAAGATTTCATAACCAAATACTCCAAGATAAGACACACCATAAATATTTAATCACTAAACTCCAATAAAAATTACATATGTAATGTTGATTTATTTTTCTTAAATAAATTCTCTGAATTATTTTTTTGATAAACCACATCATACTTTTTATTTTACTTGCACTTACATAAAATTTTTATTGTTATATTTTTTTACAGATGTACCTTTTGATTAATGTTTTATATCATAATATTTTGTCCATTAATCTTATGAAATTAATTATTATTATTTATTTCAATTGATGTTGAGTAGTTAATTAATTAAAATATTACCTATCATCAATTTTTGTTTACATATTTTTTAGTTATGTTTTTAAGGTAAAAAAATGAGTGTTTAGACAATCGACTTTTCCTTCATGTTGTTATTTTTTATTCGGTTGTTTTTACCTTTATGTTGTTATATATTTTTTTCATTTTTATTGGGAATCATATTTTTTGTGAATGTAATTTAATATATTTAAAAAAATCAACCTTCCAATTCAGTTTTTTTATAAAATGACCTTGAATCCAACTTATTAGACTTTCCATGTCAGATTTTGGAAAAAGACATCAAAAACCCTTTCCATAATAAAAAAAAATGACACTTGAAGTCATTTTTTGGTAAAAAACTACATCACAAGTACTTTATAGAATCAAATTAGAAGGAACATCAATGATGATTTTTACCAAAAACCAATTTCCAAATGTACCTTCCATATCAGTTTTTCAAAAAACTCAAAATGAAGATTTCTAAATGACACTTTCAATATTAGTTTTTATAAAAATGATTGTAAAACATCGATAAAATTTAGTTGAATTTTCAACATCTATTTTTAAAAACCCAATCAAAGAATATTGTTTTTAACATCACCTGGATCAATGTTGTTTACAAGCTGACATTAAAAATTAAAAAACATGATGTTAAAATATTCTTTTTAACTAGTTCCACTATATTTTTAGTAATAATATTTAAACATAGTATTCTAATTATATGTAATTTACATAATTATATGATATTAAATTAAATATAAATAATATATATTCCAATTTGATTATGTATAGAACTTACATGGACTAAATATCACATATTAAACATTATTTAAACATGGATCAAATCAATTATCAAAAATACTTTTCATATGGTCTAAATAATTTCAAAATTAAGTAAATTTATAATTAATAAGTGAAATTAATTATCATGAACAATTCATAATATTTAATTTAAAATCTTATTTTTTCCCTTAATACATAATTTATAAACATTTTCTATGTTACACTTATAATTTCCATATAAAATTTTTATTTCCAAATTATATATCATTCCATATAACTTGAACAATATATATTTTAATTAATAGTTATGATTATAGAATATTAATTACCTAAATATTAAAAAAAAATTAATTACCTATAAACAGTTTATAATTGATTAATATGTTTAATTAATTATTAATTTAAAAAAGTGTAAAAATACATTTTTTGATAATTTAAAACAATTTAAAAATTATACCATTAAATAAATAATACAGAATAATAAAAAATCTATAAATATTTTATTTAATGATATACTATGTTTTTAGTCATGACATGTTCTGAGCAGGAATTATTTATTATATTTTTGGGAAAATATTGTTTTCTTACCAAAAATTTGTGGTACATTTGTAAACATAAAACCAATGGATCTCACCATATCCCTACATATGACATGATTCTATGTAATATTAACACAGTGCTCTATAGTGTCCCACATAATATCAAACCCTTCAGTGACTGGAATTTCTCCACCTATGATATCTAATATATTGTTTATATGATGTGAAACATTGATTTTTATATGCTAAGTGCAACAAGTATTGTGTACAACATCAAATATCATATTATATGATATATGTAAATAGAAGAAATAACAATTGATCATATCCTATAATAATGAATATCTTAAAAACGATCTAATAAGATATAATGATATCTCATGTCCTTAAACACATTGTAGATTAAAATTCATATTTTTTTGTAACAATATCAAATATAGCTTCAAAATTAAAATCATTAGTATTCATGTTAAACATCATTTCAAGAACCATAAATCAATTTGAAGCTTTCATACTACTATTTGGATTCCATAGACCGAACAACACTTGTTCAAAGAAGAAGAGTTAATCAGAAACCACAAATTTCAAATTTTTCCATGTATACAACCTAAAATCATGTAAATAATAAAGTGCTCGTATACTCCTCACCATAGAGATACTGGTATAATCATTAATCAATTTTTTATAATAAATACCCCTTACAAGAATTCATAGGATTGCCTCCTCTATAGTGTATCCAGGAGGTAATATAAATTTCCCAGCTTTTTGGTGGGAACCATATTTTATCCATTGTGGGTTCATAACTCTGGTGAAAAAATATAGAAAACAATAGTTGATTCAGTAGTGATATTCAAAAAAAATAAATATTTAGAAATCTTGAACCACCCAACTTGATGGTAGTTTCCTCTTTATATAGACAATAGGGACATTGCTTGAATGATAATTCAATTACTTATATGATATGAAACATATGAGTTATTCATGTTGTTATAAACCCTTCATAGGAACTAGCTATGATGTTCCTATGGATCATTGAACCATAGATATAGGGTTTAATCAATGGAATTTTTTTTTTACAAATTTTCAATTTTATGAAATCAAACCCCTCCAACACGTTAGATTTATCTTCATTATCAATTTTATATCAAATTTCACCATTATAAAAATATAAGAATGTAAACAAGGAAAACATAATTTACAAGGATTTTCCTTAATGTAAGAACATTCATACTTTCCATGTCCACATCTATAGGTCCATGGAAATTCACTATTAGAAATAAATGAATAAAACTTTTAATATAAATCTCATTTGACTCATTTTATCTCTTGATACGTATGATTATAATAATTCATTTCATCATACAATTTTTTTAGAGAACATTTTCCAGAGTAAGATTATATAAAACCATTCATTTTATATCCCAATAAGTTTATTTTAAAACATTTTATGATTTTCTATGTCCGATAGTTGATCATCTAGTGTTCCCATATTCATTTGGAATTATTCATCCAATTCACACAAAAATAAATCTAAGATTTTTCTTACCAATTTTATATGTGATTAACAAAAACATTACACCTTAAACTATTCTCATAATACTCTATCATGTGAACTAAAATGGTCTATCTATCTAATTCGCTAAATTAATCCTCTATCTGTAATTATTCGGTAAGAAACTAATTTTAGTTTGAAACTGACCTTACACACTAATTCTACAGTTAATTAACAATTTTAACTCAGAATAGTAAAACATAAGATGTGAATTTCACCAATTTATAAAGGATTATAATAATGGAAAAGGGGGAAAATCATTTCATTTTTCTAGGCACTAAAATCCTCAATAAAAAATTTATTTCCCATTTTAATATTTTTAAATACTCTTCAACACTTATAGAATCTACTTAAATATTCATGAATTATATTGAACTTCCAACCTTTATAAAAAATTATTTAACGTGACATATTAAAGAACACATTTTTTACCTATAGGATAAAAAAATTGGAAACCACACAACATCATCTTACTAAAAAAACTATGTTCATAAAATGCATATCTGGAACTTCTTTACAGAATTCTTCAACCAATAATCATTCCTTTTATCAAACTCTATATGTCTTAATTAGATAACATTTTGCCAAAAATATAATTATAAAATCTCTAAAGGATGGTGAGTTCATGTGAAGACCCTTATTCATTTTTATTTCCACTGGTTTCATTATTAAAAAACATTTTTCTACTGGATCTGTGCATGAAAATTTCATTTGGTATTCTTCCATATATTTTCACTTCATCACACTTATTTATAAAAAAATACTTTTTTTAAATTATTAGTCTATTTCCATTCATATTGAACCAATTTTAATATGGTTAAATATTTTATTACAAATGATAAATACTTCAGTCACATGCACCACCACAGTTCGGTAACAGTTTCAACACTTCTTGCAACATTTCATTTTCTTTATTTTGTGTTTTCATAAAACTCATCATTTTTAAATATCTAAAACATTCTATTTGGGAAACCTCATATATCCATTTAACTTCACACAATGTGTAAAAAAATAGAAAAAACTTATCTGTGTTTTCATAAAATTCATTGTATGGATATTAGTATTTGGCATGTCTTGTGTTATGCACTACTTTCCATTTTCACAAAAATAAGAAAGTTCAACTATATGATTTTTCTTACCAAAACTCAATATGGAAGGTTTGATCAGAAAAATGAATGTTATATGTATTATATTATTTGTTCATAACTCAAAGGCACCTATTTTGAATTACATAACCTTCATATCTGGTGTATCTAATTAGAAAATTTTTAAATCATGTTTATCTTATGACATCATCATCTAAAAAAAATCACTGCATATATGCGGTAGTTTAGTTGTACTCTTGTCTTTCCATATGCCCAATTAGGACTATTTGATCACAATTTTTTGAATTTATTTATCTTATCACCATTTTTAATTCTTTCAATTATCACAAATTTCTGTCCAAAAAGTTTCTATAGGACTGTTTTTTCAGATATTATATTTCTAAAACTATAGAGATCTCTTCCTTTGTCATTACACAATTTGTACAAATTATCAACACATTAGCCTAGATCATGATATTTTGATGATTTTAGAAACTATTAGATCATTAAATCACCATATGAAATATGTTAGATATTTCAATACAAACGTCTCATTTAATTTCTTCACCAGAAAATTGAAAGTAACAACTTTTTCACCTCCCAACAACACTTCATTTCATATTAAAAAACATTCATTAACAAATGGTATTGTTCCACAGTTAATTTTATTATAAAAACATAACAAAGTATCTTCATTCTAATATAATTCCAACATATGTTTTATCTAATTATTTTTTAAAAAAACTTATAGAAAATATATGAAATAGTCAAGCATTAAACCATAATAATTGAATTTCATGGCAATGAAAGTATGTTATTATTTTATTAAAATGAAAATTGATTAAATACAATATTGAGAAGGAAGTTCCTTCCATGTCACTATATAAAAACCAATGAAATTCCAAAATAAAAAACATACAAACTGAATTTTACTTATATATTTCATATTGTATGAAATATCTATATATTTCATTACTGTATATTCCAAAATAATAAAAATGTTAGGGATTTATGGTATTTCACCTTAAGTGTCCACAAACAATATTATTTATTATTTTTAAAACAAATAAGATTGATATATTAAAGAGTTAAAAATCAATGAGTAGTCAAAACAAGTATAATTTAGGAAAGAAAATACGAAAAATAATTAATACTAAATGCATATCTTTTTAGTAATCATTCTCAAATGATTTAATAATTTTTAAAAGTATCGACACTGAGGGTAATTTTATGTCTGATTTAGTTGTTTATGTTTGAAAATAATTTGAAGAATAATGTATTTAATTGTTTTTTGGTATTTAAATATTTTTTATATGCTTTGGTGTAAAGACCCGTAAAATTCAAGGGAAATTTTTTCTTAATTTTCTTTGGAATTTTACAAGAGCACGGTTTCTGACGGAACCTGATTCCGAGGCCCGGAGTGCCCGGAATCAATTTCCGAAGTTTGGCTCGGGTACGTTCAGTGAACGAACGAGCGGGAATTTCTAACTTTTGATCCGGTGCTCGGAATTGAAATCCGAGGACACCGATGAACTCGCAGCGCCGATATTCGCTGAAGGGGACCTTTTCCGAAGTTGCGTTTATTGCGGGACGAAAGTTAGTTTTTGGGAGAATTAAAAGAAGTTAAATAAAAATGTGGAACACTTTTTATTTTTCTTACTTGTTGGTTAACTCCTCTCAAAGGAAGTTAAAGGTGGGACCCACATCCACTTAACCTCCCTTGGGAGGATTAAGTGTGGTGGGGCCCACACGAACCCCAACTTTTCATCTCCTCTCAAAACTCCCTTAACTCCCCTTTTTAAATGATCTTGACAACTTAGCTTATTAATTAGGTTGAGTTGTTTAATCTTTTTCAAACCTTTGAATTTCAAAAGGTTTGGTTGAGTAAATAAAATAATCTCTTAGCTTATTTTATTTGGTTAGAATTCTCTAGCCTCTTGAGAGATTTGAAGCTTTCTCCTTCTTCTTCTTCTTCTTCTTCAAGCTTGACGAAGAACGCGAAGAACCTTCGAGCTCCGACGAAGAACGTCGCTCCTCTCTTCTTCGTAGCCGGATGTTTCCGAAGATCGACGACGCCTTCCGTGTCAACGAAAGGGAACGCCGCTTCCTCCTCGGACTCCCTTCGTCGGCTTGCGAAGATTCGCCAATGACGTACCTCTTCGGACGTACCTCTTCATCATCGGATTTGACGAACGATTACCGCGACGCCCAACCTCCGCGACGTTGTCTTCCGCGGGTCGTTGACGATCTTCGATCTTGAACCCAATGTAGGGGTTTGTTGTGGTTTATTTCTTTACTCTCGTTCTTGGTTCTAGAATGATAATCTTGTGATTAAATATTTAAGAGTTATCATCTAACGAGAGGGGGGTCGGACGGCACAAACATGGCCGAATTCCCCCTCCTTTGTTCTTGGTTATTTATATAATCTTGTGGATGAACGAGAAGGCGTGGTGCCGTCGCACCACGCGGGAATCGCCCGGCTTATTTATGCGACGCCGTCGCGCCGCGCCACGGGAAGTTTATCATGAACGCGACGCTGTCGCGCCGCGTCGAAGGGAATCGAAGGCGCCACGGCCGGAGCGGGGCCGTGGCAGAGGGGCGCGGTGCTGTCGCACCGCGCCGGACGACGAACAACGCGGCCGGTTCTGGGCCGCGGTGAGACGGGATGACCGGCGGCTCGCCGGGCCGCCGGTGTCGGAAGCCGTAAGGGGACCGGCTTTGCCGGTCCGTTGAAGAAGAACCGGACGGAAAGGAGAAATACCGGGGGAATTAAATTCCCCCAGCCAGGTCAAATTCCCCCCCCCCATTTATGAGGGGGCGGTTTCTTTAAGGGGGACAGGCGGCCCCTCGGTTTTCCTCAAAGCAGGCCCCCACGAGGGGGGGCCGGTTCTCCAAAGGCGCGGCTAAAAGCCGCGCCGCCATTTTGAAGAAGCGGGGGCCTTGCCCCCCGCGCGTGGCACCCAGCGGCGCCAGGCCGCGCCGCCGCCGGCCGGGCCGGGTCGGCCCGGACCCGGACCCCCCGTTTCGAATCGTTTTTGGTCTTTTGTCCATAACTTGAGCCACAGACCTCCAATTGACAAACCGTCAACGGCATTGTGATCCTTGGATCGTGACGGTCGATTCGGTATATTACACTCAGGGTTTCGGAACACTTTGAGTTCGGCCGGGTTGGTTCGTACACGAAACCAACCGGGCCTTCGGAGCGGAAACGCTCATATGTTGAGCTACGGACGTCCGATTGACGTGCCGTCAGCTTTGTTATGTTCCTCTTGGTGAAACAGATCTTTTGGCATACTCCGCTCGAGGTTTGGACGCAGGTGGAGTACGGTCGGGCTGGTTTTGCCTTAAAAACCAACCGGGCCCCTGGGACGAAAAGGCCAATAACTCTCAGATCGGGCGTCCGATCGACGCGTCGTCTGTTGCGTTGAGTTCCTGTTGGCGATACGGAACTTTTGGATACATCAACTCTGGACTTTGTGACAGTTGATGTATCAGCCTCTCGGCTCGTGGAGCGGACCCTCCTGTACGAGCTTGCTGTGTGCGGGAACCCTAGTGCTGGCTGCGACTGTTACTGCTACTACTACTGCTACTGCTACTGTGACTGCGACGACGACAGTACAGAGATCCTGTGTGGATTCGACGACGACTACAACACTCAGCGATCCTACGTGGATCAGTGCTTCAGGTCCTGTGTGGGCCCGATCCTGTGTGGGTCCGATCCTGTGTGGGTCTTTGCGCTCAGCGGTCCTGTGTGAACCAGCGCCTACAGGTCCTGTGTGGGCCCGATCCTGTGTGGGTCTTTGCGGGGGTTAGTTACCTAACGATCCTTCGTGGGTCCGACGACTTAGATGGATCAGAGATCATCTTTATCGTCTTTCGAAGAAGTATACCAGTATGAGCTGAATCCTATTGCTTTCCTGTGTGGATTGAGTTGAGCTATCCTGTGTGGATTTCGTTTTTCTTCCTGTGTGGAATACGTTACTTTCCTGTGTGGACTGAGTTATACTTGGGCTCAGAGGTTGGAGCGTATTGGAATTGATGACTTAGGTATATGTATGGGCATATACCTAAGCAGTGTCGGTTGTTACTTCATGATTGTACCTTTCTTTGTGGTTTATCCTTTGTGGATTTTGAGAGACCTTCAGGGGTCTCGGGGTCCCTACTGAGTAGCTTATACTCACCCCTGCACGGGCTATGCCCGCACTACGTTGTGTTGGTTGCAGACGACGGACAGCGTTGATCTTGGCTGAGGCCTGCAGAGCAGGATGGTACCTGGAGGTGGACCACTGGGCGAGATATACTAGGAGCGGACGGTGGGACCCGTGGAGCAGTGGAGCTATCTGTACCCATCCTTCAGGTGGGATCTCCAGTGGACAGCTCAGTGTAGCGGCTTTTACTTACAGTTGTTGTTTTCCCTTTTGAGTTGTACTTTACTTTCAGTTTGGGTTTGTATACTGGCCCATTTACTTTTCCGCACTTTCAGTTGTACTCTGTTTTTACTTAGTGTTTACTTTCCGCTTTCTTACTCTGTGGTGTTTGTTTACTTTACAAAGGCAATGCCTTCCCTTTTTACCGGGAATTACGCCTTGGTGCTAGTCGCCAGCCCCTGGCCTATGGAAGGCGGGCTTGGGGTAGTCGCGACACGGACCCCGAGGGTGGGTCGTGACAAATTGGTATCAGAGGAGTTCGGTTCTACCACGAACTCTGATCTTTTCTATGTGAAGCAATAATGTTTAGCGTATTGAGTGTGGTTATCAGTCCAGAGAGTCCAGTGTTGGTGCGGCGGCCGATGTATCCGTACACCAGGACCCTGACTTCTGATTTCCGACTTAATGCACGAAAACATTGATTGCGTGTGTGTTTCAAAGTTTTCTTTGTGATTACTTATATCTGCCCACCAGGTATACTATTCTGACCGTGGCGCACCTGTTTCCTTTTCAAAATGGCCCCACGACGGCAGCCAGCTAGGGTTCCGAGAGTCGAATGTGACGACAGCCCACCGAGCGACGAGGCTTCGGTGCAGGGCCCTTTGTTAACAGTGGCACCGGCGGTAGCTCTACCCGTCGAGCCACCGATGCTTCCAGCACCAGCTGCTGACGATGCACGTCGCCTCAGCGCACTGCATGAGTTTCAGCGCCAGCGACCACCCAGGTTTCGCGGGGAGACGGATCCCCAGGCAGCCGAGGACTGGCTGGAGGCAGTAGTACGTGTGTTTAGGCTAGTGAGTACACCAGTAGACCTCATGGTGATTCTCGCTACGAGCCTACTACACACAGTAGAAGGACGATGGTGGAGCTTGATGCTCCAGGTGCACGATGAGGCTTCTCTTCTTTGGACGTACTTTGAGGGCATCTTCCGCTCGGAGTTCGTCCCAGCCACCCTTCGTGCGGTGCGTATCCAGGAGCTTCTTCAGCTGCGACAGGGCAGCATGACGGTCGCTCAGTACTCGGCGAGATTTACCTATCTCTCGCGCTACTCGACCGACATGGTACGGGACCCATTCTTCCGGTCCCGGACCTTCGAGCAGGGTTTGAGACACGAGATAAGGGCATCGCTGATCTCCCTCAGCATACCGACTCAGACAGGAGTACTGGAGCGGGCCCTTCTGATCGAGAGTTTCCTTGCTGAGTCTACACCAGTGCCGAGACCCACCGCAGGGCGGCACGTGGCGGAGTCATCCGCGGCAGGCAGTCGACGGATGACTCAGGGGTCCAGGAAGACCAGACCTTCAGGCAGACGACGTCAGGACACTAGCTCAGTAGTGCGGGGCACACAGCGCGGAGCCAGTCTTTCGAGTGGAAGACAGTGCTATGCATGCGGCGGTCAAGGCCACATGGCTCGTGACTGCCCGACCCGCCATGCAGAGGAGCAGCAGACGGTTGAGTAACCACCTAGGCAGAGGCAGATGTTCGACTGTGGCGGTCCGCAGGGAGCAGGAGGACGAGGCAGAGGAGCTGGCCGAGCAGTAGGTGGTGGGCGACGCTTTGAGGCTCTACCACCACCACCACCAGGAGGTCCACCCCGACCTCAGGGGAGAGCACAGTTTCAGGCAGCTGAAGCTTATGATCATGGAGCTCCGGAAGCGGGTGGACTAGTGCAGGACTAGCTCCAGGCATAGAGGCCTTTGCCCATAATGCCTCTAGCTTCGTAGTTTGTGTTGCCTTGTGTCCTTGTACTTTGAGTTGAAGTAATAAAAGACTCTTGCCTTGGTGACTTTTGTTTTCTTGTCTTTTGTTTGTTTTTACTAAGAGGTGCCAGTTAAAAACTGTTGACTTGACCCTCACTTGCGAGATTCTTACTGGAGGAAACCCAGTGACCACACACTGATGCCGACAGTGTGACTCAACCCTCGGAGGCGAGAGTAACGGTTGGATCTCTTGGTAGCAGCGTAGAGGCCTTACGACGTCATCCTTGGTATGGATTAGTATTATCCATGTCGGGATTGACTTTATTAGGCAAGGAATGTGGTTCATCCAGGGGATGAGACCGGATTTCACTTTTCGGCAAAGGAGAAATCTTTACAGTCTTTTCCGATCATCAGAGTCTCAGGTATATCTTCTCACAGAAGGACCTGAACCTGAGACAGCGGCGATGGATCGAGTTCCTCCAGGACTATGACTTTGAGATAGTCTATACTCCTGGGAAGGGGAACGTAGTAGCCAATGCCCTCAGCAGGAGGACGGGCATTCAGCTACTTGAGGAGGCGACAGACCAGCTAGCCTCTTTGCAGATATCCTTCGTGGATAGAGATGGAGCAGCCTTCCTCCAGTCACTCACAGTCACCACTCCACTACTGCAGCGGGTCAGAGAGGCACAGCGTGAGGACGCTGACTGTGAGACACGGCGTGTACTGATATCCTCGGGACAGGCACCTGATGGTTTCTCCCTTGGAGCAGAGCACGACATCCTTTTTAGAGGACGTACCATGGTACCAGTCTCTTTGCGAGAGGAAGTGCTGAGAGAGTTTCACACTTCTCCTTTGGCGGTACATCCTGGAGTGGAAAAGATGTACCAGGACCTCAGACGACAGCACTGGTGGCCGGGCATGAAGAAGGCAGTAGCAGAGTTCGTTTCTCGATGCCTCACCTTCCAGCAGGTGAAGGCAGAGCATCAGGTACCAGCAGGCTTGCTACAGCCCTTAGAAGTCCCGGAGTGGAAGTGGGACGGGATATCTATGGACTTTGTGACTGGACTTCCACGCACTTCCAGAGGTCACGACTCCATCTGGGTGATTGTTGACCGACTCACCAAGTCGGCACACTTTTTACCCATCAGAGAGCAGGGCTCAGTGGAGAGCTTGGGACGTCTCTATGTTTAGGAGATTGTGTGGCTCCACGGTGTGCCATCATCTATCGTCTCCGATCAAGATGCTCGCTTTACTTCCCGGCTTTGGAAGGGGTTACAGGAGGCGTTCGGGACGTAGCAACGTCTGAACACAACCTTTCACCCTCAGACGGATGGTCAGACGGAGAGGACCATTCAGACTCTCGAGGACATGCTCCGTGCATGTGTCCTCGACTTTGGTCGCAGCTTGGAGGACCACCTACCCTTGGTGGAGTTCACGTACAACAACAGCTACCACTCCACCATCGAGATGGCACCATATGAGGCGTTGTACGGCCGACCTTGCAGATCTCCATTGTGCTGGACAGACCCTGGGGAGTCAGCACTTGTGGGACAGAGAAGGTCCAGGTCATCCAGGAGCGGATGAGGACAGCTCAGAGCCGGCAGAAGTCATACGCTGACAGGAGGCGGAGTCCACTAGAGTTCGAGGATGGCGACCACGTCTTCTTGCGGGTCTCACCTCGACGTGGTATACAGAGATTTGGCTGTGGCGGCAAGTTGTCTCCGCGCTTCATCGGACCCTTCCAGGTCCTCAGCAGGGTTGGCGAGGTGGCTTATCGCCTGGCTCTGCCACCTCAGTTGCACCGGGTGCACGACGTCTTGCACGTATCCCAGCTGAGGAGATACGTGCACGACCCGACGCACATCGTTGACCATGGGGAGCTTGACGTTGACGATGGGGCAACTTTTGCGGAGGTCCCGGTGGAGATAGAGGATCGACAGGAGCGGGTCCTACGTGAGCGATCGATTCCTCTTGTGCGCATCAGATGGTAGCACGGGAATCTCCAGGAGAGCACATGGGAGCGGGAGGCTCAGATGCGTGCTCAGTACCCTCCTTTGTTTCCCTAGTTTTTGATGTATCTTTACGGGGATGTAAATCCCTGAGGTGGGAGTAATGTAAAGACCAGTAAAATTCAAGGGAAATTTTTTCTTAATTTTTTTTGGAATTTTACAAGAGCGCGGTTTCTGACGGCACCTGATTCCGAGGCCCGGAGTGCCCGGAATCAATTTTCGATGTTTGGCTCGGGTACGTTCAGTGAACGAACGAGCGGGAATTTCTATCTTTTGATCCGGTGCTCGGAATTGAAATCCGAGGACACCGATGAACTCGCAGCGCCGATATTCTCTTAAGGAGACCTTTTTCGAAGTTGCGTTTATTGCGGGATGAAAGTTAGTTTTTGGGAGAATTAAAAGAAGTTAAATAAAAAGGTGGAACACTTTTTATTTTTCTTACTTGTTGGTTAACTCCTCTCAAAGGAAGTTAAAGGTAGGACCCACATCCACTTAACCTCCCTTGGGAGGATTAAGTGTGGTGGGGCCCACACGAAACCCAACTTTTCATCTCCTCTCAAAACTCCCTTAACTCCCCTTTTTAAATGATCTTGACAACTTAGCTTATTAATTAGGTTGAGTTGTTTAATCTTTTTCAAGCCTTTGAATTTCAAAAGGTTTGGTTGAGTAAATAAAATAAGCTCTTAGCTTATTTTATTTGGTTAGAATTCTCTAGCCTCTTGGGAGATTTGAAGCTTTCTCCTTCTTCTTCTTCTTCTTCTTCAATCTTGACGAAGAACGCGAAGAACCTTCGAGCTCTGACGAAGAACGCCGCTCCTCTCTTCTTCGTAGCCGGATGTTTCCGAAGATCGACGACGCCTTCCGTGTCAATGAAAGGGAACGCCGCTTCCTCCTCGGACTCCCTTCGTCGGCTTGCGAAGATCCGCCAACGACGTACCTCTTCGGACGTACCTCTTCGTCATCGGATTTGACGAACGATTACCGCGACGCCCGACCTCTGCGACGTTGTCTTCCTCGGGTCGTTGACGATCTTCGAACTTGAACCCAAGGTAGGGGTTTGTTGTGGTTTATTTCTTTACTCTCGTTCTTGGTTCTAGAATGATAATCTTGTGATTAAATATTTAAGAGTTATCATCTAACGAGAGGGGGGTCGGACCGCACAAACACGGCCGAATTCCCCCTCCTTTGTTCTTGGTTATTTATATAATCTTGTAGATGAACGAGAAGGCGTGGTGCCGTCGCAGCACGCGGGTATGGCCCGACTTATTTACGCGATGTCGTCGCACCGCGCCACGGGAAGTTTATCATGAACGCGACGCTGTCGCGCCGCGTCGAAGGGAATCGAAGGCACCGCGGCCGGAGCGGGGCCGCGGCGGAGGGGCGCGGTGCCGTCGCACCGCGCCGGACGATGAACACCGCGGCCGGTTCCGGGCCGCGGCGAGACGGGAAGACCGGCGGCTCGTCGGGCCGCCGGTGTCGGAAGCCGGAAGGGGACCGGCTTTGCCGGTCCGTTGAAGAAGAACCGGCCGGCCAGGTGGGCCGGCCGGAAGGGAGAAAGACCGGGGGAATTAAATTCCCCCAGCCAGGTCAAATTCCCCCCCCCATTTATGAGGGGGGGAATTTTCTTTAAGGGGGGCAGGCGGCCCCCCGGTTTTCCTCAAAGCAGGCCCCCACGAGGGGGGGCCGGTTCTCCAAAGGCGCGGCTAAAAGTCGTGCCGCCATTTTGAAGAAGCGGGGGCCTTGCCCCCCGTGCGTGGGACCCCCCGTTTCGAATCGTTTTCGGTCTTTTGGCCATAACATGAGCCACGGACCTCCGATCGACGAACCGTCAGTGGAATTGCGATCCTTGGATCGAGACGGTCGATTCGGTATATTACACTCATGGTTTCGGAACACTTTGAGTTCGGCCGGGTTGTTTCGTACACGAAACCAACCGGGCCTTCGGAGCGGAAACGCTCATATCTTGAGCTACGGACGTCCGATTGACGTGCCGTCAGCTTTGTTATGTTCCTCTTGGTGAAATGGATCTTTTGAAATACTCCGCCCGAGGTTTGGACGCAGGTGGAGTACGGTCGGGCTGGTTTTGCCTTAAAAACCAACCGGGCCCCTGGGACGGAAAATCCAATAACTCTCAGACCAGGCGTCCGATCGACGCGCCGTTTGTTGCGTTGAGTTCCTGTTGGCGATACAGAACTTTTGGATACATCAACTCTGGACTTTATGACAGTTGATGTATCAGCCTCTCGGCTCCTGGAGCGGACCCTCCTGTACGAGCTTGCTGTGTGCGGGAACCCTAGTGTTGGCTGCGACTGTTACTGCTACTGCTACTGCTACTGCTACTGTGACTGCGACGACGACAGTACAGAGATCCTGTGTGGATTCGACGACGACTACAACACTCAACGATCATACGTGGATCAGTGCTACAGGTCCTGTGTGGGCTCGTTCCTGTGTGGGTCTGATCCTGTGTGGGTCTTTGCGCTCAGCGGTCCTGTGTGAACCAGCGCCTACAGGTCCTGTGTGGGCCCGATCCTGTGTGGGTCTTTGCGGGGGTTAGTTACCTAACGATCCTTCGTGGGTCCGACGACTTAGATGGACCAGAGATCATCTTTATCATCTTTCGAAGAAGTATACCTGTGTGAGCTGAATCCTATTTCTTTCCTGTGTGGATTGAGTTGAGCTATCCTGTGTGGATTTCGTTTTTCTTCCTGTGTGGAATACGTTACTTTCCTGTGTGGACTGAGTTATACTTGGGCTCGGAGGTTGGAGCGTATTGGAATTGATGACTTAGGTATATGTATGGGCATATACCTAAGCAGTGTCGGTTGTTACTTCGTGATTGTACCTTTCTTTGTGGTTTATCCATTGTGGATTTTGAGAGACCTTCAGGGGTCTCGGGGTCCCTACTAAGTAGCTTATACTCACCCATGCATGGGCTGTGCCCGCACTACGTTGTGTTGGTTGCAGACGACGGATAGCGTTGATCTTGGCTAAGGCTTGCAGAGCAGGACGGTACTTGGAGGTGGACCACTGGGTGAGACGTACTAGGAGCGGACGGTGGGACCCGTGGAGCAGTGGAGCTATCTGTACCCATCCTTCAGGTGGGATCTCCAGTGGACAGCTCGGTGTAGCGGATTTTACTTACAGTTGCTGTTTTCCCTTTCGAGTTGTACTTTACTTTCAGTTTGGGTTTGTATACTGGCCCATTTACTTTTCCGCACTTTCAGTTGTACTCTGTTTTTACTTAGTGTTTACTTTCCTCTTGCTTACTCTGTGGTGTTTGTTTACTTTACAAAGGAAATGCCTTCCCTTTTTACTGGGAATTACGCCTTGGTGCTAGTCGCCAGCCCCTGGCCTATGGAAGGCGGGCTTGGGGTAGTCGCGGCACGGACCCCGAGGGCGGGTCGTGACATTTGGTATATTAATGTTAGTTTGAGTGTGATTTTTAGAGAAGTTTTTTGGGATTCCTATGAACTCATTACCAAGGAGATGTTGATAGTACTAGTTGTTTATATTATATAGAATGATCATTTTATATACTTTTAGATGGTTTTATGTGGATTTATTATTTATTTGATAGAGTAATCAACAAATAGTAATATATTTTTAATAATGGTTATTGGGATATTTTGTTTTTTATTATTTATGTATATGGATATTGTATTTCCCCATATATTACACAACCATTACCTGATATGTAAAAAATGGTGAACTATTGGGTAGCCAATTGATTTTCAATACTTATCTCCCTTGTAATGATAATGATGTGGTTTGTGATAGCTTTTTTATTTGAATATGACTGAAATGAAATATGAAATTTGTGGGTGATAAATAAGACTTACTTTCATTGTCACTAGTGTTCATGACCAAGTATTGGATGTTCTAAAATAGCTACATGGTAATACCTTAAATTGGGAAACACTATATATTCTTATGATATGATTTTGGTAATGTGTTCTTGATGTAAGTGATGGGATAGATAAATTATAATTGAACCCTCTTTATTTGGTCATCTGTATTTTATTATATATTTATGTTAGGGATGAATTATTATGAATTACTCATTTTTACACTTGAGAGTTTAATGGAGGAATATAATTGTTGTATTAGTTAAATATTTCATCATTTTAACAATCAAAATTTAGGATTATGATGTTTCTAATGAATTTTTATTTTTATGATATAGAAATATTTCTTCTAGAAAATATTGGAAATTTTATAAATCCATGAAGTGATAGTAAATCATAGCAATCTATAAATTCAATTTTGAGTCCAAAAATATAAAATTAAAAAAGTTCTTTATCAACCACATTAAGAGTCCACCGATCATATGAAGTAATATGGACATGCTTGATTTAATAATGTACTAAACCGACTGCATTGAAATTCGATCAACTGCACATAAATCAAATTACTGCATGCCTATCAAATCAATCTTGGTTATTTTATTGTTAACAAATTCATTGACTGTACAATAAAACTTATGACTACAAAGGTAGTTTGAAGTGACTGTATGATAGTCAAGAAATTAAAAAATCATTGGATTGACTGTATGTTTATTTCCATATCATGGTGAAATTATCACAATGTAGATTTTTAAAAACTTACAAATTTTCAATCATATACCAATCATCTACATGTTAATGTGACGTGACCATATATGAGAATAGTATTTTTAGTAAATTGATGAAGAAATTTCATGACTGTGTGAATAAATAGTGGAAGTTAGTTAGAATTTAACATTATATTGGATCAACTATATGTATAAAGTGATCAACCATAGGGATTTTCAAGGAATATGACAAGAATACTCATAATGATTAATATTTATTATAGAAGGTTATCTAGAACTCATAAAGTTACTATATCTTAAATTTAGCATTATATTTATTAAATACATTATTCCAAAAAACATTCGGTGCATGATTAAATGTCTGATAGAGGAATTTATGAACCCAAAATTAATTCCTGACATAGAGATTTATAATGATGAGTTTTAAATTTTTTTTTCTGAGGAAGATTTAATTTTATTAAATACTAATGTTAGGGAAGTATAAAGATAATCATTTTGGAAATTTTCATGAGCCTAAACAACACAAATCAGGGCTCTTTTTAATGAATATACGAATCTGTTCTCTTCTAAACTTTATAGAAATATAATATAATGTCTAATTTTATTCTCAGATGATTTTCTAGATAAAATAATGAATTGGAAAGATAATATTCATCTTTAGAAAAAAAAATTAAAATAATCTTTACTACATTAAAATTATTTTCTCTTTTCTATTTAATTTTTCCTTACATTTTATTCACATTATCCATAATTAATTAATTTATTGATTATAATATATTTTATTTTTTTGAATATTACTTTAATACTCTAATTATACCTTTCATTTATAACTCATATCTTATGGTAATTTTAAATGAGGTTTTGTGTAGCCTGTATTTTATGTATACAATTTTTCATAAAACTGGATCTAGGTTGTAGATAATTTTTATTATATAATAAAAAATCATGGTAGTTAGTGACTTTAAAGATAAGAGGATTATGTCTTGTCTTTATACTAAACCAATATAATTTTTATACACCATTATGTCTCAATATTTTTTACTCTATTTTTCTAATTATTTTTAAAACCTATTTTTCAAAACAACAATTTCATAGTTATCTTTAATTAGTTTGTTATATACAATATATAATGTTATTTGGTTTTTTTCAGAATGATAAAGTGATTTTTAATTAGTTTTATTGGATTTATTATTATGATTTTGAGAAATATTTTGAAACCATAAATTTATATATTTATACTATTTTTGTCTACTAGGCTATTTTGATAAACTCAGGGACTTTGTTTATATATTTTTTTGAAAAAATATTTTATTGTATACTAAATTGACCACCTAATAGATTTCTCTACTCTGAGATACATTTTGTTTCGATGAAATTTAATTTCTTTTAATTGATCAAGTTTTTTCCCAATACATCTAATTTTTCTCATTTCTCACTTTCAATCTTTATTGATAATAATAGGCTTAAAGGGATATATTCTAAATGACCACCACTCAATAATGGTAAAACTTAATCTTAGTGGATAATTAAAATGAATATACATCAAGAAATAATGGGTATTAATATCTGGACAGCAATTGATGACCAATATGAAAAACCTAAGACTACTAGTGCTAATTAGAGTGCTTTCACTTATGTTTATTATTATTTTAATTTCAAATATATGAGAACTTACTATTGTGAATTATGAGAATATAAATTCAATTCAATATATTTATCTACCACTACATTCAAAATTTAGGATTACTTCTCATAGTATCATAAAGGGAGATCACTTTTCAAAGAATTGAGATTAAATAATTATAATATTAAACACAAAATATTTTAGATAATACCTAATGAATATATTTTTCAAATATATCTTAGGTTTAATGAAATTACCAATATTATTTATGAACGAGGAAATAACATTGATGAAAAATATCAATTGTTAAAGATTATAATATGCTTACCTAACTGATAGAGAGGCACTTATATATCCATTCAAGAATATTTCGATGTGATCAAGTTATCAATAAATGAATTAATTGGAAAAAAATATGTATGTTAAATATCTAAAGGTAAATGATGAATATCTTTAACTAAAAATATTAATTAAATTCAATACATCTTAATAAAATTATAAATAAATAGACATGGAAGATAGAACTAGTGGATGTGACTGTGATTATGATAGTGATGTGTATATATAAAATCTATCCAGATTATTTGATAAATTATATAAAAATAAAAAGTTCATTAGGAATTCAAATTTCAATGTAAATTCTAGAAAAAAAGGATATTAGAAGAAAAATTAAATCTTTATGGGTACCTATTATGACTATAATATAAAAAGAAATATAAAATCTTATTTTGAAAAGCTAAAATTCAAGAAAAAGTATGATGATAAAGGAAAAAAATTAAAAGAAGTCAATGAATGAAATATATAGTTCTTTTTAGGATATCTTTAGTGAATCAAATTTATTCATGGAATAAAACAATAAGAGGGACAATATGTGTTTTATGGGAAACACATATGAGGTACTAAATATTGACCCTACATCTCCTTATCATATTTCTAATATCTTTAAAAATGAAAATAATTATTAAATTATGATCAATGGTGATTTATTTGAATATTTCAATAAGTTGGAAGATAATTTCAATAAACATGAAGATAAGTATACAAATTTCAATAAAAATATTCTTTAGCTGTTTATATTAAATATGATTATATTATATAAAAGGAAAATAATAAAAAAAAATTATAAAGAAAATAAGGATTTAAAATTGTTAAATGAGATATTCAAAATAGTTATATAAGGTTTTAATATAATAAAAAAATCCCTTAATAAAATTCAATATAGTTATGTAATTCCTAAACCATGTGACGGTTTTTGTTATCAATCTGGATAATAACAACATTTTAAAAAACATTTTATTCCTGGTGTAAATCTTATATATAAACCTATAGTAAATATCACATATGGGACATAAATATCTTGATGAATCCAAATTGAATCTAAGATATCTTATTGTCCTAATTCTTTAATGTTTATTCAATTATCTGGGAATACATCTTTAACCTCCCAGATAAATATGGAATAAGACACTTTTCATATTTATTAATATTTTTGAATTAAATATTAATTTTAAATTAAAGGGGACACTATGTTCGATGGCGTAACTGATATGAAACAACAGGTTTTTTGAAATCTTATGTTGCACACTAATAATATAATATTATTATTTTAAATGGTAGTTAATGCCTTGACATTGTATTGGAAGAAATGAATTGAACTAATGAAAATATGATTATATATTTTTGTTAAATATTTTTATAATTGTCCAATAAAATTTAGAGGCTTAAAATATGAATGAATCTAATTTTAAGCATGAATACTCTAATATTCAGTAAAAGGTAGATTTACCGCCTTTTGATGGCTAACCCTGTTTAAATCTAGTTTTGGTCATTTTTTTTATGTTATATTTGACAAAATAAAATTCTTATTTAGATTCGGGACATCGAAATTTACTTCAGGTAAATTTTTGGTATTTTTCTGATAAAGTTCATTTTTTTAATGAATAGTGAAAATATTGTATTTTAATTCAAAACTGCATTTTAATCACATTTATTTATATGGTTATATTATCTTTTTAATTGGTTTTAAAGTGTAATTATAATATATTTTTTACCATTTAATCCAATGTTGGTCATTGGAATTAATTTCACTTTTTAAGTGGACATAAACAAGTGTCTATCTTTTGAAAGTTATAGTTTCTTAAAAACACGCTATTTGTTTTAACAACAGAAATTAATTTTAAAAATAATTAAGGCTACTTTTATGTTTTGAATTTGGAAAAATAAACATCATTTTTGAATTTGGAATATCAAATATAGCTTAGGCTAAATTTTTGGTATTTTTATGAAAAACTTCAATTTTTGATGAATAGTGAAACCACTTAGTAGTAGTTAAAAAAACTAAATTTTTTATTTAAATGAAATTTTACTGCTTATATTAATTGAATTTGAAAAATTCAACATACATGGTTGTTATTAGTAAGTAAATTTTGGTTCAATAAGATTAAAATAATTTTTTGTGAATAGTAACTTTTGACTTTTATTTACCGTGGTTAAAGGTAAATATGGTAATTCAAGGTAAAAAGAATATCATAATAATACAAATTTACCTTAACATTTTTCCTAATTTTATTTTATGAGTCATGGATGACCATGGGCATCTTTGGGTCGATTTTGGGACCCCATGAAGCCACTTATGAATGATAATGACACTTTAGATTAATTAATATAAAGTAAAGGCAAAAATGACAAAAACAAAAATCTTTTAGTAAATTAATTTTTCTATGGTGTTATATAAGTCATATTTTAGACTATAAATATTATTTAAAAATATAAAAATATTTCCTACGTGATATTATTTTTTTATAATTTTAGACCACAAATAAATGAAATTATTTATGACACAATAATAATGCAGTATTTACCTCATTAATAAATGATTTAAATAAATAACATTATAATAACTTAAATATTGTCCAAAACCTGTCCAATTCCAATTTGATGATTTTATTTCGACCATGAGTCATATTATCTTCTACACTAATGATTTTTGGACTTTTAGAAACCGAATATATTTATATAATAAAATAATATTTTCACACTTTCCTAAAGAGCCCCTCCTCTCCCTTATAAAAGAAGACCACTTCTAACCAATTCCTCACAGCTCTCAAGCCTTTATTATAAGGACCCAACCTTAAACATTACTTAATCTTTAGTTATTTCAAGAATTCACATTGAGGATCTTTTCAGGTTTAGAGTTTTAGAGAATTAGATCAAAAAACATGCATTACATTCCACATTTAAACAAGGTGGTTACATCAAAGACAATATTCATTTTTTTCCATCACAGGAAACATAATTAAAATAAAACATGTATTCTTTCTTGACACTTACTCGACACTATCATCACATCATGTACATTTCCCTTGACCTGTGAAAAATATTTCAAAAACATGGGATGAGCATCAAAAGCTCAGAAAGGGATATAAAAGTACAGAAAGTAAACATTAGTCCATGTATACATAAGAATCATTGAAATCATACTTTATTCATAAAATATAATCACTTTAACATACCTCATGAAAACATAAGATTTATGAATAACTCATAGAAAAAATAAGACATAAAGGTAACTTGAGGCATTCATAACATTCTTACGTAGGGAGTAACCCTCATGGTTAAGTTTTGGAATACCCATTACAGTATATTCCATAAATATCTTTGGAGAAACCTTAGCGTTTAACCCCTTAGTGTTACCCAATTAATTGGAGAGCTATCTCGGACTCACCCGCCCTTAGTTTATCACCGAACCACCCGTCTTCATAAACAATGCCCAAGAACCATAACATAATTGTATCACATAAAACATGCATAAAGGAAACATAACATTTCCACATTTCAATCACAAGATATCCAAAACACATTGATATAATCAAAAAATTATCAAATCCATTTTCAATACCAAAATAAAAGAAAATTAAAACATGGTATTTATTTTTCATTTAAAAAAATTTATGGCTTGTAGAGGAAGCCGAAACTCAAATAATGGTCACAACAGCGAAGAAGTCATTGTCGCCGCATACGTAAGAAAAAAACATTCCCTTTTGTCATTTAGTAAAATGATTCTTGTAAAAAATATTCCTTTTGAATTAAATGTCAAAAGGGTTTATTATAAAACTAATACAAGAAGGTCGTATATAAATTGAAGTATGCCTCAACGAAAGGAGATTGAGACGAAGTCCCTTACCTCAAGTCTGACTTGTCTTGTTCGTTTCTTTATATTCCTGAATAATAAACTTTGTTTAATTTATAATTTCTTAAGGAATTCCTTTCAAGTTTATTATTCAATTCATGTCACATATTATCAGGTTATAATAATTAGTTATTTATGTGAGTTCATATCATACGTTTTGACGATGTTCGGTATATGAGTCAAAAATAAACTTGTTTGAAAAGAATTTCCCATGATGTTATAAGTACATCATCTCCAGAATTTTATTAATGATTTAAATATCATGTATATCTAGTATATATTCATTTTAAAATATACCATAACATTTTGAGATAAAAAATGAAATGCACCGTTCATGGAGACGGTAGGTTGTACGTACGCATGAATGCTACTTTCATTTCTTTATCATATCAAAGGAATTAAAACTAAATGATACGTATATATATTATAATTCCATTATAATATATATGTTATATAGGTAGCATAAGTTCATTAATTACATTCTTTATAAATTCCATGTTGGGCATGAACGAGTCACATCACTTGAGGGGGCGATAGTCCACACTTCCTCAGATGAAATTATCGCATTTTCACAACATTCAAAGCATAAAGGTATGTTTTAAATATAAAATAAATAAGCATAGAGAGGGAATAAATATATTATATATCATATATAAATATAGTGACATCATAATCGCCACCATGAAAGGTGTTAAAATAATATTGAACAATCAACATTTTGTGAGGCAATAATTCGCCATCCACAGAAACAGTATGTTCTTTAACCATTAGACGGAGGTTTGTGTAACTGTAAATCAAATACTTCTCATAAAAAAATCCTAGTATATTGAATATACTGGTGTTTTTACAAAATAATTGAATAAAAATACTTTATGGCGTTGGAGAAGAAAAATAAAACAAAAGGACATAAGGGAAGACATTACCTTTAAATCGGGTAACTCCCCTTGGTTTGAACCAAATGAGTTCCTTGAAGAGATTTCTGCCTAAGGTAAGGCTTCTAGGATGAATATAGAGATATTGGGAGCTTATTTTAGTAGAGGTTGGATGATCCAAAGGGCTTGAGAAGTGTGATAGATGGGTAGGAAGTGGGGTCTTTTTATAAGGGAGAGGAGGGGCTCTTTTGGAAATATTGAAACTATTATTTTATTATAAAATGAAATTCGGTTTCTAAAGCTCCAAAAATAATTAAATTCGAGGATAAGGTGGAAAATTTTTTAAAAAAAATCATCCAATAGGTATTGGACAATTGTTGGATATTGTTTAAAACTTTATCTTCTTATAAATTTAATTTATTCATTAATGACGTAAACACTGCACCGTCATTGTGTCATAAATAATTTTATTTATTTGATGTCTAAAAATTATATTAAAATTACCATGTTGTAGGAAATATTTTTTTCTTTCTAATTAATATTTATAGTCTAAAATATAACTTTTATAACCCCTTATAAAATTTTTTTTAGTAAAACAAAACATGTTTGTGATATTTTTATTTTTACTTTAAATAAAAGGTATTAATGTCATTGTCTTACCCAAGTGGATCCATAGGGTCCCACAAATTGAACCATGTATTTTTTTTGGTCGTACATGATTCATCCAATAAGATTAGGACATTTTTCAAGGTAATTTCATATTATTATATCATTATTTTTACCTTAAATTACCCTAATTACCTCTAATTGCGGTTAATAAAACTCAAAAGTTACTATTCATAAAAAATTATTTTCATCCCATTGAACCAAATTATACTTCCTAATGACAAACATGTATGTTGGATTTTTGAAATTAAATTCAAATAAGCGGTAAAATTATATTTAAACAAAAAATCGTTTTTTTAGCTACCACTTAGTGGTTTCACTATTCATCAAAAATTGATGTTTTTTAGAGCAATACAAAAAATTCACCCTAATCTATATTTGATATTTCAAATTCAAAAATGATGTTCATTTTACCAAATTCAAAACATATATGTTGCATTAATTAATTTTATAATTAATTCCCGCTGTCAAAACAAATAACGTGTTTTTAAGAAACAATACCTATCAAAAGATCGACAATTGTTTATGTCCAATTTCAAAGTAAAATTAATTATAATGTCCTCCATTGGATTAAATAGTAAAAACATATTCTAATTTAACTTTAAAAACAATTAAAAAGATAATCTAACCATATAAATAAATTAGATTAAAATGAGGTTTTGAATTAAAATACAACACTTTTCACTATTCATTAAAAAATGAACATTATCAGAAAATTACCAAAAATTTATCCAAAGTAAATTTCAATGTCTCAATTCTAAAGAATATGTTTATTTTGAAAAATAGAGCTTATAAAATTTTCAATAGTTAGATTTAAAAATGGTTTTCCATCAAAAGGCAGTAAAACAATCTTTTAAAAATATTAGTGTATTTTATGATTAAGATTAGATTTATTCTCATTTTAATCCTCTAAAACAATATCTAATTCATAAATAGACATAGATATGAAAATATATTACTCTTTACTTAATTGGGATGTTACATCCTTCTCCCCTTTAAAAAATTTCATCCCCGTAATTTATTTACTTATCGAATAAGTGGGGGTATTTATCCCTCATTGCATTTTTAGATTCCCATGCTGCCTCTTCAATCATGTGGTTTTTTCACAAAACCTTTACTTGATGAATCACCTTATTCGGAAACACTTTCTCCATGTGGTCAAGAATCTGGACCGGTTGTTCCTAATAAGATAGATTCTCTTCAGCTGAACTACCTCTGGACTCAAAACATGATATGGATCTAGCATATACTTCCTTAACATTGGAACATGAAAAACATAGTGTACCTGAGATAAATTAGGAGGTAAAGCCACTCGGTATGAAACTAATCCAAATCTCTCCAGAATTTCATATGGTATACTGAACCTTGGACTCAACTTTCTTTTCATACCAAATCACATCACACATTCCCATGGTGAAACTTTGAGGAAGACATGATCTCCTACCTCAAAAGAGAGATCCTTCCTCATGTTGTCAGCATAACTTTTCTACCTTCTATGAGATGTTCTCATGTGTTTCTATATCAGATGAAATTTTTCTGCCAACTTTTCTAAAAATTTTGGTCACATCAACTTCCTTTCACCCACATCATCCCAAAAAGATGGAGTTCGACACTTCTTCTTATATAATGCCTAAAATTGTGCCATCTGTATACTGGATTGAAAACTGTTATTCTATGAAAACTCAACCAAAGAAAGATGTTGGTCCCAAATTCCATGATAATCCATCGAACAAGCACGTAGCATATCCTCCAATGTCTGAATTGTTCATTCTGACTACCCATCTGATTGAAGATTAAATGTTGTACTAAAATTTAATTTAGTACCCAACGACTTCTGAAGGCCTTTCCAAAAGTTAGAAGTAAACCTGTGATCACGATCAGATACAATGGAGAGGGAAACTCCATCTAACCTGATTATCTCTTTAAGATACAAATGAGAAAGTTGATCTAGGGAAAAGGTATCTTGTATAGCAAGGAAATGAGCAGATTTAGTCAAGCTATCAACAATAACCCAGATTTCATTATTACCTCGAGGTGACTTTGGCAATCCCACAATGAAGTCCATGGATATATTTTCCCCTTTCCAATCTAGCACTGGTAAAGGCTGAAGCATCCCTTTCGGTAACTGCCACTCTGCTTTAACCTGTTGACAAGTCAAACACTTCACATTAAAATCAGTAATATCTCTTTTCATTCCATCCCACCAGTAATACTCGTGAATATCTCTATACATCTTAGTACTTCCAGGATGAACTAAAAACGGAGAACTATGAGCTTCACATAACAACTCTCTCTTCAAATGTGAATCACAAGTCACACACAATCTCTTCTGAAATCTCAAAACACAATCATTATCAATGTTTAATTCAAGTAACATACCCTTCTAAACCAGCTTTACCTTTTTTGCAACTCACTGTCTTGCTTATGAGCTTGCTTAATTCTTTCTGTTGGAGAATATTTCACTGATACCAGAAACAAAACAGAAGAACATCCTACACCAAAAACTTCTATACAAAATTTCATCAAATCCATAACCAAAGGATCACGTTCCAGAGATAACATGGTTAATGAAGCATTACTTTTTCGACTCAAAGCATCAGCCACTTTATTTTCTTTTCCCGGATGGTAATGAATTGTCCAATCATAATCCTTGATTAATTCCAGCCATCTCCTCTGTCTCATGTTCAATTATTTCTAAGTGAATATATACTTTAAACTTTTGTGATAAGTATATATTTCAAACTTTACACCATACAAATGATGCCTCCAAATTTTTAAAGTGAAAACCACAGTAGCTAATTCCAAATCATGTATAGGGTAATTAATCTCATGAGTTTTCAACTGGCGTGAAGTATAAGCATTTACCTGATCATTCTTCATTAGTACGCAACCAAGTACTTTTAATGAAGCATCAATGTAGATAACAAACTCATCATTCCTGGAAGGTAGTTCAAAAACTAGAGCATTCACCAATATTCTTTTCAATTCCTGAAAACAATCATCACATTCTTTTGTCCAGACAAACTTAACACCCTTCTGAGTTAGCTTATTCAATGGGCTGGAAAACCATTAAAAAGTTTTATCAAACCTTTAGTAATAGCCTACAAAACCAAGAAAACTACGAATCTCGGTTATATTTGTGGGTCTTGGCCATTCTTCAAAAACTTTTGTTTTTGCAGGATCAACCGTTATTTTATATTTAGAAGCAATGTGACCAAGGAAAGAATTTTTTTGCAACCAAAATTCACACTTTCTGAATTTCCCATACAATTTCTTTTCTTTTAAGGTTTTCAAAATAACCATTAAATGACTTTATTTATCCTCTTTACTTTTAGAAAACACCAAAATATCATAAATGAAAACAACCAAAACATTATCCATGAACTCATGGAAAATTCTATTCATAAGGTCCATGAATATAGCAGGTGAATTGGTTAACCCAAACGGCATTACTACAAATTCATAATGGCCATATCTTGTACGAAACACAGTCTTCATAATATCTTCTTTCATTACCTTCAACAGATGGTACCCCAATCTCAGTTCAATCTTTTAAAAATACCGAGCTCCCTGGAGCTGAGAAAACAAATCATCGATATGAGGCAAAGGATGTTTTTTCTTAACAGTGATGTTATTCAAGGCTCTATAATCAATGCAATGTCTCATTGAATCATATTTCTTTTTAACGAATAAGACAGGAGCACCCCATGGTGATGTTCTAGGTCGAATGAAACCTTTCTCTAATAAATCTTGCAATTTCTCCTTCAACTCTAAAAGTTCAATTTGATCCATTCGATAATGGGGTTTTGAAATTGGCTTAGCATCAAGAACTAAGTCAATAGTAAATTCAACTTCCCGATCTGGTATTATTCCAGGAAACTCATCAGGAAAAACATCAGGATACTCATTTACCACTGGCACATAATTAATCTAAACGGTTCCTTTGTTTTCAACAATATGTGCAAGGTAACATTCATTTCCATCTTTTAAAAGTTTCTCAGCCTCTTGATATGTTATCAATATTAAGGGTTCATTCTTGTACAAAAATTGAAAGTCTTTCCAAAAAAAACTTCTTTAGCTCGACAATCAATCTTACCATGGTAAACAGAGAGCCAATTCATGCCCAAAATAAAATCAAATTCTACTAGAGGTAAAACAATAAGGTTTGCAAGTAGGTTCTTTCCACGGATAAGGATAGGAATATTCTTATAAATTCTTTTTGCCACAACATTTCCCCTAGGTTATTTTACCACAAGTTCAGGAGTCATTTCTTGAGATGGTATTCCCAATTTACTAGAAAATATTTCGGAGATGAAAGAATGTGTAGACCCTGAATCAAACAACACATTGGAATAATATGAAAAAAAATAATGTACCCGATACCACTTCATTTGATGGCCCAAAATTTGCTGAAGTAGTTGCAAAGGATTTCACCACACCCTTATGCTTGCAGTCTGACTACTTCCCATCATTCAAGCTCTTTGTCGGACACTCATTTTCATAATGACCCATCTCATTGCACTTAAAACATTTCCCTAACTGTAAATAAAATTTGTTCTTACCATCACCCTGGTCTTTTCCAGTGCAATCACGAGCCTTATGTCCCATCTTACCACATCAGTAGCATATTCCATAATTCAAAAGACATTCCACCACATGCTTTTTACCACATTTATCACAAACTTCCAACTTAGTCTTCTTACCATCAAACCTTTTTGAAGGATTCTTCCCTTTCTCCAGCCACCTCGGTCTCTTCTTCTGTTGGTTGTCATAGAACACTTTATCATCGACAAACTCCATTTCCACATTCTCATCACATAGAACAAGATTTTTATAACTTTTGAACTCACGATAAGATAATTCCCTCTGATATTTTGGCTTTAATCTTGAGTAAAAACGATTGATTTTACTATCAATGTCTTGGATAAAATTTGGAGCATACCTCACCAATCAAGTGAACCTTTCTTCATAAGCAGCCATTGAGTCGTCCTCTTTCCTCAATTCCTAGAATTGTTTTTCCATCATAAGTTGAACAGCCTTGGGAAAATATTTCTCAAGAAACATACCTTTGAATTCATCCCAATCAAGAGCATCAATCTCATCAGCGTCCCTGATATTTTTAACCATCGACCACCACTGATCTGCTTCACCCTCTAAATGGTAAACAGAAAGAATAACCTTTTGATTGTCTGAACACCCCATGAAATTGAAAATCTTCTCCAATTCTTTAATCCACCCTTCAATAAGCACAGGGTCAGATGATCCTCTGAATGATAGGGGATGTTGCCTCATGAAATGTTCCACCACTGACATGTTCCTCTGCGGTTGATCTGGCAGATCTCGTGCATAGATACCACCACTATTTATCACTTGATTCAATTGTGTCATCGCTACAACAAACTGTTAAGTTCCAATTCCGACCATCTCAAGATGCTGATTCGGAAGGTCATTTCCTTTTGTCTGCCTTCCTAGAATTTCTTCCATGTTTCCTCTACGGAAAACCATTCTGAACAAACATGTATTAGATAAAGAAACATGGTAATCTTCAAATGCTATATCATTTTCAATTTGACCATAAAAAAATATTTTTGGATAATCATTTAATATAATTCCAACTCCTAAATTTATCTAAACCGGCCTCTGATACCAACTATAAGACCCCAGCATTAAACATTACTAAATATTTAGTTATTTAAAGAATACACATTGAGGATCTTTTCAAGTTTAGAGTTTTTGAGAATTAGATAAAAAATTATGCATTGCATTCCACATTTAAACAAGGTGGTTACATCAAAGACAGTATTCATTTTTTACATTAAAGGAAACATATTTAAAATAAAACATGAATTATTTATTGACACTTCCTTGACACTATCATCACATCATATACATTTCCCTTGACCTGTGAAAAACATTTCAAAAACTTGGGATGATCATAAAAAGCTTAGTGAGGGATATAAAAGTACGGAAAGTAAACATTAGTCCATGTGTACGTAAGAATCAATGAAATCATACTTTATTCATAAAATATAAGAACTTTAAAATACCTCATGAAATCATAAGATTTATGAATAACTCATAGAAAACATAAGACATAAAGGTAACTTGAGGCATTCATAACATTCTTACGTAGGGATTAACCCTCATGGTTACGTTTGGAATACCCATTATAGTATATTCCCAAAATCTCTTCAACGAAACCTTAACATTTAACCAATTTGTGTTACCCAATGAATTGGAGAGCTATCTCAGGCTCTCCCACCCTTAGTTTATCATAGAACCACCCATCTTCATAAATAATGCCTAAGAACCATAACATAATCGTATCATATAAAACATTCATAAAGGAAACATAACATTTCCACATTTCAATCACAAGATATCAAAAACACATTGATTTAATCAAAACATTATCAAAACCATTTTCAATACCAAAATAAATGAAAATGAAAAAATGGTATTTATTTTTCATTTAAAAAAAGTTGTGGTTTGTAGAGGAAGCTAAAACTCAAATAATGGTCACGTTGGCGGAGAAGTTGTTGTCACCGCATACATAATACAAAAACATTCTCTTTTACCATCTAGTAAAATGATTCTTGTAAAAATATTCCTTTTGAAATATAATTCAAAAGGGTTGAAAATACAACTAATAAAAGAAGGTTGTAAATAAATGGAAGTATGCCTCAACGAAAAGAGATTGAGATGAAGTACCTTACCTCAAGTCAGACTTGTCTTTTTCGCTTCTTTATATTCCTAAATAATAAACGTTGGTCAATTTATAATTTCTTAAGGACTTAATTTAAAGTTTATTATTCAATTCATATCACATATTATCATGTTATAATAATTAGTTAATTATATGAGTTCATATCATACGTTTTGACGATGTTCGGTATATGAGTCAAAAATAAACGTGTTTAAAAAGAATTTCCCATGTAGTTATATGTACATCATCTACAGAATGTTATTAATGATTTAAATATCATTTATATCTAGTATATATTCATTTTATACTACTCCATAACATTTGTATATAAAAAATGAAATGCACCGTTCATGGAGACGGTAGGCTGTACGTACGCAGTACCACTACTTTAATTTATTTGTCATATCAAAGGAATTAAAACTAAATGAGACATATATATATTATAATTCCATTATAATATATATTTTATATAGTTAACATAAGTTCATTAATTACATTCTTTATAAATTCCATGTTTGGCATGAACGAGTCACATCATTTGAGGGGGCGGTTGTCCACACTTCCTTAGATGAAATTATCGCATTTGAACAACATACAATGCATAGAGGTATGTTTTAAATATAAAATATATAAGCATATATAGGGAATAAATATATTATATATAGTATATAAATACAGTGACATCATAATGGCCACCGTGAAAGGTGTTAAAAGAAGATTGAACAATCCTCGTTTGGTGAGGCAGTAATTCGCCATCCACAGAAACAGTAAGTTTTTTAACCATTAGACGGAGGTGTGTGTAATTGTAAATCAAATACTTCTCATAAAAACATCTTATTTTATTTAATATACTTTTTTTTTTACAAAATAAATAAATAAAAAAGAGTTTAGGGGGTGGGAGAAACAAAATAAAACCAAAGGACATAAGAGAAGACATTACCTTTAAATCGGGTAACTCCCCTTGGTTTGAACCAAAAGGGTTTTTTGAAGAGCTTTATGCCTAAGGTAAGGCTTCTAGGATGAATAGAGGTATATTGGGAGCTTATTTTAGAAGAAGTTGGACGATCCAAAGGTCTTGAGAAGTGTGAGAGATGGGTAGGAAGTGGGGTCTTTTTTATAAGGGAGAGGATGGGCTATTTTGGAAATCATGAAGCTATTATTTTATTATAAAATGAAATTCGGTTTCTAAAGCTCCAAAAATCATTAAAGTCAAGGATAAGGTGGAAAAGGTTCAAAAAAAATCATCCAATAGGTATTTGACAAGTTTTGGATATTCTTTAAAACATTATCTTCTTATTTATTTAATTTATTCCTTAATGACATAAACACATCATCATCATTGTGTCATATATATATATTTTTATTTGATGTATAATAATTATATTAAAATTACCATGTTTTAGGAAATATTTTTAGCTTTCTAATGAATATTTATAGTCAAAAAGATAACTTGTATAACCCCATATAAAAATTGTTTTAGTAAAACGAAACATGTTTGCGATATTTTTATTTTTACTTAAAATAGAAGGTATTAATGTCATTATCTTACCCAAGTGGCTCCATGGGGTCCCAAAAATTGACCCATAAATTTTCTTGGTCGGCCATTACTCATAAAATAATATTAGAACATGTTTCAAGGTAATTTCATTTTATTATAACATTATTTTTACCTTAAATTACCTAAATTACCTCTAATCGCAGTTAATAAAACTCAAATGTTACTATTCACCAAAAATTACTTTCATCTTATTGAACCACATTTTACTTATTAATGAAAACCATTTATGTCGGATTTTTGAAATTAAATTCACAGAAGTGGTAAAATTTTATTTAAACAAAAAATCAGTTTTTTTGACTACTACTTAGTGGTTTCACTATTCATCAAAAATTGAATTTTTTCTGAACAATACCAAAAAATCACCCTAAGCTATATTTGATATTCCAAATTAAAAAATGATTTTAATTTTACTAAATTCAAAACACAGAAGTTACATTAATTAATTTTATAACTAATTCCCGCTGTCAAAACAAATAACGTGTTTTTAAGAAACAATACCTATCAAATGATCGACAATTGTTTATGTCCAATTTCAAAGTTAAATTAATTATAATGTCCACCATTGGATTAAATTCTAAAAACATATTTTAATTTTAATTTAAAACCAATTAAAAATAAAATCTAACCATATAAATAAATTAGATTAAAATGAGGTTTTGAATTAAAATACAACACTTTTCACTATTCATTAAAAAAAGAACATTATTAGAAAAATACCAAAAAATTATCCAAAGTAAATTTCAATGTCCCAATTCTAAATAAGAAGTTTATTTTGACAAATAGAGATTATAAAATTGTCAATAGTCAGATTTAAAAATGGTTTGCCATCAAAAGGCAGTAAAATAATCTTTTAAAAATATTAGTGTATTTTATGGTTAAGATTGGATTTATTCTCATTTTAAGCCTCTAAAACACTATCTAATTCATAAATACAAATAGATATGAAAATATATTACTCTTTACTTAATTGGGATGTTACATTTATACTCATCCAACCTCTACCCAATTAATCTCCCTACATCCCTCTTCTCCTCCTAGAAGGCTTACCTTAGGCAGAAGGCACTTTAAAAAGTCCTTTTGGTTCAAACCAAAGGAAGTTACCCAAATTAAAGGTAACGGTTCCTCTTAGCATCTTTTAATTTATTTTACTTATCCAATACCTAAACTCTTTTTATTCCTTTCTTTTATAACAATACATGTATCTTCAATATACTAAGAAGTTGTTATGAGAAGGATTTTAACAACACATACTCACACCTCCATCTAATGGGTGAAGAATATACTGTTTCTCTAGATGGAAAACTAATGCCTCACGAAATGATGATTGTTAGATTATATCCTACCACCTCTCATGGTGACCATTAAGATTTCACTTTATTTATATATGATATATATTTTCTTTATATTTTTTTTTGCTTCTATATTGTACATTTATAGCCTACCTTTATGGTTTCCATAATGGGTAAACACGATAATTTCATTTGAGGAAGTGTGAACTACCACCCCCTAAAAGTGATATGAATTGTTAATAAAATATGTGGGATGTATAAAGTATATATTTAATGATATTATATATGATATTATACTTTAATTATAATATACCTATGTATCATTATGTTTTAATTCCATTAAAATATGAAATAGAAAGGAATTTAGTGTTCATGCGTACGTACATCTTACCGTTTCCAAGAACGGTGCATTTCATTTATCATCTCAAAAATGTTATATACTTATATAAATACATTTATATACTGAATATATGATTTATATGATATCTAAATCATGAATATCATTCTGGAGATAATGGACTATTGACCACATGGACAACTTGTAATTATAAGGTGTTCAGTTTTTACTCAAGTACCAAATATTAACCAAACGACCATTGTTAACTTAAATGAATTAATAATGTTTATAAAATGGTAATAAGTGATATAAAAAGGGTAATAAACTTGATAATGGTTCATAAGAAAGTATAAAATAACTTTAGTTTATTATTCAGGAAGAACAAGGAACAAACGAGTCAAGTCGGACACGTGGTAAGGGGTTTTCTTATCTCACATTTAATTCCGTGAGATTTCAATTGTTCGCCACATATTCATTGAATGTGGGGTATTTTGTACTGCCATTTGATATATATTATCATTATTCTTATTATATTCATGGTATTCAGTGATAAAATTGGTGGTTATTAACTTTTGGTCATGTGACTCAGTTGATTACAATGTGGTAAATGGTTTCATCTCACATTTTATTCCCGTGAGATCCATGCTATATTTTCCACTATTTTCTTTTTTATGGTGTATGCACTTCCAAAGAGTATACATTGTGTAATATAAATTCATTTATGAGTATTTACATCTTCATTTTATGATCCTTATTTCATGTGGTGTAAGTTTTGTAAGTTACCAAATCGGTAAGGGAACCTTTCACCCTCCTCTTTTTAAAAGACTTCTTTTTGGTTATGTCTTTTAATTTACATATTATTATGTTGGGATATGTTCTTATATATTTTTATTGATGTAAAATTTATGTACAAGTAATTAGATACCCTTTTTATCTCATCTACTCATTTTCTGAATTTTAATGTGACTTCGTTAGGCTATCGAATTTTTACAAGGGAACTTCTTAACCCAATTTCAATTCTTTGGGTTCAAATTATACTTCTTGAATATGTAGTCCTATGAATATGGGTGAATGACATCTTATTGTTTTAAACTTAATATCCACTTATATTGGTAGTATTTATATTTTTCACACATAATTATGTGATTTATTTATCTTTAATTTAAGGATACCATATTTATAAGGGATTTCATCTCAATTTACATTTCCACTGAGACATCATTGTTGTTATGAACCAATTCACTCTTATATAGTGTATATACTGTACTTTGACATATTATAACACAAATAAATTTATTCTCATGATATTATAAATTTCTGATTAAAAGTTATCCTTCAATTATTTGTATTCAAGCATCTCTCTTTTTGTTAAAAAATACTCTAACTAAAATATCATTTTAAATTTTTTAAAGATTTATCCTTCTTAATATTTCTCATTAATGTACGTGGTTTCACAATGTGTTTTAGGATTAATTTATATGGAAATTGATGTTATCAAATGATAATTCATTTAAAATCTTCAAGGTGGTATGGGACACTTTGATTCAAAAATTTATTTTTGAAAGGTTTTGAAAATGATTTGATAAAACATTGTTTATTTAAATATCATGATTTGATATATTGGAATGTGGAAGTTTTATCTTTCCTTTATACATGTGTTATATTTTATGATTATGTTATGGTTATTGGGAATTTTTTACATATACAGGTGGTTCCATGATAAACCTAGGGCGGGTGAGCCCGAGATAGCTCTCCAATGCATTGGGTAATGTGAAAGAGATAAACGTGATGTTTCTCCTAAGAGATTTAGGGAATATACTATGATGGGTATTCCAAGTGTAACTATCTACAAAACTGTGATAGCTATAATGTATGTTTGATACGGATTCCATAAGGAACCTTTAGGATTTATGATTTGTGTGTGTTATTCATAAATCTTATGATCTCGTATGGTATCTTATGATTGAAAAGTATGTTTTCATGGATTTGTATTTATTGATGGGATAATGTTTTCCTTCCTTATTTTATAATCATTACTGAGCTTTTTATGCTCATCCCATGTTTTTGAAATGTTTTCCACGGGACTTAAAGATGAATAGGGTCAAGGATGGGATCAAGGAAAAGTCATGCTGTCTAAAACATGGAACAAGACATGTTTCTTTTTAAGAGTTTTTATTTTATGAAAAAATGGATACTGAGTAGTAGTGTCTACATGTAATATTCATGTTGTTATGTAATAGTATGGACTAATTATCTAAAAATATAAATCTGAAAAGATCCTCAATGTTAATTATTAATTTAATTCAATATTATGTAATGTTTTAAGGTCGAGTCCTTATAGTTGGTATCAGAGGTCTGTTTAGACAACTTTAGGGATTAGGAGTTTTCGTTAGACATATGGTTGTTCCCTATATAATATTTCAGTTAAATCCTTATTTTATTAATTTTTTAGATCAAGGAATCTCAGTTACAAATGGAAGGAGAAGGATCTCAAATGACATTCCTATCTCTTTCTGATGACATTCTTGCAATAATTATTGCAAAGTCATGTTCGGATGATGTTGAAACTTTTTCTAGCATTCAACTCACTTGAAAGAAGTTGTTTGAGATATCAAACACCTCTACTATACCTCATTATCATCTTGGATCATTGGTTGTATTTAAAAAAATCATATTTTCACAATATTCTCATATTTTCAAGAAAGGTAAATTTTATCAAGGCATTTTCAAATGTTTTACCTTATCACAAGATTTTGAAGAATATTGTGATTTTAAAAAACAATTCTGAGGAAAGACACCCTTGTGAAACCTATTTATATTTGATTTTACAATATAGTCTCTCAGCATATACTTATGGTATTTCAAAAGGACCGTTAAATGAAAGTTTCAACTCAAATTCGGTCTGACTGTTTTATAGAAACCATGTTTTATCAGATGTTTTGAAATTATATGTCATACATGGTTATTTTTCAAACCCGTTTTTCTATGAACACCCATATGACCCATGTTGTATAAGGTGTATTTTGATTGAGGAAGAAAATGATTTTTAAGGATATATAAATCATTGTTGCAATGCATGGACCTTCTACCTACATGAACAAGATGATGATGAAACCAAATGGACACCATGATCAAGGTATGATGTTTTTTATTTTGGGGATCATTTTATTTTATCATATGGTGGTGAAATATTACTTTAACAATTAATATGTTGAGATCATTACGAATTTGGATTAAAATGAGATGTATAAAAAAACGATTGAGGTTAAAACATGTTTGGGTTATTTTTGAGTTTTATAAAAAGGACAACCTGTATGATGGGTGACAACCCATCGCATCCAGAAACGTTGTAGGAATCGAACCCACAACCGAAGGGCGATAAGGGAACATCGTCTACCACTATCCTACTTGAAGTCCCTGGTTAGTATGACTTATTATTTTCGTAAAATGATTTTATGAAACAAGAATAATTTGATTTTTAGAACTTAGGTTTTATCAAATGGATATACTTAGTATAGAAAAATGATTTAGTGATTAAGTGATAAAGGTTTTTGTGGAAGACGTTCTCTCTTTTGAGGAAACACTATATAATTAAGGAAAATAGAATACCATGGGATTTAAATTGTGGAGTAATCATTGAGATATTATTTTGGAAGAATATATGTTGATTTGGGTTATTTATGGAAATGATTAACCTTTCATAGAGAATATTTGATTAGGTTAATTACACTTCAGTATGAGACTTTAAGAGTAGTCGATGTTTTTGGGGATAAGTATTAAGATTTAATGTGAAAGACTATGTGATTTAAATCCTTCTGAGTTTTGGGTTTCAATATTAGTTTTGATTATTTTGATGAATTTTTAAGGACAATTGTGTATTGAATGGTCTTTCTTTAACTTTGGGTACTTTTTGTAAAATTTTGTTGATTAATAGTAGTATTTATTTTTATAAAGGAATATCTTTTTTGGGGTTTATATGATCTCATACTAATCATTTTGGTTTTAGTTAAAATCTAATGACAAGGAAAATATATAGTTCATCTTATGTGGATTATGTGATTCTCTCTAAGTTGGTTATATCACTTTTAATGTGAACAATTCATCCTAAATACTCATCATTTAGAGGAAATATGAGTTTGTGGTAGGAATTTAGTAAAGGATGAAAGTATAAATAACAAGTATGTATGTTTGCTTATGTTTTTTGTTAAGATCATAAATAAATTCCTCAACTTTAGGAAAAGTATATTAAAACAAAAACTTTTTCTGTAAACTTTTCCTACTGCGGAATCAAGAACCGTTGAACCCATCACATTTTCATGATTTTCTCATGGTTAACTTTCTCCTAATCATGTTTTCTATCACTCTCCATCAGAACATGACCGTTTGTTCTCTCTTCCATATCCATGTTTTCCTACATTACATTCTAGTATGGGTTATCTTAGGTGACCTTTGTACTTATCTTCCTTTATTTTAAAGTGATAGTTTTATTGGCTCTTTTCCGATGTGGGACTTTTAATAAAGTTTCAAAGCCCAGTTTTAAAATTGCGAGGACGCAATTCCCAAAAGGGGGGAAGGATGTAACATCCCAGATAAATAAGGAATAAGACAGTTTTCATATTTATTAATATTTTTGAATTAAACATTAATTTTACATTAAATGGGACGCTATGTTCGATGGCGTAACTGATACGCAACAACAGGTTTCTTTGAAATCTTATGTTGCAGACTAATAATATAATATATTTATTTTAAATGGTAGTTCATGTCTAGCAGTTGTATATGCAGGAATGAATAGAACTAACTATAATATGATTATATATGTTTGTTAAATTTTTTTACAATTATCCAAAAAAAATTAGAGGCTTAAAATATGAATGAATCTAATTTTAAGCATGAATACTCTAATATTCAGTAAAAGGTCGATTTACCACCTTTTGGTGGAGAACCCTCTTTAAATCTAGTTTTGGTCATTTTTTTGTTCTATTTGACAAAATAAAATTCTTCTTTAGATTAGGGACATCAAAATTTACTTTGGGTAAATTTTTGTTGTTTTTCTAATGAAGTTAATTTTTTATTAAATAGTGAAAATATTGTATTTTAATTCAAAACTGCGTTTTAATCTCATTTATTTATATGGTTATATTATCTTATTAATTGGTTTTAAAGTTCAATTAGAATATATTTTTACCATTTAATCCAATTTTGGTCACTGAAATTAATTTCACTTTGAAAGTGGACATAAACAAGTGTCAATCTTTTGATAGTTATTGTTTCTTAAAAACACGCTATTTGTTTTAACAACGGGAATTAATTTTAAAATAAATTAAGGCCACTTTTATGTTTTGAATTTGAAAAAATAAACATCATTTTTGAATTCGAAATATCAAATATATCTTAGGCTTATTTTTTTGTATTTTTCTAAAAAACTTCAATTTTTGATGAATAGTGAAACCACTTAGTAGTAGTTAAAAAACTAACTTTTTCATTTAAATGAAATTTTACCGCTTCTATGAATTGAATTTAAAAAATCCGACATACATGGTTGTTATTAGTAAGTAAAATTTGGTTCAATAATATGAAAATAGTTTTTGGTGAATAGTAACTTTTTACTTTTATTTACCATGGTTAAAGGTAAATATGGTAATTCAAGGTAAAAAGAATGCCATAATAATACAAAATTACCTTAACACTTGTCCTAACCTTATTGGATGATTCATAAACGACCATGGGCATCCTTGGGTCGATTTTGGGACCCCATGGAGCCACTTATGAATGATAATGACACTTTAGATTAATTAATTTAAAGTAAAGGCAAAAATGCCAAAAACAAAAATCTTTTACTAAATTAATTTTTATATGGTGTTATATAAGTCCTATTTTCGACTATAAATATTCTTTATAAAGATAACAATATTTCATACATGATAGTATTTGTTTTATAATTTTTAGAAAAAAAATAAATTAATATATTTATGACACAATAATGATGGAGTATTTACCTCATTAATAAATGATTTAAATAAATAAGACTTTAATGATTAAAATATTATCCAAAACCTGTACAATTTATATTAGATAATTTTATTTTTAACATGAGTCATCTTAGCTTTGACTCTAATGATTTTGGGACCTTTATAAACCGAATATCATTATATAATATAATAATATTTTCACACTTTCCTAAAGAGCTCCTTCTCTCCCTTATAAAAGGATATCACTTCTAACCAATTCCTCACACCTCTCAAGACTTTATGCTCGTCCAAAATCTGCCCAATTAAGCTCAATATATCCATATCCTCCTCCTAGAAGCCTTACTTTATGTAGAACTCACTTTAAGAAGTCCTTTTGGTTCAAACCAAAGGAAGTTACCCAAATTAAAGGTAACAGTTCCTCTTAACTTATTTTCTTTTATTTTACTTCTCAAACCCCAAAACTCTTTTTATTCATTTCTTTTATAAAAACACCAGTATACTCAATATACTTGGATGTTGTTATGATAATTATTCTAAAAACAATTACACACAGCTCTGTCAAATGGGTTAAGAACATACTATTTCTGTGGATGGAAAACTAACGCCTCACGAAATTATTATTGTTCGATTTTCTTCTACTGCCTCTAATGTTTCCCATTAAGATGAAACTGTATTTATATATGATATATATTATGTTTATATTTTCTTTATTATTCTTTATTTTACATTTATATCCTACCTTTATGGTTTCCAAAATGAGTAAACACGATAATTTCATTTGAGGAAGTGCGGACTACCGCCCCCTCAAAGTGATATGACTCATTAATACCATATGTGGGATGTATAAAGGATGGATTTAATGATATTATATATGATATTATACTGGAATTATAATATACCTCTGTATCATTATTTTTTAATTCCACTAAAATATGAAATAGAAATGGAAGTAGCGTTCATGCGTACGTACGGATTACCGTCACCATGAACGGTGCATTTCATTTCTTATCTCCAAAACGTTATGTATGGTTATAAATACATATATATACTGAATATATGATTTATATTATATATAAATCATGGATATAATTCTGGAGATATTTTACTATGGACCACATGAACAACATGTAATTATAAGGTGTTCATTTTTGACTCAAGTACCAAATATCAACCAAACGGCCATTCTTATCTTAAATGATTGCATAATGTTTACAACATGGTAATAAGTGATATAAAAAGGATAATAAACTTGAAAATGGTTCTTAATAAAGTAGAAATTAACTTTATTTTATTATTCATAAAGAAAAAGGAACAAACGAGTCAAGTTAGACACGAGGTAAAGGATTTTCTTATCTCACTTTTAATTCCGTGAGATTTCCATTGTTCGCCACATATTCATTGCATGTGCTGTATTTTGTACTAACATTTGATATATATTGTCATGATTATCATTATATTCATGGTATTCTGTGATAAATTTGGTGGTTATTAACTTTTTTTCATACGACTCATTTGATTACAATGTGGTAAAGGGTTTTATCTCACATTTTATTCCCGTGAGATTCATGCTATATTTGCCCCTATTTCCTTTTGTGTGGTGTATGTACTTCCCAAGATTGTAATCTGCGTAATATACATTCATTTATGAGTATTTAAATCTTCATTGTGTGATCCTTCTTTGATGTGGTGTATGTTGTGTTAGTTACCAAATCGGTCAGGGAACCTTTCACCCTCCTCTTTTTAAAATACTTCTTTTTGTTATGTCTTTTAATTTACATATTATTATGTTGGGATATGTTCTTCTATATCCTTATTGATGTAAACCTTATTTTTAAGTGATGAGATACATTTTTTATCTCATCTACTCATTTTCTTTATTTTAATGTGATGTCATTAGGCTGTCGAATATTTACAAGGGAACTTCTTAACCCAATTTCAATTCTTTGGGTTCAACTTGTACTTATTGAATATGTCGTTCTATGAATATGTGTGAATGACCTATGATTGTTTTACACTTAATATCCTATTATACTGGGTGTATTTATTTTTTTCACACATAATTATATGATTGATTGATCCCTAATATAAGGATACCATCTTTATAAGGGATTTCGTCTCAATTTACATTTCCACTGAGACTTCATTGTTGTTATGCACCAATTCACTCTTATATGGTGTATATAATGTCCTTTGAAATATTATATCTTGAATCCATTTATTCTCACGATATTATAAAGTTCTGATTAAAAGTTATTCTTTAATTATTTGTATTCAAGCGTCTCTCTTTTTGTTAAAAAATTCTTTAACTAAAATATTGTTTTAAATGTTTTAAAGATTTATTCTTCTAAATACTTCTCATTAATGTCCATGTTTTCAAAATGGGTTTTAGGATTTATTTATATAGACAGTAATTTTTTCAAATGATAATTCATTTAAAAGCTTCAAAGTGGTATGGGACACAATGATTCAAAAATCTATTTTTAAATGTTTTGTAAATGATTTGATAAAACATTGTTTATTTCAATATCTTGATTTGATATATTGGAATGTGGAAATGTTATCTTTCCTTTATACATGTGTAATATGTTATGACTATGTCATGGTTATTGGGGATTGTTTACGTATATGGGTGGTTCTGTGATAAACATAGGGCGGGTGAGCCTGAGATAGCTCTCCAATGGATTAGGTAACGTGACAGAGTTAAACATGATGTTCGTCCTAAGAGATTTAAGGAATATACTGTTATGGGTATTCCAAGTGTAAATCCCTACGTAGCTGTGATATCTACAATGTAAGTTTGATATGAATTCTATAAGTAACCTTTATGATTTATTATTTTTGTGTGTTATTCATAAATCTAATGATATCGTATGGTATGTTATGATTGAAAAGTATGATTTCATTGATTTGTATTTATTTAAGGGCTAATTTTTTCCTTCCTTATTTTATAACCCTTACTAAGTTTTTTATGCTCATCCCAAGTTTTGGAAATGTTTTCCACAGGACTAAAAGATGAATATGGTCAAGGATGGGATCAAGGAAAAGTCATACTGTCTAAAACATGGAACATGACATGTTCCTTTTTAAGAGTTTTTATTTTATAAAAAAATGGATACTGAGTTGTAGTGTTTACATGTAATATTCAAGTTTTTATGTAATAGTATGGCATAATTCTCCAAATATCTAAACATGAAAAGATCATCAATGTGAATTATTCATTTAATTCAATATTATGTATTTTTTAAGGTCGGGTCCTTATAAAATCTATTTGGAATATATAGATTACCAAAACATTAATCTCTAAACTATTCAGACCAATTCAAATATGAGAACCAAAGTAAATTTGGATATTATTAATTGTAGTAATAATTTTTGAAAATCTCATATATAAGATTATTGTATCTACTTTGTTGGTTTTCCAAAGTTATAATACGAGACTTATCATGATTCTAAAATATGACTAGAGTGAATGGTGTTCTATTCACTTTTTGTTAAAATACTTAAGTTAATATTATAGGTCATTTTCAAGTATGTAATTCCATGAATTGTTTAATTTATAATGTTTTATTTTTTTATAGTTCAAAGTAAAATATTATTAGAAAATATCAATTGTGTGATGATGGATTTCATAAAAAATTTGAAAATAATGTGTGTATAATTTAGGTTTCAAAATTTAATTTTGTATTCAGTTCCTTGCAGAATGATAATGTTTATGAACCAGATTTTAAATGTTTATTTTCTTAAACTATTTTATTTAAATGCCTTTCATCAAGAATCATGGTTATGTAATTAGTGATTAGTTCACTATAATATATAATCCCTTAAAAATTTATACAAAAATGGCTATTCAAAGATCTACCTATGTTAGATTTCCCTAATAAAAATGTGTGGAATCCCTATCAAATGGGAAAGAAATGTTTAATCTCATTCAAATTTGATAAAAACTTTTTAACTTCTCACCAACTTGGATTGGTTCACATGGATAATATTATGCCATCTAGTGTTTTTAGTTTTTTGGGAATGAATTATGATTATGTGATTATTTATGACTATTAATGGTTTACATGAGTATATTTCTCGAATCAAAAGAGTAATGCATGTAGTTTTTTTATAAATTAGGGGAAATTAGTATAAAACCATATTGTATTTACCATTAAGATACAAGTGAACATGGTTGTGAGTCTAGTAATCATCATTTTGAATATTTTTGAAAAAACATGATATAATCATTATTTCACCACTCATAGAACACCTTAATAGAATTGGGTGTTCAAAATAAGAAATAGAACTCTATAAGGGATTGCTCGAACTATTGTTATTGAATATGATCTACCAGTGTAGATATGAGATGAATATATATGTATAGAATCTAATATAACTAATAATGTCTTAACATGAACTTTTTAAGAATACTTTATATAAATTATGAATGGACGAAAATATAAGATAAATTATTTCATGATATTTGGCTTTGAAGTTTAAATTATAAATATAAAATATTATTTGAATAAATTTGAATCTAAGATTGTTGAGAGATTTTTTATTTGATACTCAACATCTAGTAAATCTTTTAGAGTCTTTAATAAAATAACAAATATTGTTGAAGAATCAATTCATATCAAATTTGATGAGACAGATCCATAAGTTCTTAAAGATACCCTAGAAAACAGTAAGGATGATATATCAAATTTGAATATCAATAAAACCACTAAAAGATTAATATTTTTACTAATTTATTTGAAAAATCACCCATAAAATACACCATAGAAAATATAGAGAAAACAACCCTATTAGAATCAGTATACCTAAAATCATTATAACCAAAAGAGACCATCCTTTAGATATTTTAGTTTTTGATCTAAATTGAGGAACTCGATTTCCATCATCAAAATGAAACTAGGTTCAACATCTAGCATTCTTGTTATATTCTTAACCCAAATAAATTCATTAGGTAATTAGTGGTGGAAACTAGGTGATGTATAATCAATAAGAATTGAATAAATTTAAATGATTTAAATTCCAGGAACTAGTTGAGTAACCTAATAACTATTTAACCATTTTTCATACATGGATATAAATGAACAAGGATGATGAATCTGATAATATCATTAGAAAATATGTCAAACCAAAATAATAAGGTTATATTCATGGAGGAAGTGCCTATGAAGAAACATTATCTCTTGTAACTAATCATGAATCCATTTGGATGCTTCTTACCTACGCATCACATATAAATTTAAAATTATAAAAAATAAATATTAACATATTTTTAGTTAATGTATATATTAGTGATGAAGTATTTTTTTAAACACCCCCTAGCTTTTTAAATAAACTTTTTCCAAATCATGTTTTCCAAAAAAAGAATCACATTATGGTTGAAAATAATCACCTTGTAAATGGTATGATTTTCTCATATCTTTTCTAAATTTAAATACTTTCACGGATGGTTTTGTTTGTCCTAATTTATCTGTTAACACAATAGTAAAATATTTTATAGTCACATAAATATATATTTAAGATATATTTTTGTTCCTCATAAAATAATTTATGTAATGAAATATAAAAACTAATGATAAAGGAAATTTAAATGAGTTTTATGGGTGAGTTAAAATTCATTGGAGGTTTGAAAATATTTCAAATTAAAGAAGGAATTATTTCAAACCAAACCATGGACCCTAAATATCTACTAAATCATTTTTTTATTAGAAAAATCTAAAGGATGTGATAATCCAATGAGTACTACATGTGAATTATATCTTGATGAAACATCTAAAATGGTTTATCAAACCAATTACCAAGGTATTATTTATAGTTTACATTAATTGAAATCAAACTATCCAAAAGATATGTTTAGTGTGTTTCTGTGCATGTTTTCTAGAAAATAATTAGGAGTCTCCTTTAACATATATCAAAATAATTTTTATTTTCTACAAAATTAATAAAAATTTAGGACTATTATATTCTATAGGAAATTATTTTGAATTAATTAATTATTATGGTGGTTAATTTGGTGGTTTTAATTTAGATAGTTTACATACCTCTAGAACATGTCACTAGTTGGGGAATTTTCTCATTTCATGTTATTGTATGAAGAAAAATTTTGATGCATTATCCACTAATGAAGTTGATTACATAATTCCAATCAATTTTTCTTCTGAGATTCTATGGATGGGAAATATTTTACTAGACTATGCATATATATTCAAACATGTCCCTATAAAATATGATAACAAAACTGTTATTAAAACATTAAATAATCATGTATCGCGTTATAAGAAAAAGAATGTTGATATGAGACCAAACTTTTTAGAGATCATTTTTTAAAAGGAGATATCACACTTGAATCCATTGGAAATGAACATCCACATGAAGTCATTTTTAAGAATATAATTAATTATGAGAGATTACATTATATTACAATTGTGTTAAAAAAGATTAATTATGATTGAAAACATTTTATATAGTTATTTTTATTCTTTATTTGATTATAAATATATGTTAATTTCATTAGTAATATTATTTTAATTCATTTTTTTTAATGTTATTCTATGGGATTTTCTATCATCTTTAATTTTATTCAATAAGTTTCCCATGATTTATTGAAGATTAAATTTATAAATGATTTAAATATCTCAATAAGAGAATCCGAATCATTACATTTCTTAAAAAATATTACGAACATTCCATCACCAAAACCCTACTGTTTTGATCTTCGAATCTCAGTTGTTATTAGTCAACATGAAGTGATTATTTGAGGAAGATATTCTGAAATCCACTAATTCTCCAAAGATAGAAATTGAAAGAAATAATATATCAGAAAATATTATGAATCCACCTTTTCTATCTTGTGAAGTCATCCCAGATAAAGAAATTTATTCTTAATGGTTTCAAACAAATCATTCATTTCTCTATAGATTTTTCTTTCATCAAGGTTGGATCAATTGTTCTTTTTGATGAAAATAAACCTTTATATCCATGTTTGGTGATATTTTTCTATGAATATAAGTCTTTTGGGTTTGATATCAAGAGGAAATGTTTAAGAATTTTGCTGATGGTCACGAGTTTGAGTTCTACTCAACCTTTTGGGTTGGCTATTTGAGGGTAGGACATATTAATGAATTTGAGGATTATTAGAGATAATATCTTCTGAACCATACGAACATTGAAATTATGAATTATGTACAATAATTAAGTAATTAAATAACCCATTAGAGGTGTAGTTGAAATGAGATAAAAGAAGAATTTAGGTTTCTAATAAAATTTATTCCACACCCTATGTTCCCTAGAAAAGGAGATTTTATCCCAATAAGGCACCAAGATTTCTCATTTTTTGAAATTAAATACATATGGACTCTAGATATGTTTACCAATATTATTGATGAGTTTCATGGAAGAGATAAATAAATATTTTTCCTGGTTTGATACTATTTCATACCCCATGTTAATTTCTGCTTTTCTCAAATATAAAAAGTTGATTCCTATAGGATTTAAGAAATTAATATATTCTTTTTGTATCAATTTAAACCAACCCACGTTCAAGGTAATGCATATTAATTAGAATCCATGTAGGAGTAAATGGGTAGTTGATGATGATATGGTGAATGAGGGTTTCAATCTAGATTATAATATTATAAGAAAAAGGGATAGCATTGACCTAATCGTGGATATAGATCATATTATTATAGAAAAACACTCTTATGAGGAAGATAGATATCAAGCTATGGTGTTTGTATATGTGGAATCTTGATAAAATTTTGAAGAGAGCTTTGGTGTATCTCATATTCATGAAGTTCCAAAGGATTTTGAGGTCCTTATTTGAGGTTGAACTTGTAAGAGGAAATTCTTCAAGGGTGAGAGTACTCATATGTATAGGTTTCTTGGACTGGTTCCCATATAATCTTAGTGTGATATGGGAGATGATCCTAGTGAAAAGAGTCATCCAGTGTTTGATATAGGTGGAACCCCCATATTTGATTCCACACCTCCTATATAATGTGTTCCTCTATATAATCATTTATTTGATACGAATTTATCTTCTCTTATTTATTGTGATGATAAGAATGGTTCTAATGATTATCATGATAGTAGTCCACATAACCATATAAACATTCCTATTCTATTTCTAAAAATGTTTAGGAGCATATATAGTGAATCCCATATTTACCATCTCTAGTGGATATACTTTTATTTGAGCCCTTTGATGATCTTTTGAAAGTCTTGGACACTTCAACCTCTATAAGAAATGTCTTAATTTTTTTTTCTAGGATGGATGATTTATGATTATTCTCTAAGAACTGAAGAGTTGTCTATAAATAGTTTCATTATTCTATTAAATAAGTTAAGACACCACATAGTAACTTTTCTTTCAATGATAGATCTTCTAATAGGCCTTCAGAGTATGAGTTCAGTGACTTCTACTCCACCTCATTTACTCATGATACTCTTGGTCCACCTCAAAAAGATTCAAATTCTTTTTCTCAATCTTTTTTAATAACTTATTATGAATTTGTAAAATTTATGAAGTGTATAATATATGTTTTTAAATAAGTGATTCTCAATATTATTTTGAATAATTATAATGAAAATAGGAATAATTTTCCTATACAACTGAGTGTGTAGTAACTCATAACCATCCAAATATATTTATCAAGCTAGATCAAATGGAATATGAGATTATGAGTTTTAGTAGTAAGATGGAGGATTTCATAGGTCATATTATAGCACATTAATAAGATTTAATGTAAAGAGTTTGAAATTTTTATAGAAGGTACCTATCTATGGTAAATAGTACATACAAAGCATATACATATGCATCAATAATTTGGGCCTCTATTATTAATGTGGAAGATCTTATTAAAAGACTTGCGTTTTAGGAAAAACAATTTATAAATGAAAATATAAAGTGTAATCAGAATCAATTGAAAATGGATATTGATTCACATCAAGAGAAGATATATGATATGATTTGAGTCAAACCCATTAAGGATTCTAAGAAGAATGTTGTAATAAAGGGATTCATAATGTATTATCTTAATTATATTTACACTAAGTCCAATTTAATAACTTGACTTTAATCAATGGAAGGGGGACTTAATGTGGTTATTCAAATAGATGCATTTAAAGGGGATATAAGGCAATTATTTATTATGACACCCCTTCGGGATCAGTTCATGTATGAAAAGTATTAATTTCTTAATATTATTGAGCATAGCCCAATGGTTTTGATAGATAGTTCCTGACTATTAAGCCTTATACGTATCTTACGAATGCTCTAGTTCTTGAACCAAAGTCCCTACTAGTTCCTTGGACAACTTCTTCTCTAAAACCAGTTACAATAATAGTTTCAACTTCAGTTTCAATAGTTTCATCAATTTAAACCACTCCTCTTCCTATACCTCAAATATAACCATTTGGCCTCACTTTTCCTTAGGCTTTAAATTAGATAATCCATGTTTTCATTTCCATAAAAATATGGTGTTTTATATACTCCTTAACCTTCACTTTACCATGTTACAATTTTTGGAAAAGGAATATAAATCATTGAACCTTCATCCATTAAGGATTTAGAATCTTATTAGGTATTTGAATATGGAATCTTCTAATTCTAAAATATTAATGAAATATCTCAATATTATTTCCTTTGGGTCATAATATTCCTGACTTTATTTTCCTTTTTAATTTTATTTTCACTCTATCGCACTTTATGATCTTTATTTTTGATAATCCTAGAATGATAAGTAATATATGTAATCTTTAAAAGAACATTAAATGTTATAATGGAATGTAATTAGTTTCTTTTCTAAGTAAATTTTTTATTTATTTTTATGAAATGTTTTTTGATCATAAAAAAGGTGATATTTTTGTCTTAGTTGATCAATTCATAATTTTTAAAGTAAAAATCTTTTTTTAGTTATTTATAATAAATTATGAGTTTTATTAAAGATAAATATTTTTATGTAATATACAGGAAATTTTTTTATGTCTTGAAAGAACGAAAAATATTTTCAATTGAGATTATCAACTGTGAGTCCAAATAGTTAGTACTCACAAGTTGATGAATTGAAAACCTTCAGAATGCATTGATCACATGAAGAAATCATGCAAATTTATATTTGAAGAATTTTCATATCAACCACAAGCCAAGTGGATTGACCACATGGAATGTGGATCGACCGCACACTTATCTGATTTATCATGGATATTTTATTTGAAACTCTTGAATTGACCAGTTGAGTAGCCTTATGACTGAAAATTCAGCTTGAATCAAACATCCGACTATCAAAAAATTCAAAAACCAATGTATTATAATCATGTAGATTTCTAATCAAACACATTATGAAATCAGAGTGAATATATCAAAATAAGAGTTTTGTAAAATTGATTTAGGTTCTATAATATTCCTATCCACAGTATGATTAAGTGAAGTTTCCATATGGGAAAAATGTATTTTTGTAAATGTGATGAACTGACCATAAGACTTAGTGATGTAACTTTGGGAAGTATCCTAAATTTCATAGAGTACTAGGTTGACTATATATTCAAGGAGATTGACTATATAAATTTTTGAGGGATCCAATCAAAATACTCATAATGTTTTTAAACTATCATGTAATTTGATGTGGATCACTTAATGAGTCCATATCTAAAAATTTGGTATTATATTTATTAAACATAACATTTCAACACATTTTTTTATGAAAAATTAAATTCTGATCGTATAAATTTAATGACCATATATTTCATGCCAATATAAGGATTTATAAAGATGAGTTTTCTGGGACACTTTTTAGAGGATGTTTTCCCTTTTTGGATGATAAACTTACAGATGTATAAGGATTATCAATTCAAATAAAATTATGATCCAAAAAACACACACTCGTGTTATGTTTTAACATCTATAATACTCCATTCATACCATTAATTCATTAAAATAACAAAGAATAACTACCTATCTCTGAAAAACATTTCCTAACTAAATGAATACATCAAGAAGAGAAGAATTGTCTACATAAAAGTTGAAATTCAATCTCTACTACATTAAAATTATTTTCTCATAATATAAATATCTATAAATATTACATTTTATTTTTTATTTCTATAATTTTTTTATTTCTTATGAAAAATCTCATACATTTTATTGGATAGTAATTCAATTCTCTCTATCTACTTTTTCATTTATAACTTGTACCCCATGGAAATTGTTTATGTAACTATGTGTAGCCATAAATATCTATTTATAGTTCTATGTAAAACACTATTTGGGTTGTGAATCATGTTTATTTTATAATAAAAATGTTTGGAATCCAATGATTGTCAAGTGGATATGATTAGGCATCAAGTTGAGACTAAAACTCTTATATTTTTATGCTCTGTTGTGTTTCAATGTTTTTTACTCTATTATAAAAACATTTTTAAAATATATTTAACATGTATATGCTTTGATAGTTAGTTTTAATTATTGTTTTATATACATTACAAAAAATGGATAGGTTTTATTCTATATTAAAATATATTTTCAAATTTTTTAACTAATATGTGATATCGATTTTGATAAATCGTTATAAAACATTAAATTATATATTTCAACTATTTATGTTAACTGATCTGTTTTAATAAACATGGGTATTTTGTTCCTAATTTTTTTAACAGAAATTTTTTTCCCATAATAATTATGTTTATACTCACCTTTACATTATGTGAATTTCTTATAAATTTATAGGAATTTATTTGAGTAAATTTCATGAATAGTATTATAGTGTGTGTGGAGTATTTCTAGGGCTATAATTATAGTTGGATCATTAAATTTTATATTATTTTTTTAGTATTTGATTATTTTTTATGACTATATTATCATTATGTCTGACAAAATATCCTTATACTCATTTATGATAAAAATCATTAAATATAATTTAATCATAAAATAATATTTTTATATGTTCGTTCTTATGATGATTTAGAATTATTATTGTGTAAAACCTCTTATTTTTCATATTAATATCATGGTATCTAGTCTGCAAACATAGGCATATTGGTGGAGGTATTGGATTGTAAATTTTGGTCTCTAGAGTTCTCAAATCAGTGTGAAATCACTGAGAGGGGGAGGGGTGAATCATTGGTCTGTTTTTATTTTGAATTATTCTTCTAAAAACAAACTTATGAATCTTATTAGAGTTCCAATCCACTAAAATATATATCTCCAAATATATTAATATAAATTAAATAAACTAAGAGAATAGAAAATCATATTTATAGGGATTGTTATAAAAAACTACTTCTTTCCATGTTGATTATCCTCCCCATCATGGGATCTTTTCAAACAAGATTGTGTATTACCAAGGAACAAACAAATACTTGTTTCATACCCCGGTAATCATACCTCCAGTTGACTCTAGTTATACACACAAATAGTGAACTATTATAAATCAATTGGATATACCCCATAATTCTTCTTCTTGTCTCCTTTTCCTTCTTAAATTTTTATATGTGATAGCCATAAGATTCATCAGCATATGGTTATATTCTTTATCTATAATCCCCCTTCTTCATTTTTTAATTATCCACTATAAAGATATTTTTTTGTAAAATTATACACCTTCTCAAAAAAAATTGTAATATCTTGATATTTTAGAGTATATTTTTTTCCTTTAAATAAATATTAATTGTTTGATATTTTTTCCTAAACACAACTCTGAGTCTATAAGAACTATGAAATAATAAATCATTATAAGTTATCCGTTAAATTTCATGGTGGAAATAGTAATAAAAAAATTATGAAAAATATTTATAAAATATTTATTTTATAAAAATTTACTACTTAATTTTTAATAAATAACTACTCAATTTTCTTAAAGTCATTTTGTGCTTCAAAAATATGTTTTCTTAAAAATGATTTTTATTTTATTTTAAATTCAAAACCATTATAATTAATTACAACTCTTTTTAGGAATTTTATTTATATAAATTGATATAATTTTTGAAATCTTCTAGTCAACATTATATTCTGGTGAATTTTTAGTAATTTTAAAAAAGTATTCATTTTCAGTGAATTGTGATTTTTTTTAAACTGTCATTTATTTTAACATGGAAATACCTATTTTTTAGTTTTATATTAATTTAAAATAATATCATTTTAATTTGATATAATCTAATTAACTAAATAATAATTATCATTATACTTGATTTTGGTATAAGTTTATTTTTGCGCTTAATAACATATTTTTCTAAAAACTATTTTTTACACATAGTGCGTTTTTAACTTAAAAAATAAAATAATCACTATTGATTAGTGGTTTTAATAAGATTTATATATTATATATTAAATAATATGTTTTAAAATTATCTTTATGGATTTTACAAGTAAATTAATGTGAGTAAATTATGTTTTATGCTTAAACATTCATATTTTGAAAATAGATTTTCATTATGGGTTATACGTTTATTTAAGAATAATTTTAACCACTTATAGAAAAAAAATTATTAAAAAATCACTATTTTGAAAAGTAATAATTATTATAATCTTATTTGGTCAACTTAAAGTTTTTAGGGTGTATAATAAAAATAAAAAATTTATGTTACAAAAGTTATGGTTGAAATGGGTTTACCGGGGGTTAAGCCAAGAGATAATGGTAGGATAAGAACCCAAACCTTTATAGTTATTTTTTTAATATATTTTAGAAATTTTTTATTCCCATTTTAAATATTTGGACATTTTGAGCCACTTTCCAAGGAATGTGACCTTATATATTTGAAATATTTTTATAAGTTTTATGTATGTCCCCCCATAACTTATAAAAGGGAACCTCTTCTCCTCCATTATTCAGACAATTTGAGCCTTATATCTTAACCAACTCTGGATAAAAAAAATCAATAATCTCCCAATTAATACTATTTCTCTATTTTTTATCCTAATACAAATCCTTCAATGATTATGGTGTAATCCAAATGAGGTCTCTCAAAGAAGAGGTATGTATCTTAACCATGCTCTTTTAATTTTATTTTTTATTATACTTCCTATAAACATGTTTTATCCTTCCCAAATGATAAATATAGTATATTTAATATACAAATATTCTATTATTATTATGTTATAAACCTTTAACACCTATCCTTAATCAAATTGTAGATGTATTTACAGTGATTTGGTATGTGTGGAATACCGCCACCATATAACGTTACTATAAATTTCCTATCATAATATTTCATTATGTTTATAATACTGGATTTAATGTTTATATATTATATTTATTAACTAATTATTCTTCCATAATTATAATATATTTTATAACTTTATCCTTTCTAATCCAATGCTAAATAATAATGTCTTTTGTGTGTATGTGCAGACTACCACCTCCATTAAGCGATCCAATTTTTTTATCAGTTATGATTTACATGGATGGAAATAGTGATATATTTAATGAAAATATATGATATATAGGAAATAATAATGATTCTAAAATATATAATTACAATTTTTTTCTTTAATTCCATCAATCAAAAAATGGAAACATCACTCGTCTGTACGTACAGATTTCCGCCTCCACAAGGTGATGTAATTCATCACCACTTAATACGATCGGTTATAAATTTTCATATAATGAATATATATATATATATATCAATATTAACATTCCTTATATTTGTTAACCATTCTCCATGTTCAAGTACCATCTCTTCCAAAATTAAATTAACATGAAAAAGGAAGCAATAAGTACTTAAAATGATGACTTTAATAGAGAATAACTGATAAAAGGGTGTTTAAATGATATAAGTGGATTATATATTATATTATATGTATTAATATGATTATATTATATAAATATAACAAATTAAATTTTATTATAAATGATTTCAGAGTGCTTAAAAATCAAGTTGGATATAAGATAAGGGTTTCATCTCAATTTCTCCCCATTAAGATATGTTTTATTGTCATGCACCAATATTTTATTTCAATGGTTTATGTTCTACCCATAGAGTTTTTTCAAAATAAATTATTTAATTAATGTATTTTTTATAACCATGTGATCTGAATTCATCTAATTACTTTTAATTCCAAAATTACTAAAGTTGTAAGGATTCTTTATCTCAATTTTATTTCATTGAGACATGATTTATGTTATAAAAATTTTTTTAATATGTGTATATATTTATCCATATATATGTTATATAATTTATATTTATTTATTTATTTTATTTAAATTTATAATTAAAATTATTTCATCCAATGATGGATTTGAATGTTACCAATGTGGTAAGAGTTTCTTATCTCATTTTAATTTCTTTAACATATTCACCTTATTCACCACTTTTTTCAATCATGTGTTGTATATAATACCACTTAGATATGATATATAATTAGTCAATTTATTTTAATTATTTTTTTAAGTTAAACCTTTCATGGGGGTTATGATTCATAAGTTACCAATTTGGTTAGGGTTTAATGTTATAATCTCATTTTTATAGGGATTATTTATACTTAAGTTAACATGAGCAAATTATATGATCTATACCTCCAAAATATTAAGTATTTTATTAACCTCTAGTTATTATTTAATATTATATGTTTTCCTTTCGTATTACTATCTTTAACAACCCCTGATACTAAAATAATGATTTTATGTAAAATGGACCATCTTTTATTTCATTAATCGAGAATATTTTCTTCCATGTACATATTTTCTTTAAAAGGTTTTCAAAAATTGTTTTATTATTCTCAAAATATTATTTAAGGAAATATTTAACTATATTTTTATTTCTTTACCAAGGTTGAAAATTAATCTTCTCATGGTTTTCTGAACATCTTACTTTTTAATTTTTACCAACAATATGAATGGAATTTTTTTAGCATACTCCACAATTATGGATTTCCCTACAATAATAAATAATATTTTCCTTGAGTATTAATTTATAATTTTCCAAGATTCTTTTCAATTTTTTTTCTAATTTTCATTTTATAATTCTTTATGTTTTAATTAAGTGATTTAAAAATGAAAGGGTATTTTCCTCCAAACAATGCTCTGGGGTTATTTAAAATATTTTGGCATATATAACAAAATAATTTGATATATATTTTCTCTTGATGGGGATATAATGAAATGTCACCATCCTTATTCTTTCTCTGGATATTTAATTTTTGTGGTGATGAATCTTTTTTCCTTTCATTGGGTAAAATTTTATGCAATGATAAATATTTTCATGATAATGTGGAATACATATGAATATATTATAATTATGTGATGGGTGGTTAATTTAAAAACCATGTATGGGTGGTTACATTGTAAACCAAGGATGTATGGGTCCATTAAATGCCTCAAATTCCTTGGTAGAAGATGAATATGTTGAAAAAATCATAATAGATGATGGAGTTAATAAACAACTAATAAATAGTGGAGTTAATAAACTCAAAATAAATGAAGAAGTTAACTGGACAGAAGTTAATCCTAAGGGAATGTTAGAAATGACCAGGTAGGAATTTTTATTTCCATACCTTTTCAAAATTATGAACTCATAAATAAGGATAGACTAACTAAATGATTTTTAATTCTAAAATGCAGTCAAAACTACATGCCTTATTATTTGGTTATGTTATCATGGAACATGATTGATTATAGATGATTTTAAACTCTTATTTATGATGTACTTTGATTGAAAAAACCTTTGTCCATGACTCATGTTTAATGATATTTTACTCATTATCTAGTATTAATTTAATATTTGATCATTTTCAAAAACAATTAAGATTATTTTATACTCACTTATGATCATTGAATAATATATGTTATGTTTAGGCTTACTAATAAGTTTATGACATCATTTCTTATGTTCCCTTCCCTGTGTTATCAAGAGTAGTATTATGTATGATATGACTATGAAGGGTTTCATTTTTCAAGAACATAATCTTAAATGTTCTAAATCATTTATGTACCCGTTTTTCAATTATCCAACATTAGAATGAAACTAATCCTTTACTTTTATAGTTTGGATCATATTTGTAGGTAAGGAATATTATGAAAATAAGATATAATATTTTTTTATGAAATATTTGGATCCCTATAGTTGGTATTATAGAAATGTTTAGAATCTTTTAGAAACTAAGATAATGAAAATTTAGTGAAAAACATTAGGAAGAGAATAATTATAGGATAACATCCTAAGGTTTTTCTAAGGTAATGATTTTTTAATTTTCCCAAAAACATTTCAGTATAGATACAACAAGTGGAATTGGTTTTGTTATAGATATATCTTAGGGTAATAACCTTGAAAGGATTTGGTTGAGTATATCCTATCAATAATTCTAGTTCATAATGAGTCAAATTTTATTATATAAATGGTTTGACAATCCAGTGGGATAATCTTAGGTTAACACAGATTTTATATGTGAAACATTATGAAGGATTTTAATAGACAATATAAATGGTTGATTGAGAGTAAACTTAACATTTAATATATTGAAAAGAGGGTGTCAGATTTTAGAACTCCTATAAAAGATTTTTATTTGTTAAATGATTACTCATTTGTATTTATCACATTATGTTTTTTGTTTCAGTTTTTGGATGGAACCTTGATGAATCATTTTAAAACTAAACAGGATGGTCGATTCCATGATTTTACTCCAGAGATGGAATGTGAAGGATTGTGATTATGACTAACCAGATATCTCATTATATGATTAAAAACATGATCATTGGTGAATATCTAAATAAACCAAAAAAGATAAAAATAGGGTTTCATGAATATAAAGGAAGAAATAAGATTAATGTTCCTAAATGTAAAGAATGTGGGAAGTATCATTCAGGTAAATATCTCCATGTAATGATAAGATATTGTATGCATGGAAAATAAGGACATAGAGTAAGTAATTCTCAATTAAATGTAAGAGTTCAATAGAGGGAAATAAATTTCATGCCAAAGTACAATTTATAATTTTATGTCTTACATGTGGGGAACTTGATCATTATCTAAGCCAGATCCATAATCCAAGTACTAAATCTAAGAGCAAGGAACTAACTATGTTATTAAATTTATTAAAGTGGAATTACTAAAGTGTTTATGTGTTAGGAGTTGATAATTTTTTTAGCAAATAGTTTTATTTTTCGTATTATAGTTATAAGAATCATTAAACATCTAAAGATTATTTCATATTAGTTTTTCATTATGTATTTTCAATCTTATGTCTAATGGTATCGATAACCATAAAAATTGATTCAGTGATAAGGTGATATTTTTGGAAAACTCATGATTTTAGAGATAGATAACCCTTATTATGAGCTTGAGGTTGAGATAATAATTCTGAGATGGGTTAAATAGTTTATAATCATTGATAATGTTAATTAGATATTACGGGTGACCTTGAAATTGATTAGTGATTTGATTACAGGGTGATTTATGTTATCTTTGATGAGTAGATTTCATTTATGATTTAATTAAATAAATTATATAGTTTGTTATTTCCTTTGATAAAAAAGTATATAGTGATATTTTTGAATCATGTTTGTTTTAAATGAGTTTTTAGGGTGATTTAGATTATTAAAATATATGATCAAGGTATCCACATGATTGGTATAAGATATTAAGAGATATTTCATGTTGTTTGGAAAATAATATTAAGTTTATTTGTAAAATTTTGTGACCTTTTCCTATATTTTTTTGTTTTTAATTTGTCAAGAAATATATTAGAGGATTCTTAAGTTTAACTATTTATCAAATGATATATGTTTAACATTGGGTGTTATTTTTTTATATTTAGAGATTAATATATTATTTCATTGTATGATGATTTATTCATATGGGATAACATATGATAACCATTTTCATTTGTTTAAATATGTTGAGACATAATGAAAGGCTTGAAATTGGTTTATGGATATTATGATATTTTAAAAGGTAATTTTAGTGCTTCATACATGAAAAATTCATATTTTTTGTTCATCTTTGGAATACTAATGAAATGAGGTAGGGCTAATTGGAACACACAACCAAAATATAAAAATTACATGCATGGATCTGAAAAAAATAATATAAGTATATTTTATCATATTAAATTATAAAATAATTCCACAGCTATAGGGAAATGATCGTGATGAATAAAATGGTTTCCTTTTTACTATTATGTGTGATGAAATGATGTTTATTTTCACCCCTCACCAATTTATGGGGTTTTGTGCATTAAATTTATCATAAACTTGTTCTATATCACTCTATATTAATATTTGTAAATTATCTTTATTTTTAATGTTTTATTTTTTTAAATCCATTTAATGTTTTCATTATCTAGGAACCAAATTATGTGTTGCATTAGGTAACCATCATGTTTCACACTTCCAATTTTCAATGGATGTTTTATTGTCCCTTTGTACAATACATGGTTTCAATAAAATTATTTTCATATATTAAAACACTAATTAAAAAGTTAAATTTTTTTATAATGAAATTTATTTAAGGGGGGAGAATGTAACACCCTCGTATTTTTAAAAATATTTTTTTATTAAAAAAATTGGAAGTGTTTGATAGCATACCGTACAAGAAACACAATGTCTATATAAAAAATGGTATAATAAATCATTATAAGATATAAATTAAATGTTAAGGTATGAAATTTAAAAACTAAATTATAATTTTTTTAAAATTTATTAAATAATTAAAATATATAACCTAATACATAATAATTAAGTGCTCAATTTTATGTGAAATCATTTTATTAATTAAAAATATGATTTCTTCTAAAATGAATTTATTTCATTTCATATGAACATACATTATAATTTATTTATTACATATTGAGAAAAATTATTCTTATAGATGAATAATATTTTTGAATTCATCATGTCAGTATCATCTTAGGGTATATTTTTAGAATTTTTCTAAAAGGATTTGTTTTTGAGTGAAAAGAGAAAAATACTAATTTCTATAAAAACTAGCATTTATTTTAAAGTAAAACTATCACTGTATTTTGAATTTGATATAAAAGTAATATAATTATCATTTAATTATACATAACTTAAATAATTATCTAGTAATCATCATTATACTTGATTTTTGTATAAGTTTATTTTTTTGGATTAATAACACATTTTTATAAAAAATGTTAGTATGCACGCAATGAGATTTTATCTTAATAAATTAAATTACTAAAAATTTATTTTATGGTTTTAATAAATTTTATAGACTATATATTAAATAATATTTTTTATCATTCATTTTATGGTTTTTAAATAGAAATGCATGTAAGTAAATTATTTGTTATGCTTAAAGATTAATTTTTTTAAAATGGGTTTTCATTATAGGTTGCAGACATGTTAAAATTAACATTTAAAATAAATAGAAACTAAATATTGTCAAATGGATTCTATATTTTTAATCATAATAATTAATATAATCAAATATATTCAACTTTATTTTCCCATAGTGTATAGTTAGAATAGTATAAAATATGACCATTGTTGTGGTTAAAATAGGTTTTTCGGGGGTTAACCCAATAGATAAGTGTATAATTACCATAGACACACCAATATAGTTATTATTATTTGAATATATTTCAACATTATTTTATAATTTTTTTTAATATTCATATATTTTGATCCACTTTCCCAATAAAAAAAACCTTATATCATTGATTTTTTATTGAAATTTTATGTGTGTCCCTCTCCCCACTTTTAAATTTAGAACCTCATCTCCTCCGATATACACACAATTTTAGAATTATATTAGAGTCAAGAACTAATAAATAAAATTTATAGAATAATCCCCTTATTCTTAAAGATTTGTTCTTCTCCTAACACCAATCCTGTAAGGATTAAGTTGTAAACCAAAGAAGGTCTCTTAAAGAAGAGGTATATAGAGTAAACAAACCATTTATATTTTATTTCTTCTTGTGCATCAAATAATGATTTTGAATCCATTAAAAATTATGAATATAATATCATAAATATTATGATAGGTTATTATGAATAATATACAACTATTTAGCACCTATTCTAAACCCAATAGGAGTTAAAAGTATCGCTCATGCATAAGTGTGGAGTACCACCAACACGTGGCGATGTGATTCACATTCCATTTCCATATTTCATGGGTTTTTATAATGTTGGATTTAATTTATACTTATGAATTTTATAAAAAATAATAATTAATATTTAATTATAATATCTTATATTACTTTTTTGCTTCTAATCTATTGGTAAAAAATATTGTCCCACGTGTGTACGTGTGGTCTACCACATCAATGAAGTGATGTGATTTTTTAATCATTTTTTATATAATTTTCTAGTAATAAACACATTTTTAATGAAAATTTGTGATATCAATGATATAATATTGATTTTTTTAAAGTGAATTAAAATTAACCTTTCTATCCTTCTATCCATCGAAAAATGGAAACGTAACTCATTTGTACATACAAATTACTATATCCAAGTGATATAATTAATAGCCACAAAATATTTATGGTTTTAAACATGTATATAGTATATATATATGATATTTATATAAATATTTAAATTATGTATATGGAGAAATAGTGATAAAAATGGAAGGAACCAAACTATCGAACTATAACATAGATGAAAATCGAAGAAATTAACCCATGAAATAACAACTTTAATATATAGTTATTAATAAATGGGTGTTGAAATGATATAAGGAAATCATATAAGATATTATTTGTGTTAATATTAGTTTCTTATATAATTAATTTAAATAGAAATTTATTTTAATGTAGGTAAGAGTGGTTATGAATAAATGTTTATATACAATATGGGTTTCAACTCAATTTCACTTCATTAAGACAATTTTTAATTTTATGAACAAATTTATTATTTTTATGATGTATATACTTCCAAATATTGTATTTTAGAATACTCTCTAATTTAATTAAACGGATTTATAGAATTATATTATCTTTAATATTCCAATGACTTTATATTCCAAAATTACTAAAGTTGTGAGTGTTCTTCATCTTCACTTTTTCATTAGGTCATGTTTGGTTTTATGTATATTAATCCTTAGACATGATATATCATTAATGAATCTTAATTGATAATATTTAATTATACAATTAAATTTATTTCATCCAATGGTATTTGACTTTAATATTACCAAAGTTGTAAGGGTTTCTAGTCTCACTTTTATTTTCATAATACATAAAACTTACTCACCAATTATTTGTTTCATTTGGTTTATATCAAAACAACTTATATGATATATTATTATTTTATTAATTAAAAATATAATTTTCAGTTATTCCCTTTATGTGGGTTATTATTTAAAAGTTACCAAAGCAGTAAGGGTTTTACTTTACTATCTCTTTTTACTAGGATATTATAAACTTATATTCTGAGAAAAAAATTATATGATCTATCTCTCTAGAATATTATTTATTTTTCTATGATATAGTTATTACTGAATACTAAAAGTTTTATTTTAGTGTTCCTATTTTTAATCATCCATGTGATAGAAATAATTTTTTTTAGAAAAAACAACTATCTTTTCTTGAGATGGGAATATTTTATTCTATGTCTATATTTTTTGGAAAATGTTTTAAATAATGTTTTTCCATTATATAATTATTATTTGGGTTCATTTTATAGTATATTTGACTTTTTTTACCATTCATTCAATGGAATCATCTTATATTTTTCCAAACATTTTACTCAATCATTTTTTCTAAAAATATTAAATGAATTTTGTTTTTAAAAAACATAGCATGAAAAACTTTCCACAGTACCATGAATAATATTTTACTTAAACCTTTCTTTAAAAGTTTTATTGGTTCATTTAAATGAAATTTTCCCCCTAATGTTTTAAATAAAACTATATTTTGAAAAAGTGATTTCAATATATAAGTGTATTTTCTTCAAGAAATGTTAAAGTGACTATTTTAAAATTATTTTCATTTATAAAAACATCCTTTGATGTTTCCTTTGAATTATTGTAGATATGATCCAATATTACCATATTTTTTCTTTCTCTAGATGGCTAATTTTTATAGTGATGAAACCAGTTTTCTTTCCTTAGGATGAGTTTTTTGTAATGATAAATATTATCATGTTATTATGGAATACATATGATTTTATTTTGATTATGTGATGTGTTGTTCCATTATAAACAAAGGATGGCTAGTTACATTATAAACCAATTATGGTTGGGTCTATTATATCCCTCCAATTCATTGGGTAATTATGAATTAGTTGATATATCATAATATATTATAATGTTAATATAATTATATCATTTTATAGAGTTTATAAAATCCCAATTGATCATGGAGTTTACTCAATGGAAGTTACTCCTAAAATAATTTTTTAAATGAATGAGTAAGAATTTCAATTTGGGTAATTTTTCCTTAATGATGGTCTAAACATTGATCCACAACTAAAGAAATGATTTTCAATTATTATTTTCATGCCACAAAATTATGACATATTCTTCTATTATCTTATCATGAATCATGATTTATAATTCATGATTCTATACTCTTATTTATTATTTTATTTGATTAAAAAAACATTATTCCATGTTTATGTTTAAATTTATTTACCTAATTGGGTATTATAATTATAATTATTGATCATATTCTCGTACCCTTGTGATTATTTTATGCTCACATTTGATAATTGGTTGACATTTCTTACTTTTACCCTTACCTAACATATGGGATTTCCCTTTAGTATGTTTCCCTTATCATTTTTATCAAGAATTGTTTTATGTATGATGTGACTAAGAATTGTGGTTGTTTTTAAGAACATGATTGGAAATGATGTTGATATTTAATATACTAGTTTTTCATGTATAAAAACATCTAAAAAACAAATACTTTATAGTTTTTAAATAGATTATATTTATATATAAATAATATTCTTTTAATAAGTAATATTATTAATGTATGATAGTTTGGGGTCTTTATAAAGTTGGTTCATCTTAACCCATGTAGAACTTCTTCAATATCTTAAAATTCTCTTTCAATAGTCCTATGGTCTCATGATTTCTTCATGATCATAAAATTCATGCATAACCTCAAACATCATACATTTGAAAAAAAAAATTGTAAATATTCCTTTGAAAATTTAAATCTAGTAACACTCAATTTTTTATTCATTGTCTACTTCTCCTCAGTCTATATACTCTGGATATTTTCCCTCTTTTTGGTACTCAATGGTCCACTATGCTTTTTTGATGCACACCTTTTACTGAAACTCATTCTAATACAACTTCTATATGAATGGCCTCTTTTTTATCATACATCCATATCTAGTTCTCCTTATGTTTGGAACTTCTCTGTTTGGTGGATCTCTATCAATAGCTCCTCTGTCTGATTCTATGCTTCATCAACTAAGTAGAATATTGGTCATAAACTCTAGATCCTCGCTCACAAAACAACAAAACATAAAACTATATTGCAATTTCCCTATTCTAAGTGACACTCCAACCCTATATATTGTAATACATTATCCAAAAATTATGTAATAAATATGGGATATAGTTTGAATTTACCACCCAACTCAAACTTCATTTCACCACCTTAAAAACATCCTAAATAATCCAATTCAAATTTCTTCACGAATGATTCCTAAAATCTCACCATCAGTGATCTATAAAAATTGTCTATAAATATTATCTAGATAAATGGTTTTTGAAAGAAAATTTCATAATCATCATATTTTTTGACTTCATAATTTTTAATAACAGTTATTCAACCTTCAATACTCTGTACAAAAATTAAGGAAACTATATTATATATTCCATCATAAGAACTCCTCTATCTAATGAATGATTTCTGGTATACCTTCAACTTCCAATTTTCATTAGACTCCCAAATCTAATAATTATTTTGTAAAACATCATTTGGTTCCATTAATTTAGGAAAAAATATTTGAAAGAATCAATATATATGTTTCTAATTAGATTTTAATATCTCCATATAGTATAGATTCCTCAAAATTTATTCTATTTGTCCATATCTTTAATGTCGTCATAGTGACCATTATATTTCTCTATCCAATGAAATTACAATTCACTATATGATGATATTATGGTTCTTCATCTTGTAAAACTCCACCTACCTTTTTATATTATAAAACCTCATAGATATCTATCTGGTACACCATTATATTTATCCATCTGATGAAGCTTCATAGATTCCTCTATCCAGTTTTCCACATTATTTTCCTACATCTCATAGCATTGACGAGTGTTCATTAATACGGTATACATTTTACTTCTCTATATAGTACATCATTCCTTCTCCTGACCATCCTAAAATCTATAAAGATAATATAAAATACCAATCTTTAAATAGTCACATCTTCATTACTTATAACTCATTTTTTATAAAACCTCATATAATAAAATAATTATTGTATCCACCAAGTTCCACAAACTATTTCCTTTACAAAACACTATCTATGATAATGAATGTATTCTTAATGTTCTGTACTTAAAAAGGTATTTATCACTTCATTTGTCGATAATAATTTGACTTCAAACTAGGAAGTAACTATTTTCTTAGACTTTTACATGTAACTTATTCTATAAACACATATTATCATATTGAAAACATATTATACTTGACCATACTAACACAAAAATATTCCCCTTTGTCTTTATTATAAATACTAACACACTTCTTCACATATCATATAATTCAATATGTGTACTCAATTATTTCTCCCCATGTTCATGTTAATTATCCCCCAATGTTACTTCTACACTTTATTGACAATCAAATTAAAAGCGTAACATAGTGTTCATGTCAACTTAAATTCATTACTCACATGATTCTAAGAAATTTTTTCTAGTTAAGAATAATATAAAATAAATCACTAAAAAAGTGAATTTAACTAAACAAGTCTAATTCAATGTTGTTGAACCTAGTGTAGAAAATAATATTGTATAATCATGGTGATCAATTTTGACAATAAAATTTATTTTATGTAATACATTCCTCAAGATTATTCTATATGTTTTGTATTATTACAAGTATGAGTAACTTTATTAAAAACAATCATGCATCAATCACAACAAACACATCAAAGTAACTCAAGTGAATAATAACACCCCCACCCCGCACAAAATCTCAACATTCTTAAAAAATACCATTCGTCCTTGAAGTTTAATTTGATGAAACATTAAAAATTGTGGAACTCATACCTTGACATAATCATGTATCCCCATAAATAGTATAATAACATCATTCATTTTAGTGATCATAATGTCCCATAATAGAGATATCATCTTGCTAGAAAAAATATTAAAACACTCGTCCATCTCAATAACTTTGTCTCCTAAAATTCCCTACAAGTTAGTCTAAATAATCAAGAATAATGGGAATGAGAAGGAACCTCTTTGTTATTTTGAAGTAATGTTCAGTATGAGAGTCTTCTATTAGTATATGAATATTTTTAATTGAGATATAATTGAATGTTTTTACTTTAATATGATCAAATTTCTCTGATTTTATAATGAATTTATTCTCATCAGTTAATTCTTTATAAGAAGTTTTCATCTTCATTTTAATTGTAGAAACATATTATTTTCCTCTACTTAGCAACAACTTTTTAATTCATTTTTCATAGGATTTTAAGATGGTAATACTATATTTATTACCATTACTCTATTCCTCAACAAAATAAAATTTCTTCTAAATATTCAAACTACCATATGTAAATATCTTATCATAAAAATTATTCTCATTTTCTAAATAATTTTTTCTTCAATTTTTCTTTAGTGGTATTTTATGCTTCCTCCATCTATCTAGACATTTTTAGTTAATCTAGAAAAATAAATAAGAATTAAATTTTTTCTTTCTAAACATTATTATGATTATCACATTCCCCTCTAAATGTTTTTAAATTTTCCACCTTATGTACATTCTTTTATTCCAAATATTACTTCTTTTAAAAGTTTTTTATTATATTCTACTCATAGATCCCTCTTGATTCATACATATTTCCTATTATATATATATATATATATATATTATATGAATGGGTATGATTTATGTTGTAATACTCAACAACACTAGTAGAACCCCATGAATCTTGATCTTTTAGACTGATAATAGTTTTCACTAATGTTTATTGTCATAGCATCTTTAAAAATAGTCGGTGACAATGTTCAGGGGGAAATATTCTTTGAGTATTCCAATCAATATTTATAGATGATTTTTAATTAACCATTTTAGTCCTAATTATTAAAATATTTCATTTTATGAATTTAATGTTAGTAAAATAATATATACATCAAGATTGTTTGGGGATAGAATGCACCAGTATCTATAGAACCATCATTTCACTATTTTATAAATATTAACCTTCAACTACAATTATATAGGTGAAGTATTCTATGATATATTTTAACTCATTTTATGTTATAAGAAAAAAAATGTGTTTCCTACCATTCTTTGTCATTATCATCCAATTGTTCCATAGGATCATTTTCCAATTTTTTCAATTAATCCAACACAAATCTATTATGCATACTTTCCTCAAAAAGTGTAGTTTTCTCGTTATTTATATTCTCCCATTTGGATGGTGTTTCAAAATTATATTTTAACTTCATCAGTAAATCATCAACATTCACATTATATATTCTTACCTGACTAATTTTCATCATTTCATTTTTTATTTTCTCACCATTTTTAAATTTTTTCTCCTTATCTTCTTTCGTTAATTTTTTCCTCTCCTCGTTGAGTTATGAAATTTTGTCTAGAGTTTATTCCTAATTTTATTATATAATCCACTCTAATTTTTATCTATTATTGATAATCATAGTCACTAATCAATAAAGGGAATCCTCTTTTAAAATGAGAATATATTTTTATATGACCATCAAAATAATTATAAGATAATGAATCATCTGTATCTCTTATTTTTATAAAATTATACTTATTATTGGGAAACTGTTTATTAAGATTATAAAAATCTATTTATTTAGACTTCAAATATTATTCTTATGTAATTGATCTTATTTATAGTATATATTTCCTAAAAATTACCATTATCAATAAAATTATAGCAAATAAATAATTTTCACATTTTCATTTAAAATTTATCTTTTTGAATAACTTAAAAATAAGATCAATGGTTGTTTTTAAGTCCTATTAAACCTAATAATTACATAAATAACTTGATTATTCTTCTATTTTATTTTATCTAAACATCCCTTTTTTAAATTTTTCAACATTTATTTCATCATTATCCTTCTTATTAATGACTATTTATTTCCACATTTCATATTATATGAAAATTTTCAGAAGTTCATACTATGAAATATCCTCCTGGTCTTCTAGAGTTTACACCTTAGAATAAAACCTATCATTAAACTTTATTATCAATTTCTTAATAGTAGTTTAATCTTACAGTTTCCCAATAAAAACATTGATATTTTTGAAAATTTCATTCAACCTTTTAAAGTAACCATCAAAATCTTAATCATCCGTATTTATGTGTTTAAATATACCTATACATATTTATAACATATCCTCCTTGACATTCATGTTTCCTTTATTGCTACACCTCAACTAATCCCACATATAATTAGTTATTGGAAAACCCAAGAGATTTGTATAAAATCTCTCAAATATAGCCATAAAATGGCATTTAGATCATTTCCATCAACATCCAAATTTATTTTATTAGAAGCTATCATAAAAAACTCATTAATGAAGGAAATATAAAAGTTTGAACATATCAAACTTCTAAGATAAGAGATAGAATAAATGGTAACATATTATCTATCTAGTTGTGATATTTATTTCCATCTAATATATAAACACCTTGTTATTAACTGAACTCATATTCTCTACCCTTATTAGATAGATGAATCTTTTATAAAAATACCTATTATCTGATACCAATTTAAATTACCCGATTCGTGGGAGATCATGGAGAGGGGGAGGGGTGAATCATTTATATCATTTATTTTATGAATTCTTATTTTGAACACAACCTCTAAAGTTGTTAGGTTTTTAATCCAATAAAAAATATCTCCCAACCTCAGCTTTTATATAGTAAGTAAAAATAGATACCATCAAATTATATTTAAAATATTTTTTACAAAGAGATAAGCCATCCCATGTTGGTTATATTCCCCAACATGGATTCATTACTAACATCATTTAGGATTATAAAGGTATGGTAATAAATTGGTTCTACACACTAGTAATCATTCCTCTCGTTGACTCTAGTTATACACCTGAGCAATCTACTCTTCTAATGTAGTTAGTAATACCCATCAACTATCATCCTTGTCCCATCTTCCTTCTCAACAAGTCATACACCCCATCCACTTACTTCTTCAGAAAATGGTTATATTCTCTACTTAATATCTATCTCTTATTATGTGTTTATCCACTATATAAAATTATATTTCTTCATATGTTCTTCCTCCAAAAAAATTGGATCACCTTTTCTTTTCTGTAACTTCTTTAATATCTTCAATACCTCTCTAAAAATTCTAGTGATTTTAAAACTTCTTCCTGATTTTTAAATTCCTAGATAACCTAAAACCTAAATCTTTATAGATTTTTTTCTAGTAATATTCCATATAAAAGTATATTAAGTACCCCTTCATATGGTATTCTATATCTTTTTCTCCTTATTCTGGTGTTGTATGTCCAATACAGTATCATTAGGTAATCCTTGGTTCGTTTTACTCTATTTGTTGTACTCTATCTAGTCAACCTTGATCGGATGATCCTTATACATAAGAAACCTCATTATCATTCTTTTTCATTATCAGGTTCTCTTTCAATATCTCACTTATTTTTCAATTGGATATATTTGTGAATCTATTCTATCTGATTATCCTCTTCTTAAACCGAGTAGAATCTTGGATGGAAAAACATGTTGTGTGTCCACAACAACTTCAGTATTTATGACTTATTAAAATATCTCTCGTATTCATGATCCTTCACACCATTATATAGGAAAACATCCTCCAAAAATTAGGGAATATTATTTGGTATCTAATTTGAATTCGTCATTAAAATTTAACTTAATTGGGATAACTTAAAAACCTCATAAAAACCCAGTTTTAACTTTCTTCAACAAATTTTCCTCAAATAACATCGTCAACGATCTGTTCAAACCTACCATAAATATGGAATAGATTTTTTATATTTAAAATAATATAATAACACAATTACATTGTTTTGCATTGAATAGTTTTTGAAAATCTCTTCAATCCTTCATCTAGGGTACAAACATTAAGAATTATTTGTCTGATATTCATTCCTATGAACTCCAATGTAGGATTGACTCTATTAGGTACACCTTTAACATCCTTTTTCTAAAGGAATGAAAAATATAATCTATGTATGTTATAATATCATCAGGTTCTACTTTTTTAGGAAACTTATTTCTGATACAATCAACGTACCTCTACATGATAATCATGTCATATCTTCATCTAGTGAAACTTCATCATACATTTTTATATCTAATAATCTCTTATATTTTCATTTGAAACCCATTTTATTTATCTATATAATGTCATTAAAATTATTTTCCAGATAAAATTGAGATTCTATTTTTGGTATAGATCTACTCAGCAATTTATCTTGTAGAAATTAATATCTCTATGTCTGATAAAACGTCATTTTACACTTTCTGATAAATATGCATATGTTTCTCCACCACCTATTTTTCATGGGTTTCCTCTATCTGGTAGCATTGACATGCTATATCTTTTATCCATTATAATTTTACTTCTTTGACCAGTATATCTTTCCTTCACTCAATCATTCTATGTTCGATAAAGAAAATTTCATTGATCAATCATTGTTTGTTCGTATCTTCAAACATTGTAACTTGGAATTTATACATCACTATCCAATAAAATCATTTATGTATCCACCAAGTTCCACCAACTATTTAATTCGGGAAAATTCATCTACGATCATGAAATTCTTTGTCATTTTTGGTAATTTTATGGTCAATAAAGCATCGTCTTGTTTATTCATGTCTTTAAAATAAGGAAACAAGTCTTCTGTCAATTTGTACCAAGTAGCATCTATAATAAAAACGTGTTTATATATTTTTTAAAATGAAACTAATCCATATTGGGCACAACATTCTCATGGTTGGATCAAACAGGGACTCATTAGGGATGGGTTATGACATATTGAGATGAAGTAAAAGTATAAATAATATTTGGATTTAAACTATTCCATAAAATGATAGAGAAAATATATTTTATCTTATAGTATATATAAAAAGTGCATAGACTATAGAATAGAAACATTGAAAATTAAAAATGATCCATTGAATTTTTAAAATAATTTATTTATATTAAAAACCCATTTTATTAGTTGAGGGTGAACCAAAAATTCACCAAATTTCATTGAAAAGAATCCAAGAACCACCAAAAAACCCATACATAATAAAAGATCCATGCATGACCATGCTTGAAAAAGTGAATTTCCCTACCACCATAACCACTCTATAACATAATCTTATATAATTTCCTTGAAACTCTTGACATCTAATTGGTTTTATATTCTCTTAAAGTAATGACCCTTCCAGAAGAGACCTTGTACTTTCACCACCATATCCAAATAGAACATCGATATTAGATACACCAAGACCACATAGAATTCAATCATCAAGGGATGAAACCCAAAGAGAGAAAAAACCATAAAAGGACACCACCAAATCATGATATGAAGAGGATTCCAATGATAACTTGGAAGAAACAATAGATGAACCCACCAATATACACTACTCCATTGGGAAAGAAACTGACAACATACACATAAAATCAAGCTGGACCACCATTATATAATCCACCAACAAAACTCAAATAATCAATTTGTTAAACTAGAATAGAATGGAATCATGCATGAGGGATCTAAGAAAGATATTATATGGGACTATGGAACAATTTTAACCAAGATAGGGAAAAAATAAGTCAAATAATCAGTCTACAATAGGGCTAAAATCGAAAAAAGAGGCTTTCAATGGAACCATGAGAGTACAGTGAAAAAAGGTGAAGGTTTCATCGATAGAGTTATGGAACACTAAACCAATAGACTATCAAACTGATAGTCACTCCACAAAAAATGAAAACCACCAAAATATAGTGATAGACATAGAGCCATTGGATCCATACCGAAATCATGCATGGTCGTAGTTGGGGAATGAATAGAGACCTACAAATAGGTTGCATCATAGGGGGTGAATGATAGTGGAAACTCCATCGATAGATATCTAGAGATGATTCAAACCCATAAAATCATATAGACACTAAGTTGAACACCATACTACACCATCACCATTTCTCGACCTAAAAATCAACAATTTCATGTGGAGTAGGAAGAGAAATATATAAGGGAGGAAAGATAGAGGCATTATGGAAACCTGAAACTACTGAGAGGAGAGATCCCAAGTGATTACATCATTCCCCCTTAAAACCCCCTAAGTTTGGTATTAGATCCAAATATTTCCCTTGAATATCTTTCTAGAATATAGTATTTTCATTTATAAAGAAGATAAATATAATACCTATAAATTTCATCCATTTTAAAAATCATGTTTGTGTGACAAGACTTGGACTAATTAAGCCACTTTTAGGCCAATGGAAATTCAAAAGCTCCTCTCCAATACTACAACCAATAGGTCTGGGTGACAAGAACCAAGTTGCAATGTCACAAAATATTGTAGGTATTAATCTTTATTAACCATGAATAGATGCACATCTCAAATGTAAAAAATAACTAGAACCACCATAAACATAAAGTATAGAAATTTACCTATATATAATTCATGAATGAAATATTAATGAAAATTCACACTTTCATATAAGAAAATAGCAAAAAAATGTACATCTGATAAAACTATGAATCAAAAAGACAAAGGATACGACAAGAACATCCTATCTATGTTTATTCCAAATAAATCCATAAACACAATGTTCACCACCACCATCAAGAACCACCATGATCCACCATTCATATCTATGAATCACCAAGAATAATCCCTAAACAAGCCAGGAAATATCTACATCTACCATGAAAATATCATGACTATGCATCATTTACACATATGGAAACAAAGACCATTCAGGATTTCATATAAACATAACAAATAAGATTCCCTATGTCCATGAAGGAAGGAAAAAGTAATCAATCAGCTCAAAACATCAAGTACGAGTGGGTAAATCATTGGTTAATAATGTAATATCCAAATATACTCAACCATAAATCTTATAAACCCAGATATAGATATCCCATATTTTCATAAAATATCAAAGATATCCTTTTGGGTGATTGAGGGTTCAAAATTCTTATGTATCTAATATTATTACCCTTTGTCCCAAACCACTGCTATAATCTATAGAGGGGGACACACATTTCATGATAATATGTGTTTCAGATGATGGAGTACTGCTCTTTACTGTGAATCATCATGGTGTCATCCTTTCAAAAACCTATAAAGAAACCCACAAATTTTCTCAGAATAGGTCTTGATCAATGGAGTATTAATCCCTAATATCATAACATCCTAAACATGGAATCCCATTAATATCCCAAGATCCATAATGAAGGACACATGCCACGTCAAATACAAGAATTTAGATGAGGTGATACATAACTCCAAAGATTAAGGACCTCCTCCCCAACTGTTTGGGGGAGTGTCGAACACTATCAGTAATTTCTATGGGACCTGTACCATATTGATGTTCAAGGATTATCGACTCCATGTATATCAAAATTATACACTCCCCAAGTATGTGGGAGATCACCAAACTCTATGATGAATATGGGGGACCAACACCCTATCACTCACATGTTGTCAAGAAAGTTCCTACACCGTGAGTGCTTCAATTATCTTAATCAAACTAGTAAATGAATTTATGGATCTATTGATGATAAACTACTCTTATCACCTCATGTATCACCTCTAATGTCAAATATAGGAATACAATCACATTATTATATTTTAAAATGATCCAAATGGACTACCCATGTGCCCAAATCCATGTTTCATGCAAGGAGATACAAAAAATACACTATGTTTTCAAAAGTGTATGACATGTATGAGAGAGGCACATGAAATGCGGTTTCTCTAATGAATCCATGTCATGTACTGATCACCAAATAGAATTCTTGGTCAATATACATGATATTTTCTATAATATACCTGGTGTATGAGTCCAACACTGTACTTAGTTTTTATCACATTAAATGGGTCACTATCACCTTGGGGTATACGACAAGCCCAAGGTCTCACTTAGAATGTGACACCCATGAGATTACATGATATTTTATTCAAGATACTTGAGTTTTTAGTCTAATAGTTACATGAAATGCCTTTGTGGACATAATGTGGGTGGTTAATGGTCACCACCCTAGCTATGTGCTATAACTTAAACCACCGTATATGAAAAAATAGTATGTATTTAAGATAAACATCATAGTGATGGGAATGTATTTATCTTCCCATCAGAGACTAGATGGGGTCTGAGTTTGTACCACATATCATGTGACATTTATTATCATTCCAAACACTATCATTACATCTAGGGAGGTACATTTAACGTGTTCTTCTATACTATAAATCATTCAATCTCATTCTTTAGTAGAATTTCTATCTTATTCATAGTTTCACACTTACTCTAAGATATCTAGTACCAATCATACTTGTTCCACAACCCATCCCCATCCAACGCTCAAGGGGGGCCCTCCCTATGATCTTTTCATCCTCATCATACTATTTCAATTTCATACCATAGTAAAATATGTATCGGTTATCCACCCATAGATCTATCAACGCCCTGAATGATGCCCCGATTAACATGATTCCACATTGTCTTGGTTGTAATTTGGTTGTAATCTACATCAAAACATAAATTTTTCATCTATGGAAGAAGATGATAGTATACTCCATCATGATGAAACAACATGAATTGGTATAGAAGAAAAATAATAATTACTATGAACCTATAAACTCAAGAAACTCAGAAATAAAATAAAGAAATCAAAAAGTTGAGAGAAATCAATGAAATTGGGTTAGGAATTCTATAATTTTCCTTGGAGGGAAATATTTACCTTAGAATTTTTTATGGGTGGTAACAAGACTGGATAAAATTCATTGGTATACATGTGTAAATCATGATAAATTTATCACTATAAAAAAATTAAAATTCAGGAAAATTCGTAGGAGTAACATAAATAATGTGGAATAAATTAATATTATACCAATTCCACATAAAACAATATCTATGTAATTAATCCCTTACTTCTTCAATCATTCCGTTAGTTATCATCATGCAATATGTTTGGGGATTTCATTGTGTATTTGGTATCATTCCATATATTTAATATATATTCCTCTAATTTATTGCCTCTTATATATCTCTCTCTTTCTATGTATGGTTCATGTCAAAAGAAAAAAATGTCTAACTATAGGTACGGATTTTATTATGTAATTTTAATGGTGAAATTAGGTCAAAAAAGATAAAAAAGTAATTAATTTAATCTAATATCACACCCATGATTGTATATCCCAATGAACTAATATATAGGCTACCACTCTATCACCCCTCAGAAAACCCCTATATTCTAGAGACAAATACGGTGTTTTAGTTTTCATTTGAACCATCGTTTAGAAGATATCATCATCAATTCACATTGGGTAAAATATTATTAAATTAATAAATATTAAAATTATCTTAAATTAAAATTCATTGTAAATTCATCAAAACTCAAGGTGAGGGTATACACTAAACCTTTTGATCAAGAGGAACAGAATTTTTTTTCGATTTTTCTTTTTGGATAAATTTAATTTTTACCCCTATGGAGATTAGGGGGTTGTGAAACTCGTGTAGGCTATGTATCATTCATTAAAATCCTTGGTCAATACACCCTCCCCACATAAAACCATTTTCATCACATAAAATGAAAAAAATACAGTTTCCTAAAATGAAATCTCATAAACAAACTTGTTCCAAAAAAACTAACATTCATTTCAACTTCCTCTATCTTCTGGTGTGTGGTCTATAAACAAACAAGGTATATGGTCACCTAATAATGGAAAATACTCACTAATCACTGATGATTCCTACTAAAGATTATCACATAACAATACCTTAATGAGAACACACATCTTATATATGTGTGCCTTTCAAAGACTAAGCAGCTAAAACACTTTCAATTTTTATAGTCTTCCCACCACATGTGGTAAACTGAACCCAAAAACCACTGACATCTATCTAATAATAGTCCACCAATGAGGTTGTCACTTTTTGGAGTACTCCAGTCCTCACATATAAAGAAATTTTTGGATATTTTTATATATGTACAAAACATCTACACTACACACTGTAACCATGTGTTTCACTAAAATTCTATAATAAGTCAATAATAGCTAAAAATAATCATACATATTTTTACCCATATCACCCTCTCCTGTATATTCTATCAATAAGTCATAGGCACCAATGTATCTATCTCATGGAAAAAATAAGCAAATGTATTCTATAATAATTTTATTGTAATTACTCACTAGATTTATCCATTAGTATCTCAGTCTCCAACTTTTCCACATCTTCTCCAGATGAAATCCTAGTGATTTTTTCATTTTGGTTTCACAAAGATATAAATGAGAAAAATAAGAATTAGATCATCCCCTTTAATCTACTAAACATATCACAACATCCCATCATATGTCCTAGTCCTCCATATTATGAAGTGTACAATCCTGAGTGTTTATAATCACTTTCTATATCAACTCCAATCCCCAATATAACACTTAAATACTAGTGAAATAAAAAACACCAACTCTAATGAAAAAAAAATCATCCATAAAATATTAATATTTCTAATGTGATGAGAACACCATAAAGACGTGTTGTATATAACACCTTGAGGGTTTTATTTCACGGGGTTTTCACCACACATGATGTATGTTATGATATTTAATAAAAACACCCAGGGATAAGAACTTTTCACTAGAAGAAGTGGTTAATTTTCTCCCCAAAATCTAGAAAATGTTTCGCATCAATCATTAAAGAATGTATGGTCTCATATGTCTAGTAGTTTAGTATCCCCACTACGGTACTATCTCACATAAGAGATTAGTATAAGGACACCATCGTAGATTGAATGTGTTCAACGTCTCTATCTCCCCATAAAATAATCCTCTACTTAAAAAAATATGTTTATGCACCTCCCCACTCATCGTGACATTGATTCCCCTACCAAGGGAATTATCCACCACACCACTATTGTTCCACACTAACCTCATCATTAAACTTATTAATATTCAAATACTACGAATGGAATATAATCCTATGATTCTATAATTCTCTATTTAGGAGTAGCCCTGATATTTCCTTCATAAGAATTCATTCATTCCCTATGTATATATATATTAAAATCATCCTTACCATCTAGTGAGAATTTTACCATAACATTTTGATGGTTGTCCTCATGCCTCACATATGGGGATCCCACTATATATTATGGGTGAACCATTTGTTACTTACACAATTATTTGTCATCTCTCTGTACTCATTTTATTACACAATATGTACCAGTGTATCTACCACTATCTCTATTCTTTATCATGAAGTAATATCATTAAATGTCTATTTCTCCATTTTCCATAGACTTAATTAACCCTAGGGTGGGTGAAAGAGGATCTCCGGTAAGGGTAACTATATTTTTTAAAATGGTTTGGATATGGTTTCCACTATAACATATAAAAATGGAATATATATTGTAGAAATTGTAATTCACACATGTTCCTTCCAAAAAAATTCCATAATAAGAGGAAAAAATATTACATTGAACTACATCCATTGATTGTTGACCATTGTCATCGCATTCTTGCATCATACTAATGCTATGACTATTAGAACCAAATTCCAGATAGGAACTTACCAAAGGTCGTGACAACATAAGAGGATCATAACATTATACATATCCATATTCCCTTTCACAACCATTACTTCCATTGAAAAACTCCCTGGTATGAAATCAATCCTATAATAGGGAGGTATGTGATCGTAACACTATCTTTAATATAGATTTAATTCCATGTAACTTCACTAGATATTTTTATGCTAAATTTTATCTTGATCCTACATCCAGTGTATATCCCTACTTGGAACCCTCAATCAACCAATGATCACTTGAGGGATCCAACGTAGGTTGTGTTGCACGAAAACACAAAAATTTATCAAAAATTATTCTTTTAGAGTCTCCACCAAATATACTAATCTAGAAAAATTATATTGGGATACATTTCTAGGGAATACCTTATGGGGTCCATGGTCATTTATGTATACTACGAATTGGTCCTAATGCCCTTCTAAGGGCCCAAAATTATTGATTAAACTATATCCTAAATATGGGATCAATCTCTATATACAGTAGGAAAGTCCCTTCATATGTTTTAGAAAACAATCACCCAAAAATGTATCACTATATCATAAAGATAGATTAATGAAATAATCGTAATCTTATAAATGAGTGTCTTAACAAAATTTAAATGTGAGTCTTAGAATCTATCCAAAACATGATCATATGAGGATTAGTCTCTCCTAAAAAACCCATAAGGCTTATAATAACAAAACAAGCATGGCATATCTAGAATATAGGTATCCGGACCCAACACAGTAGAAAACACCATTTTCTACATGTGAATATTTTCACTAAGAAACAAGTATATAGATATTTGATTATATCACGGGGAAAATAAACCACTAAAAAGATTCTTGGAAAATAATTCCACATAACTCATTAACTGATACTAAAAGGAAAAACTATAATCATGTGATCAATACGATCCTACCACTGCACACAATTAAGATGTCAATATGTAACCCCCTATATTTGATAGGATGGTCCCATAATAATTAGAGTAATTGTAGATGATTTTACATAGTAATGATTTAATATATCATGATGAACTACTGTATAATACATTTTTTAAATTTATTATATGCTGAAATAGTAACATAGAGCTCTAGGTAAAATAATTGATTATCATATCCCTTGTGAAATGATATATTTTACACATCACCCAAACTGGTCCCCCATTGATGGTGACTAAACTCAAGATCCCCTAAGCATTGTTTACCCAAATTACTTAACGATTCCTCACATGACTACTAACTGCAAACTTATTACATATAAATTGATCACTTTGATACTACTCTTACATGTCAAAATACACCATGTCCCAGAGCAATTTGTTAGTATGTTAAACATGCCCCCCCCCCCAATCCCACATCAAATTGGTCATTGGTCAGTGACCAAAAAATGTAGTCATATAATACAATATGAGAGTTCTTATCCCATATAAATAAAAAACAGAGAAATGTCTCCAATGTATAAAATAATAAGTAAAACTAGCAACACACACACATAGACACACACACACACAGAGACACACACACACACATATATATTTCAACTGTATGAAATGTTAGAGTTGTTTTCATAGAATTAAATTAATTTTTAAATTATATGATCAATATATTAAAAGACATGATATTTAATAAATATCTTGTCGCATGCTAATTGTTCTTCTATGTAACATTAATATAATAATTTCCTTAATTTATTTATATCGAAAAAAGGTTATAGTTGTTTCCCACTATAATCCAAAACATTGAGTTCTATGAATATATTTCTAGAAATATATTTTATGGTGGGACAACATCTATCTGATAGGACATGTTTGATGTTTAACTATCAGGTGAAAGATTCACATAAGACATTGACACATCTAATCTTATATTTTTCATATGGTAATCTCATAAATGGAGGTTAGGAATATATAATTTCCAGTAATAATTCCACATGTAATATGTTTCACTAGATATTTATATCTGTGAACTTGTTTGTTAGGCCAAATAATTTATATTACCATTAACATATATCATTAATTATGTACTTTGATGTATTAAAACAATAGTGTTTACATATACTCATGGAAAGGTATGGTACCTTTAGTGAATCATAAGTGATATTACAATAATGAATAATTCAAGAAAGGATTTTCCACATAAATTTTAATAGATGTAGATATATTTATCCCTCTGATTGAAATGGGAATATTTTATTCCTTCCATGACTATGTTGATTTGTTAATGATTTCATCTTATGTAGTTAATGAATAACATATCAATCATTTTAGTTGGTCACACGATTAAGAAACCCGATTGTTGAGATATTGAGGCAAGGTGATTATTTTACGTGTATTTATTCATTAGAGGTTTTTTAATTATAAATTTAACTTCTTTCTCTTTGGTTTCCTTAGTATGATTCTAAAGGATAATCTTGGAATTTGAGGCAGATTTCCTAAGACCTATGAGAAAGTGGCCTAGAGGGTCTCACACATTAAGTGTATTCAGAAGCATAGTTAAATTATATTCTAATTTAATATTAGAATAAATACTATTTTCATGCTTAAGGAATAATAATTATTCATTTGATTTTGTTCAAAAAAATTTAATCTCTAGCTACTCTAATTGGGAATATGTGTGAGTTGAAATTTAAATAAATATTTATTCACATGTTAGTGAATTTAAAATTTATTTATTTATATATTAAATGAGTAATATAAATATATTGATCAATTTAAATGAATATTTATTATTAATGGTTGGATAAATGTAACATAGAATTTTTAGAAAGAGTTAATTGTCCATACGAAATGTCATATATTATTTAATAAAATTTTAATAAATATTGATTAATTAATTTATAAATGATATTTTAAATCCACAATAGAGGGAAATCCATGAAAAATATATTATTATTATTATTATTACTAATACATTAATACATGGGGTTTAAATTGAAATATAAATTAGTTAAGGGTAATTATGTAATAAATTAATTTCTAAAATCTAATTATATAATTCAACTCGTATAATTTGTATAGTTAAGAGATTTTTTTCAATATCATACTCTCTCAAAAGAATTATCTCATTACTAAAGAGAACCCTATCATTAATTATCTTATGAATGAGAGTTTATCATCCTATTGCTCCTTCTCAAAACCAATAGAATCAAAAAGAATCCTTCAAAACAGAAGGGATTCTTATTATAATCAAAAAAGTATGATGCAAGATGTTTGGATAATCTATTCTAGAACCTGAGGTTCTAATAGTGACATTACAAGGTTCATAGAGAACATGTGGATATTACTATAGGGATTTTTCATTGAATCCTTCATTGAAATTATTGTGTAATTATATGTTCAATATAATTAACCAATGAAAAAATGAATTATTATGATGGGTAAATTGTTTTCTATAAATTAATTATAAAATATATGTGAAAATACCCTCTTCCCAAAATTTTTTCGGATGATTTCATCATGTTTTGTGTATTTATTCTAAAACCCTAATAAAAACCATGTTAATCATGGACCCAAAATAATATAATGTAACTCATAACCTTCAAGTGGTATTATTCCAATCACATGGTAAATCATAATAATTTAATATTTTTGAACTATTTTTTGATTTAAATTATTATTTTCCATTAACATATTTCATTAGTAATTTGAAATTTTATATAATATGATCTGTCAGCATCATATGACCATGAACAATCTAAGAAAAAAATGAATAATTCTCAATGATCCCATCATTATGAGTGAAGATTTATGGATATTGAAAATGTATAGATGATGTATAATGAATAAAATGTATGTTGTGTGCCCATGGTCAACCACACCCCACAAAAATCACAAAACATCTTATGGAATAATAGTATACGAGGTCAATACATTTTGAGTTTTGACCACCCTTGGGAAAATTAAGTAGTAGTGTTAAAAAGTGTGTAGTTGGTGTACACAATATGTAACCCCGCATGGTTTGACCTAAAGGTAATCACATAATTCATGTAGTCAATGTATGTAGTATGTTATTAATACACTTAATGTATTGACTATCTATTGACTAACATGGGCCAAATGTGATCACATGTACTATAGCTAGAAAACACATTGTGTAACCCTTAATATCCCATGTGGAACGCATGTAAACTCTCTAGTATTGTCTTTTAATAAGAAAACTGGGTGCATAGAATGTAGCTAGTTATTCACACGGTGTATCTCAAACCTAATAACATAAGGTTTAAGTTGAGATAGGAATTTCATGTGAGTAAAACACATGGAAATAGGTATTATTTATATATAAGCCAAACTACATGGAATTTGGATACTATTACATACACTATGACTACATTTTTATAATGATAACATGACTAGTGGTTTTGACCTATTGTGTGGAATTAAATGCATAAATTAGTAATTTTTATGTTATTACATATATAAAAAACATTTATGGTATTTTTACAAGTTGTGTACCTAACAAAAATATCCATTGGTCCATGATGTGTATATTTAAACATGACTTGTTATCAGACATGTATGGAAAACTATACATATTGACCAATGGAGAAACACTCTATAAAATATTATGACACATTGTATATATATACATGTCAGGTAACTATGTGGTACATGATATGGACCATAGTTAACATAAGTCACCTGATGTTTGAGTGATGATGAATTTTTTTATCATAGATAGGTTCATTTTGTGTTGCCTCTATTACATTTCATGTTTATTAAATTCTAGATTGAATTTATAACTTCCTAGAGGGGTACACATCATGTGCCATGTCAGTACACACTACGCACTAAATATTTTTGAATTAAAATAAATTAATTTAAAATTTTTAAAATTGTAAGTGATGTCAATCTTATGGACTATTTTGATTGATAATTAGGATAAAATAAATAAATTAATAATTAATAAGATAATTTATTTATTAATTCAATAGTGTTTTATTAAAAAATAATGAATTAAAATAAATGGTAGTAGGTTAAAATGTGTATTCATTTCATTCATGGATGATCATGGGTATTATAGTCTTACATATGTGTCGGGTTTCTATTTATTTTAGTTAATTATTACTTTTTTTATTGATATTTTTTTAAAATAAAAAATGGTGATATGTGTACCATCACTTCCCTCATATTATGTATAGGCCTAGGTGTCTATGGTTTATTTAAGTAACCATAAACCCCGGATTGGGAATCACCTGCATGTGAGTAAGAATATATATTGGATATAGATCTCAGTGATTGGAGTTGGTTCATGACTGAGTGAGGAAAAAAATAGATATATATGGGATAAAAGAGGAATCATGCTAGTTGATCTAAGCTTTGTTCAAATAGATACTCCCCTTGGATCAACATTTACATAATCATTCACTCAGTAAACCAACCAATAGTTAAATTAACATGATAGTTCCACATGTTTGTTTTATTTTTTTTTTGTTTAGGGTTACTTAGTTATTTACATGATGAAATGTTTACATGAGGTTTAAATGTGATCACATAATGTAGATGAAATAACAATCATGAAAATATGAAGTTAATAAATTCATTATTCATAAAATATTTTACCAATACATGGTTACTAAATTATGTAAAATCTATATAATATTATTAATAACATAAAACAATAAAATAAAAAATGTTTACACATAATATAAAAAAATCCATCCAAAAAATATTATGTTAAAATGGGTTTCCATCACATAAATTAGAAAAAACCATATATCAAAGTACTTTTTTGTCCCAATTCTGGGTTATTTTCAATGTTGGGGAGTTCTAATCGAGTAAAAATAACCTAATTGGCATGTAATATTTTTGTGACACTATGATTCAAGTGATGAAATAATATCGAAGTATGATTTGAGTACTGGATATTCCACTCAATGGATAAATTAACAATAAGTTAATGTAGTTATCCATAATGACTACCTAAATACCTTTGAATAATGTTTTATGCCCATGTATGAATTAAAAGAAGTGAAATATTGATCATTTACACTAGAATAAAATTATGATAATATATTTTGAATCTAATGGAGGGGAATGTTGGGATTTTAAAACAAATTATGAGAAAAATATATATTTTATTATGACATAATTGGTAATCAAGAAAAAGTAATTATATTTAATTTTATTTTGTGGTATAAAAATGAAAATAATAAAAACCTAATTATTAAAATCAAAATTGATATGGAAAAAATAAAACCACTTGATTGGAACAAACATGTTGTTGTGGTATAGGTTTCTACATATTGAATTATTCCAAGAGGGTATGTTTTTCTAATAAAAGTATATGGTTCTTAAAAATACTTATATAGAGGCTCATGAGGTGGAGTATAATGTCTTCTGAAAACATATGGATGATTAATTGGATATCCATTTGATCATTCTATCATCAGTAACCAGTGAGATTCATAAGTTTCATGATGATAAAGATTCATACACCATTTTCCATATCTTAACATTTTTTATTAGGAGAATGAATAGTATGTGAGGTATGAGATCTCTACAGAAATATTTATATGAAGGTTGATAGAATTTTTGACATCTAAAACTCATGTAGTGAATATTATTGGTTATAATAAGCATTTGAAAATTCTATGTTTCAAGATTCCAAATGGATTATGTAGAAAACTCATGCTCACCTCACATCCACAATGATTCTGCAGTTTTATTATGAATTTCAACATTAAAAATATTAGGAAATAATATCTAAATCTATTGAATTTCATTATTTAGGCTGATAAGGGAATGAGGCATGAAATAAATACATTTTATATAGTAAACAAAAGGATGGGAATGGTTAGAATACCTAGGAAAGACACAAAGTATAAGGACATATAACAATGACTGATTAAGGAAAAGGGGTGGAGGGGAAGGATAATTAATAAGATTTATTGGGTATTTCATGTGTTAAGAAGGGCCAGTTGAAGAAGAACTACACATAAATAAATGAGAAATGAAAACCTTCATGTTTGTTTATTATTTAATGTAATATTTTTATTTCTACAAATCAGGTATTGGATATATCATTTGGTTATAATATTTCTATCCCAATATAGGAACCAAGTAGATTAAGAAATGTTATTAAAGGGTATTTGGATCTTTTGGCTTCCAAAAACTCCAAACTATATATCCTATAAATAAGAGAATAACTTATTACTTTATTAAAGGTTTTATTTATAATTTTAAGGAATTTTTATTATATGCCTAGTGTGGAAGGGTGAAAGTGGCTCGTAGGATCCTAGATGACTTCATATAGACATGTGTGGACTTTTTCTAGTTGAATATTATGGTGGATAATATTACATAACTTTTTATGATGAAATTAATATATATGGATATGTCTATTTAATGATTACTAATTAACATCCCTTTAAATAATTTAATATATCAAGAATGAATTAAATAATCAAGTTGATATTTAGTTAATGAATCTTCTCTCAGATCATGGTGGATGGTACATCAACCAAGATTTCATTGATTATCTGATGGATTTTTTTATTTCTTCCCAATACACTACTACTTATACATGACATAGGAATGGTTTCAATAAAAGATGAAACTAAACCTTATTGTACATAGTGAGAAAATTGATAATTGATGTGAGTATTCCATTATCTGATTATGGATTCTCTTTATAAACTAAAATGTACATATTAAACCATGTGCCACCTAATTTAGAAGGTTGAATTTCATTTATTTTTTAGAGAGGATAGATACCTTTTATATCACATATATATATGTGGGGATAAATAGGGATTGTTAAAGATTTAATTATAAGAAACTTACACCCTAAGGAAAAATACATATGTCTATATGATATCCATAGGAAACAAGGGGATATTATTAATATGTGTGATTTTTAGGCCTAGATATCATGAATGAAACTATAGAAGTGGTGGCTATATGACATCAGGAACACCTCTATGTATGCTAGAGGATACATACTATGAGTTAGGGAATATCATTTTCATGGGGAGATTATTACCTTCAAATAAACTAAAGTGGTCAAGATCAAATTTTTCTAATAATTTACCATGAAACATCCATACATGAAACACCAAAAAAAGATATAGATATAAAACTAGGATCCAACATTTCCTTCATAATCCTGAAAAGAAAAATGAAGACTATATTTACGATATAAAACCTAAAAGATTATAAAAAATAACATTGAATAAAATCATTAAATAAAATGGCCCAATAAACAATACACTATTAACAATAACAAAAAAAATACATTGGCCTCAAGTAAAACATACATACCATATTCTTGCATACATGGACTCCATAAGCTTTTATACATGTACCACATGTCTATCCCTATGGTATACCATTATCCAAAAAAAAGAGTGTAGGGTATGCCCACATACATTTTAATCCATGTTGTGTACATGGGTATGGGTGAGTATAAGGACCCTGTAGAAATCCCCAATACCTCAATGAGATTGAGTGTTGTTGTGGTAACATGTAATTTAATGAAATAAATATATTGTTTACATTCATGATTTTTAAATAACCCCACATGAAAAATAACATATAATGCACACAAAATTATACATGTCAGGTCATCATGTTATAATAGTAAGTCACAACACCATACCCAACATTCTTCCAGAATATTCTAGATGAAATAATGTCAATTATAATTTGATCTGAACTATACTTGAAGGCACTAGGTAGGGTGTCCCACCAAATCCTAAACTTATATCAGGTGATACTGTTAGGAAAAAATCCTCTATGATGGTTATTTTGGGTTGATTATGTTTGTTGAAATGGTTTTTGGTTATTGACGAATTTAAGTTGTCAAATAATTCATGAAGATTTATCATGGATTTTTGATCTCATGAAATCATGAATGTATTATATCATGAAATGTATGAATATATAATCTCGTGCAAGGTCAAACTATTTAATCTCATGGAGCATGAATTTTGAACTGAGAATGCAGTGCATGAATACTGAACTGAGATCATGGATCATAAATACTGAACTAAGTATGTGGACTATAAATTCTAATCAATTCTCAGGTAGTGTTATTGCTGAACTGAGCTCACAGAGAATGAATGTTGAACTGAGATCATAGTACGCAAATTCTAAAATGAGATCGCAGAGCATGAATGCTAAAATGAGATCATGAAATATGAATGTCTGAACTAACATCACACCAATATCTCTCAAATAAGACGATAATCCTCGGATCTCATGATGGGATCTTGCATGTTCTCGTAATTTTATTTGGATCTTATGATGGGATCTTATGCAGTGCTCATGATTTTCTTCAGAGATCGCACCCGAATCTTGCACAAAGTGAAAACAGGACTCATACTCCGATCTCAAGTAATGAATTAATATGACTCACACTCATATCTCACTCATGGAGGTTCATGGATCACATGATGTAGATAGAACTGATGGTTTTCAGTGATTTTTGGAATTAAAGTTGTAACACCCTAAAAATATAAAGAAGAAACATTATATTCGATATAGTGTATGAAACACAAAACCAAGTTCAGAAGGGAATACAAAATCTTGAGAATTTATAATATATTTACAATTAAAAATAAATTCAATATACTTTATATCTTTCAATGAACGTGAGACTGAGTTAGGGTATGTCGCACACCACAACGAGTTTCTTCAATAGGTTTCATTACACGCAAGACCAAGTTTTTCCGAAAAATAATATATTATTAAAATATTATTATTTAATATAATAATATATTAACTATCCTTTATGAATATTTTTAACTAACTTATGAAAATATATGGTTTAAACAACTAATTCATCAGTTGAAAATTAATTATAAATGAATATAAGAGCCAATTGAATTTTTTAATAGAAAACTATTTTTATTTTCACTAAGATGTTTTTTAATAAATTAAATTAAATTAAATTGTTTAATAATATTAATATAATATATATTTGTATATATTATATAATTAATCAAATATTTTATATATTCATCCAATATATTTTATAAGCATAAGATAATAACAAACATAATATTGCATATAAAAACCTATATTTTTATTAAGGAATTTTTATTTCCTTTTAATGGAGAACCTATTTAAATTAAATTTCTGGAACATTTATAGATTATATAAATAAACTTCATAATTTAAATAGAAACATAAAAATTAGTTTAGGTTTAATTTTTGTTATTTTTCTATGATGTTTAATTTTTTTAATGAATAATGAAAAATACCAAATTTTAATTAAAAAATCTTTTTAATATAAATTTTTATAAGGTTAAATAATATTTTATACTGGTTTTAAAATATAATTAGACCATACTTTTATAAATTAATCCAATATATTCCATTGGAATCAATTTCACTTTGAAATTTACAATAAAAACATAGAAATCTTTCGGACATTCCTATTTTAAAAACCCACATTGTCATCCCATTTAGAGGAATAAATTTAAATTAATTTCTTCCTATTCAATTATTTTAATTTTCTAAAAATGGATGAAAATTTTAAAATCATAAAAAATTATAATTTCTAATGATTTCAACGTAGTTTTTGTCTAACAATATTTTTTAATGTAATTAAAATTAGTTATAATTATTATAGAAAAAATTTAGCTTAATCAAGGAATAAACCTTTATCATAAGGGCCCCAATGACAAATCCACATGTCCAACGTCCATTTTTTGTCCATAAATTGGCCATTTACATTCCATTATTGAGTTTTTTTTTGGTTTTTTATGACTTTTACTAGGTAAAAACGTGGGTCTACCTAAAATATTTTAAAAAATACTAAATGAGTCCTTTTCCTACCTTATAAATGGACACCACCACTCCCCCTTCTTCACACCTATCAAGAAAATTAATTTTGTCCAATCACTACCAAAATACCTCTTTAACATCCCTCCAATCATCCTATAATCCTACCCTTGTGCCTAAATCCATACAAGGGAGCCTTTTGGATCAAACTAAAGGAGTTACCCGCACTAGTGGAAAAACATATTTTAACGTCAGTTTTTTTTTAATTTTTGACATCGAGTTTAAATCGACGTCTATAAAGGCGACGTAAAAAATATGGTTTTCGGTAAGTTTTTCGGTGTCGGTTTTACATAAAACCGACGCCGAAACTAATATTCGACAGAATATTCGGTATCGGTTTTTCAAAAAACCGACGCAGAAAGTCGGGTGCACCAGCCCTACGGCGTCGGTTATATCTAAAATTGACGCCGAAGCCCCGGTCGAACTCGTTTTCGGCATCGGTTTTACCTAAGACCGACGCCGAAGTTAATTTTTTTTAATATTTCGGCGTCGGTTATTTAAATAACAAACGCCATAGATAAATTTTTTTTTCAGCGTCGGTTATTTAAATAACCGACGCCATATATAATTTTTTTTATCATCGGTTATTTAAATAACTGACGCCATAAATAAAATTATTTTTTTTTATAAAATATTTCCAATTATGCTTCCCAAAAAATTCATAACCCCTGTAAAAATAACACAAGATACAAAAACAATTAAACAGTATTTATCATCCAATGCCTCATATAACTTCAATGCTTATATCTAGTTAATCAAAAAAATTATCTAAAGTAAAATTAAAATACACGTACCTACAATCAATGACTTCAAGAAATTTTGTGACATTTGCAAGTCCCATGACTCCAATATTTACGGCATGCTCATTGTTGGTTATTATTGAAGCATTCATTTGATTATTAGTAGGTTCAAACACCTAATATATTAAAAGAGTTAGGTTTTTGTACCCATATGTATTATTATTTATAAATATTAGAATATACATACTTCAAATCTTAATCAGACTTAACAAATAGTTTGCAAAAGTATATTGAATATGGGTCATATCAGATTCAGTATAAGGCTGTGAATCATTGAATGCCTACAATAATATTGAATGATAAGAAATTAAAAAATAGAATAATATGGGAGAAAATATATAAAAAATTAATACAACTAACCTTATGAAAATCAGTAGTTTGCCTAGTTGTGATTATCTCATACATGAATCGTAGAATATAATAACCACATTCAACATGTCCATTTTGACGATGACACTGCAGTTATAAAACATTTAATTAAAAAAAACAATATATAAAAAAAATATAAAAACTAATTACCTGTACTTCCAAATATTTGATTTTAGTTGGTTTCTTTTCTGACATGTATTCCTTGTAAAAATGTTTCCATGATCTGCATTTTTTTATATATGAACTAATAATACTTGTGTAAACAATGAAGATTAAACATAACAAGCTTATAACAAAAAAAAATTACCTGTTTAATAATGTGAGAAATAGTTTACGCACTCCTCCTAATAAAGAGAAAAACCAATATAAGGTTCATTCACTTGGGAAAAATACTCCTAACATCCAATTCCCCCTACAATACAAAAAGTTCACAATTAATGACATTAGAATGATAATTAGTTCATAAAAATTTTGATGTTCTTACTTATCAAGAAATGGCAAAAACCAGCACATAATCTCTTTCTGTGTTAATCTCTCGGATATATATTGAACCCTTTCATGATTCTTCACAAGTTTGGCTTCAAAGGAAATATACTCTGGATCTATAAAGATATAAATGCATGTTGTTTCCTTTATTAAAAGAATCTTGTGTAGATACCTAATTTAAAAATAAAATATAGTTAGTCAATGACATAACAATATTTTATTAAAGAAATAGCAATTAAAATGTCAATTTACTTACATGATAAACAACTGCACCACACTCTACGAGATCACTTCAAAATTAACTAAATTCATGATATCTTCTTTCATTAATTTCAATCCATAATTTCTTCCACATATATCGGGCGTCATCCAAAACTCATAGAAAAAATTCAAGTAAGAAGAGGACTCATATAATCTTTTTAACCCATAAGAAATATCAAAAGTATCTACAAACAACGGTTCCTGAACATTTTGTTGCATTTTTGCAATTTATTTTTCTTTCAGATATTCCTATATAAGTTAAATGTTAGAAAACATTATAATTAATTTTGAATCATTTGTAATTAAGATTTAAAAAAATGCATACCTCAAGTGAAATATAACGAAGAAGGGAAGTTGGCCAAAGTAAAAAATGGATCGTACATTCCCCAACACTTGTGATCTCCATAGTAGGAAATGGTAGTATAGGAGTAGGATCTATAATAACAAGTACTGATACTCTAACCTGACCCATATGGATAGGCTGATGATGTACCGAGTCCCCCAAAAAATGCACATGTCCAAACAAAATAATATGTACATGAGGATCTCCCGCAAAAAACTCACAATATAAGGCTTGATCCGAGGGAGGAGGTGGAGGCTCAAAGTAAGCAGGTGGGGAAGGGTAAGAAGATGGGGAAGGGTAGACCGGGTGAGGAGGCTGAGAAGGCAGAAAAATGAAAAAGTAATATTAGTGTTTAAAATTTATAAAATAAAAAAAATTATTAAAATAAAATAATATTCCTCGAAAGGTTGCGCAGACGGGGCAGGGTAGTCTGGGTGAGTAGGCTGATAATTCTGAAAAATTAAAAACTTATATTAGTGTTTATAATTTATGAAATAGAAAATTTGATGACAAATAAATAATATACCTCGTAAGGCTGCGTATATGGGACAGGGTAAGAAGATGAGGCAGGGTAGTCCGGGTGAGCAGAATGGGAAGGCTAAAAAATGAAAAAAATTATATTAGTGATTATAATTTATAAAATAGAAAAATTGACGACAAATAAATAATATACCTGGGAAGGCTGCGCAGACTGTGATTGTCTTTCCAAGTGTTCTAATAAAGCCTTCTGCACTGCTGCTTGAATTTGATCACCCATAGACTGTTTCATATCTTTCAAATCTTCTTTTAAGGATTCTATTTCTGGGTCTTTTGATTGCTTACTCTTACCAAAAACCTTCCGAATACTAACACCCGCCTGATATCCTCTAACACGGCCAGGGTGTTCTTCCTTTCCCAAAGTAGTGGCTAGGATGTCTATCCTACCCTCAGGGATAAAAGAACCCTGTGTCTCTTGCTCCTAAAGTTCATCCTGAAATGAAAAATAAAAAGGTTATATAAGTGTTTATAAATTATAAAATAGAAAAATTGTTAACAAATAAATAATATTTACTTACAATTTTATCAGCCACTTTATGAGCTTCCTCTGTAAGAAATTGTTCATTTTTTCTTCTTCTTGCTCGTTTCCATTTCTCATGGCGAGTGGGAGGAGATGGAGGACCAAACCGGACCTCTTATGAACCACTACTTGATCGAGCTCTTAATGTTTCAAATTTTTCTTCAATCATTTTCTACTCCAAATACGAATACCCTCCATGTGAAAAAGTATGAGGATATACGTTTTTCAACTGGATCTCCTGATGAGATCTCCGGGAGGCCTGTTATATAAAAATAAACTACTAAGTAATAAGAAAAATATAGCATAAATTTTAAAATATAAAACAATTACCATACCTAAAATTTCTCTTCCTAACGACTGTTAACAAATTGCTTCCCTGTTTCTTCAACTATATATGGATACTTAAGACATGGGCTTTCAAACCATCTCTTTCCAAAAACATAATTTTTTTTCAGTTTGTTTTTAAAATCTCTCCATCAAACCGCCGCAAAAGAGAGATGTATTTTCTTAATTTCTTTGGTTTCATCAAAATTGAATGTCATCTGTAATTGAATAAATTAAATATGTCATTTAAAATACATAATATTAAAAAAAATGAGATAAAAGAAATAAAGTAAGATATTTTACCATCACGGCCTCCCAAAGTTGTTGCTTCGACGTCCTGTCCACTGACTTCCAATCAGGATATAAAATACTAATCCTGCAACGGCTCTACATCGATATATAACTGACAAAATGAACTGCATTTGGGCCAACTTCATTATTATTATCATCAAAATGGATGTGTACTTTTTTATCATCATGAGAAAGTGATAGTTTTGGTAAACATGTAATACCACGTTTACCAACTTGAGAACTTGATTTTTGAGTAGTAAATGGAGAATTCTCCTCCGTCGAGGATGCATCAGTAGTCCTACAAAAATTTTTTTGTAAATTAAAAGTTTTATTTCATTAAATAAGTTTATTTCTAAATATTTAATAACATGTCAAAATAGATATACCTCAGTAACTGCTCCTCTCTATCTGTATCTGACATTGCTACTAAAAAGTGTAATGAAATTTTGTGTACCTACATATCATTAGAAAAATGAATAATTAGAAACAAGGAAGACAAAAATAAATATGTAAAAATAGAGGCATGCATTTGTAAGTTTTAAAAAAAGACACAAAATATAAATATTTACCCAAAAAATTAGGTGACTAATTTAGTGTTTTTCCACATGCCTTCATCATGATCGATACGTACTGCATGCACTATGTCTGTCTTATATTCATTATAATCATCTGGAAATTGCGTAATAGATGAATAAGGCTCATGTAATTAACTAGCATCATCATAATCATCCTCATCACCCAAATGGTATCTTTTCCCTTGAAAAACAACTGACCACTGATCATTCGACGGATCAATGACATAAAATACTTGTTTTGCATGTGTCGCCATGATAAATGGTTCCTCATTATGATTAAATCTTTTCAAATCAACCAGTTTAAACCCATATTCATCATGTTTCACGCCACTATTACTATCAACCCAATTACACTTAAAAAAAGTGACTCGAAATTTAATATAATCAATTTCCCATATGTCTTCAATAACTCCAAAATATGACGTTGATGTAGAAATTGGGTTTTTATCTTTGGCACTCGAAAAATGCACTACTTCAGCGAATACCATCACACCACTATTCTGAACAGTACTCTTGTCATCCAGGTTTTTTGTGTAAAATGTGTAGCCATTGATATCAAAACCAGACCAAGTGATCACATTAAGATATGGTCCCCCTACTAACCACTTCAATTTTTCTGATACAGATATACCTGGGGTGACTTTCTCTTTAAACCATGAAACAAATGTCTTCTTATGCTCAATCATCAACCACTTTTAATTTCTTTTTTGATATCGTAACTTTAATTCAGCAATATGTGAGGATATATATGGTTGAACCTCATCTGTGTTGTTAAAAATGTATAAAGGTACTTGCATCACTTCATCACGTGGAATGAACTTTACCTTTAAGCCTCGAACCCCTCTACCTTCTCTACCAACTGTCATATGTTGAGATACAGGGAGACCAATATGCTCCACCTCATTCAAATAATCTGTAAAGAACTCAATCACCTCTTCTGATACATATTTTTTAACAATAGAGGCCTCTGGTCGATAAGGATTTTTAACATATCCTTTCAAAATTTTCATATATCTTTCAAAAGGATACATCCATCTTAAATAAACAGGCCCATATATTCTTATATCACGCAACAAATGAATCAATATATGAACCATTATATCAAAAAATGTGGGTGGGAAATACATTTCTAGTTGAAAAAGAATAATAGTTGCTTCATTCTCCAACACATCTAACAAATTTGGATCAACGACTTTGCTAGAAATGGATTTAAAGAAATTATATAACCTGGTGATTGTCTTTCTGATAGATTTCGATAATATACCACGCACTGCTACTGGTAGAATTTGTTTCATCAACACATGGAAATCATGAGATTTCATACCTATTAATGTAAAATCCTTCAATGATACAAAATTATTCAAATTTGAAGAAAAACTACTGATTACTTTAATACCATGAAGACACTGACAAAAATTCATCTTTTCAATCTTGCTTAATGTGTGACAAGTCGGAGGTAAATATGTTTTGTTTCCTTTCATAGCGGGAGATAACTCCAAACGTATTCTCATTAATATCAAGTCCAATCTAGCATGTAATCCATCATTTTTCTTTCCTTTTATTTCTAACAAAGTTCCAATAAAACTATCACATATGATTTTCTCAACATGCATAACATCAATGTTATGTTTTATCTCTAAAAATATCTAATAAGGTAGTTCGAAAAAAATAGACTGCTTCTTCCAGATATGTTTTTGTAAACCAGAACTTTTTCTCTTTCCAAATTTTGAATCAATATCTTTCACTCTGTCATAATATTTTTCAGCTAACAATGGTCGAGGGGAGGTTTTATTCTTGTAAAACGTTAAATGCTTTTTTTAATCTACGATAAGGATGATCAATTCGCAAAAATCTTTGATTTCCCATGTACACTGTCTTTCTTCCATTCTGCAATTGATAATATGAAGTTTATTCTTCACAAATTGGACATGATTTATGTCCCTTAACACTATATCTAGATAAGTTTCCATATACAGGAAAGTAATTTATAGTGAACATTATCATAACACACAAAAGAAAATACTCTTTTTTGTATGCATTGAAAACTTTAACACCTTCCTCCCATAGTAGTTTTAAATCATCAATCAATGGTGTAAGATACACATCAATATCATTTCCCGATCATTTTGGTCCAAAAATCATCAAGATCATCATAACATATTTTTTCTTCATACATAGATGTGGGGACAAGTTGTAAAGTACCAGCAAAACAGGCCATGAACTATTTTGGATATTGAGGCTCTGATATGGATTCATTCCATCATTACACAATCCCATTATGAGATTTCTAACTTCACTTCCAAAATCATGAAATTTTTTATCAAAACTCTTCCACTATGGTGAATCGGCAGGGTGACGTAAGTTACCATCAGATATGCGCTCATCTGAATGCCATCTTAACCTTTTTGCATCAATTTAATTTGAAAATAGACGCTTCAAACAAAGAATTATTGGAAGGTTCCAAATTGTTTTAGTTGGAGTTTTGATTCTGGTACCTAAAAATAAATCAGAATTGAATTATCAGAATTGTATGCAAAAAATATTGGATGATATCACTGGAAAGTAAAAAATTGATTTTTCATAACGTCACATGACATCACCTGAAAATGAATCTGAGTTGAATTTCACATCCATCTTATAGCGCGATGTCCTACATGTAGGAAAACTTGATAAATGTTCATTTTCTTTCCTATACAGTACACAATCATTGGGGAAAGCATGTAACGCCCCGACCCCAGTTGCCCAGAGTCGGTGCATTAATTACATAACATTGGCATGATCACAAGAAGGATCAAATCCCGAAAGACCGATTGGTTTAGTAGCCTTGGAAACACTAGATATATTCATAAGTTTTACATTACATCATTAAACGAAAAACTACTACAACAACAAATTGTCTCCATAATCCACACTATAAACCCCTCGTAATATCCCTGCAAGTCAATCATAATTTACTTCTTCACTACCTGGGAAAAATAAAACATAGAAAAGGGGTGAGCTCAAATGCCCAGTAAGGATAACAATATAGCGGAACATTCAAAATAAGCATAAACATTTAAGGCAATGAATTACTAAAACAAAAGCCTTTTAAAATTGAACTTCAACATAGTATGGCAAAAGTAAAATGAAATAATGCCATTTACTTGTTCACATGGATATTCTATTAATCGAATAATCACATGCAATATCAATAACCACTTTCATAATGTTGGAATGCATAATGTCAAACGTTAATTTAATTGTCTAGGCCTCATCCCAAGACCTAGGGGTTACTTCTAACCGGAACCCAACCCGGAGTGCCTCTAATAACCGGACACCAACCCGGAGTGCCTCTAATAACCGGACACCAACCCGGAGTGCCTCTAATAACCGGACACCAACCCGGAGGGCTTACTTTTACCAGTCCCTAACCTGGAGGGCTTACTTTAACCAGTCCCCAACCTGGAGGGCTTACTTTTACCAGTCCCCAACCTGGAGGGCTTACTTTTACCGGTCCCCAACCCGGAACATACTTGTTAGCACATTCATCTAAAGAAAAGTTTGAAATATAACATAAACATTCGGATTAAAACTAGCATACGAAATGTCAATAGTTTCACCATAAACTATGAATGGTATAAAATAGCACATACACAGTCAAACATATCACAAAACCTTCAATACAATACAGAAGTTTTGTATTATAATAAATCAACTTCAAATAAGAGTAAAATCCATTAAAGGATGTTGACATAGATGAAATCAAAACACTTTTTAAAAGAAATATCTCCTTTTATTTTGAAATCATTTAAGATCCATATAAAATAAAACATTTTCTTTGAAAATATTCTTATAAGCTTGTAAGGAAAGCTTCGATGATTTTATAACGACGGAAAATAACCGCACCCGCCGTATAAGTTAAAAAAAACATTCTTACCTTAATTCTGTCGAAAAGGTTAAAAAGGACCTTGTTTTGAAAACGACGGAAAGATTCCTTTATAAACCTCTTACAAAAAGTCAAACAAGGGTATAAATTAATTTAACCCATATTCTTGTAAATAATAAATATGTTTTGAAATACATTTCAAAGAGACATGGATGTGGATGATAAAGAGATCCCAGTAGATTATTACGTATAATACAACCTCGGATAATGAAGAGATTGTGAAATAACCCTTACCTTGTACTTTTCCTTGGTTGGGGTAGGTTAACCTCCTATATAATAGTGAAATAATTGTTACTAAATTATACAAGAATCATATACATTAATATGATATCATATATGATCTTTTAATATTCATTTGATAATAATATCTTAGTATTATCGTCGTTTCGGGTGTTAACTTACTCATTTTCTTTATATGTTTTGTTACAAAAGTCATGTTTGTTGTATATTATTCATATCCAGAATGATATCAAGTCCTTAAACATCATTTTTAAATCATTAAATGATAATTATACTTGAATGGATACGATGAAGAATGAATCTCATCGCGTTCGTGGAGACGGTAGTCCGTACGTACGCACGAACGCTATTTCCATTTAATTTTTATTTTAAAAGAATCGAATCCAAATGATACATAGGTATATTACTATTCCAGTATAATATAATATTTTATATATGTTACTTAAGTTCATTAACACCATCCTTTATACGTTCCATGTGTGGTATGAACGAGTCATATCGTTTTAAGGGGGCGGTAGTCCGCACTTCCTCAAATGAAATTATCGTATGTATATACAACATGAAACGAATAATGGTATGAAATAAAATGGAATTACAGAAGCTTATATATAAAATATATATCATTAATATCATATTTAATTACAGTTCCATCATAATGGCCACCATGAGAGGTGGTAAGATGTATTTGAACAATCATCGTTTCGTGAGGCGTTAGTTTGCCATCCACAGAAACATTATGTTCATCATCCATTAGATGGAGTTGTGTGTATGTGTAGTTTGAATCCTTCTTATAACAACATCCTAGTATATTGAGGATACTGGTGTTGTTACAAAAGAAAGGAAATAAAAAGATTTTGGGGGTTGAAGAAGCAAAATAAATGAAAATAATTTAAGAGAAATCGTTACATTTAATTTAGGTAACTCACTTTGGTTGGAACCAAAAGACTTCTTGAAAAGATTTCTGCCTAAGGGGAAGCTCCAAGGAGGAGGAGAGGGATGTGGGGAGCTTAGTTGGGCAGAGTTTGGACGAGCCAAGTGGCTTGAGAGGTGTGAGGAAAAGAGAAGGAGGAGTTCCCTTTTATAAGAGGGGTGAGGGGCACCTTTGGAAAAGCTAGAAATATTAATTTATAATAAATTCATATTCGGTTTCCAATGGGTCCAAAGTTGACTATTCAAATTTTGAGGTGGGGATGGGTCGAAAACAACTCATCCAATAGAATTTAGACAGGTTTGGGTACTTATATTAACCTTATCTTTAAGTATTAACTCTAAGTTAATTAGTTTCACTTTTACAATGTCTCTTTGTATTTTAATATAATATGGTTAATAAAATTACTATATACATCCAAGCGACCCCCAAGTGGTCCATTAATGATGCACCTATCATAATATAAGTTTCTTGGCCGAACCTTATATTTTTAGGAATTTAATATCAATTAATAATATAATATTTGTTTTAAGAACTCTTTTATGTCAATTTTGACACTATTCAATAGTTGATTTTTGTGAAACTCATAACAGATTGATTACTTCGAACAAAGTCAATTAAATCAATCCTAATATATCATATTATCCTAGAAAATTATTTTAATTCATTAAAAGTTTCATATTATATTTATTTGGGTATTCATAATATCAATTATTTTAATTTTTCACTATTATAGTAATTACTGCATCATCATTGTGTCATAAATAAAATAAATTATTTAATGTCTAAAAATTATAAATAAAATATAATTATGTAGGAAATCTTTTTATCTTTCTAATGAATATTTATAATCGAAAATCCAACATGTATAACCCTATGTAAAAATTGTTCTTCTAAAAGATGTAAGCTTATGCCATTTTTATTTTTATTTTAACTTTATTAATATAATGTGTCCCTACCACATACAAGTGGCTCCAAGGGGTCCCCAAATTGACCCAAGGATTCCCATGGTCGGGTATGTGTCCACCAATAATGTTAGGACACGTTTTAGGGTAATTTTGTATTATTATAATATTATTTTTTTAACCCTTATTTACCGGATTTACCCTTTAACCATGGTAAATAAAATATTTACCGCAGTAATTATTCAAAATGTGTAAAAATAAAAGTTACCTATTTACACAATTTGAACATCCTGATTCCAAATATGGAATCCATTTTCCTAAATTCAAAACACAGAAGTGGCAGAAATTAATTTAAAATTAATTCCCGCTGTCAAAACAAAAAGCGTGTTTTTAAGAGATAATAACTATCAAAAGATTGACACTTGTTTATGTTCGGTTTAATTGTAAAATTATGTCCAATGACCAACATTATATTAAATAGTAAAACTATATTCTAAATATACTTTAAAACCACTCAAATTCATAATTTATCACTATTAATTATTTTGATTAAAAAAGTTGTTTTTAATTAAAATTTAGTAATTTTCACTATTCATCAAAATATGAAAGTTATCAGAAAAGTACCAAAATTTCACCTTAGGCTAAATTTGATATTCCGAATCCAAAAATTAAGTCCATTTTAAAATATAAAATATATATAATTTCAAAAAGTAGGTATTACTATTCATAACAGCTAGTTTGATTGGTTACGGTGTGTTAGAACTCGAAGTTGCGTACAACACACGCTACTGTTTTATTCAAAGGAAAGCGTACCGTGGAAGCTTGGGATGTTTCATTTTAAATTTTTTTGATGTCTCCATTTAGTCAAAAAGTTTAAAATATTGTATTTAAAAAGGTTTCACTATCAAAAGTTGATAAAAGTGCAATACTGAAAATGAATCTGTTCTTGCATTATGACTAAGAAACTCATAATATGGATTCTAAAATTATAAGGATTATATAAAGTTTAAAATTTAGTTAATACTATTCATGACCTCTTTTAATGGCTTTTTTTTTTGGCAAGTCATGGTGCAATTGAACTCAGTGTTGCGTGTAGTGCAAGTTATTGAATTATTTTGAAGAAATAACACACTATGAAATCTTGGGGTGTTACATTCTCCCCTCCTTCAATAAATTGCGTCCTCGCAATTTCAAATTGTTCTTCAAAAATAAAAGGTTGAAAGTAGAAAATATATTTGTGGGAAACCCCACATCGGAAATTGGGTTACTAAAATTTAGTATTAATATGAGGAAAAGAGAAATCAAAGGGTCACCACCAAATTATGATCTCGATTAAGAGAACATTGGTGGAAATTAGAGACATATAATCGGAGGAAAAACGTAAATATTTATAGGTAGTGATTGAGGTCATCAATCACAAACAAGTGTATAATTGAGGTCCTTAAATTCATCAATCTATGATGATTTGAAATACCATCGGTTCAACAAAACATAGGGTATTAGGATAACACATTTTTGACGTTTCAAAATATCTTAGTTGAAATCCCACATCGAAAAATGAATTAATGAGGCCTCTATTTAAAATAAAGAGTGGAAAGTATGAAGATTACCGAAAATAACACATACTAGGGTTCCATGTAGGAAAATATGGATATGGAAGAGAAATCTAACCATCAATTATCTGATGGAGAGTGGTAGAGAACATGGCTATGAAAAGGCCAACAATCCCAAAGCCATAAATTAGTGATGATTTAAGGTACCATCTAGGACAACATTTTTGTTCTAAGTTTCTTTTCTTAATATTGAGGAATTTATTTATGAGATTGGCTAAGATCATAAGGAGATATACTTACTTTATAATTAGTTTTTTATCCATTAATAAATTTCTACCACAAACTCATCTTTCACTCTAATAGAAAAAAAAATTCTATTTACACTATTCGTATAGGGTTCCAAAATAAAAGAATTTATAATTCATCTAAAAGATCTTTTAATAAAAACTACATTATTTAATCCAGGACATCTCGTGGGCCAGTGGTAGGTGATACACCCTTGTCGCCCTTCGGTTGCGGGTTCAAGTCTCGCAGCCTTGCCGGACGCGACGGGTTGCCGCCCGACCTCCGGGTTGTCCTTTTATGGCAATCCAAAATAATCCAAACAAGAACTATCCAAAATAATTCTATCCAAACTCACAGTCCAACTTTTATAAGGAGGGTAAACATAATGTAGATCCTTTTTAACCCGTAATAGCATATGAATACCTTCATCGTGTATTCTTTTAATACACTGAAACATCCTGAATTACCATATTTTTTATTGATTACATTCATGCTCCCTTATTCCATATTGAATGCTGGATATACTTCATCAATCCAAAAATGTTTTAAACCCCAACAATGATGGAATATACAAATCATTAATCAGTTCCAAGGTAGTCAAGAATATCCAATATAATTTTTCTAAAATAATCATGTATTATTCGAAAATCACTACCTCGGTATCAGAACTATATTATGGTTTATCATTCTCTCAACCATATATTTTCCAAAAATTTATCCTGATATTGAGTCACTTTTCTTTTTTCCACACAATCTCAAGTCCTTAATGAAATAGTACTGCAGTACAATCCTTATATACTCCATGATTATTGTAACAAGTACATTGTTGATACAACACTCAATTGACATAATCAACATAAGAACTCTAATCATCCCTCTTCATCTGTGGTAGTATCATAACATGATTATAATCCAATAACATCATTTGTGGCATAGTCTGATGACTGGGACATAGGTTCGCGTAGTGTCCAAACTCCTTGCAAATGAAGCATTGTACATTTGAAACCATTTTCTTACCCTTGCAGTCATGTACTTTGTGCCCTTTTCCTCCACACTTATAACAAACTCCCATTCCTTTCAGGCAAGTTCCAGGGTGTTTCTTTCCACAGTTACCACATATGGGAAAATTCTTCTTTTCCCTCTTCCCTTTATCCATCTTTCTCTCTTCTATCCTTTTCTTCTCTTGCTTCCCTTCAAAGCCATAGGACTCAGTAAACTCTTTACTTATCTTATCAACACATGATATTATTTCTTCATATGATGATAATACATGGGAGACTATTTCTCTTATAAATTCTAGCTTAAGACCATGAAAGATATGATCCTTCCTTCTCTTTGGATCATGTGCATTTCTGGAGTTCTCATTCCTTCTACTGGGCGCCATTTCTAAACAATGGCATACACTAGATCAGTTTATGAATCAAAATACATAATCCCATACTTATAAAAAACTTAACATAAATTGAACTATTTATGGATATAATCCATAATCATAAATATGTTTTCTTTGAGGAAGTATATACTCATAAACCCTTCATAATGATTTGTAAAGAAAGTGAGAGTTATCCTAAGCATATCCCCCGGGAGTGTCGTAACCAAGAGTGCAGCAAGGCCCGTTGTCGTGCACCAGTTCCCGTTCGAGTCTAGCTCAAAGAGGTGTTTTCGGGTTTTACCCCTAGGTACATCTGTGCCAGAGCCGCCTCTACCTGCTCGTATCCAGACAGGGATGTATTGCTCGGAAAACTCACAAAATCTCTACAATACCAAAATTCTAGGAAGTTCTTCTATACTAATCCTCAAAGTTTATCTTAGGTCTACGTGCTCTAATCAGAGTTTATCTAAATCTAGCTTCCAAGGTTTGTACTAAACTTCCTCTGATACCAACTGTAACGCCCTGACCCCAGTTGCCCAGAGTCGGTGCATTAATTACATAACATTGGCATGATCACAAGAAGGATCAAATCCCGAAAGACCGATTGGTTTAGTAGTCTTGGAAACACTAGATATATTCATAAGTTTTACATTACATCATTAAACGAAAAACTACTACAACAACAAATTGTCTCCATAATCCACACTATAAAGCCCTCGTAATATCCCTGCAAGTCAATCATAATTTACTTCTTCACTACCTGGGAAAAATAAAACATAGAAAAGGGGTGAGCTCAAATGCCCAGTAAGGATAACAATATAGCGGAACATTCAAAATAAGCATAAACATTTAAGGCAATGAATTACTAAAACAAAAGCCTTTTAAAATTGAACTTCAACATAGTATGGCAAAAGTAAAATGAAATAATGCCATTTACTTGTTCACATGGATATTCTATTAATCGAATAATCACATGCAATATCAATAACCACTTTCATAATGTTGGAATGCATAATGTCAAACGTTAATTTAATTGTCTAGGCCTCATCCCAAGACCTAGGGGTTACTTCTAACCGGAACCCAACCCGGAGTGCCTCTAATAACCGGACACCAACCCGGAGTGCCTCTAATAACCGGACACCAACCCGGAGTGCCTCTAATAACCGGACACCAACCCGGAGGGCTTACTTTTACCAGTCCCTAACCTGGAGGGCTTACTTTAACCAGTCCCCAACCTGGAGGGCTTACTTTTACCAGTCCCCAACCTGGAGGGCTTACTTTTACCGGTCCCCAACCCGGAACATACTTGTTTAGCACATTCATCTAAAGAAAAGTTTGAAATATAACATAAACATTCGGATTAAAACTAGCATACAAAATGTCAATAGTTTCACCATAAACTATGAATGGTATAAAATAGCACATACACAGTCAAACATATCACAAAACCTTCAATACAATACAGAAGTTTTGTATTATAATAAATCAACTTCAAATAAGAGTAAAATCCATTAAAGGATGTTGACATAGATGAAATCAAAACACTTTTTAAAAGAAATATCTCCTTTTATTTTGAAATCATTTAAGATCCATATAAAATAAAACATTTTCTTTGAAAATATTCTTATAATCTTATAAGGAAAGCTTCGATGATTTTATAACGGCGGAAAATAACCGCACCCGCCGTATAAGTTAAAAAAAAACATTCTTACCTTAATTCTGTCGAAAAGGTTAAAAAGGACCTTGTTTTGAAAACGACGGAAAGATTCCTTTATAAACCTCTTACAAAAATTCAAACAAGGGTATAAATTAATTTAACCCATATTCTTGTAAATAATAAATATGTTTTGAAATACATTTCAAAGAGACATGGATGTGGATGATAAAGAGATCCCAGTAGATTATTACGTATAATACAACCTCGGATAATGAAGAGATTGTGAAATAACCCTTACCTTGTACTTTTCCTTGGTTGGGGTAGGTTATCCTCCTGTATAATAGTGAAATAATTGTTACTAAATTATACAAGAATCATATACATTAATATGATATCATATATGATCTTTTAATATTGATTTGATAATAATATCTTAGTATTATCGTCGTTTCGGGTGTTAACTTACTCATTTTCTTTATATGTTTTGTTACATAAGTCATGTTTGTTGTATCTTATTCATATCCAGAATGATATCAAGTCCTTAAACATCATTTTTAAATCATTAAATGATAATTATACTTGAATGGATACGATGGAGAATGAATCTCATCGCGTTCGTGGAGACGGTAGTCCGTACGTACGCACGAACGCTATTTCCATTTAATTTTTATTTTAAAAGAATCGAATCCAAATGATACATAGGTATATTACTATTCCAGTATAATATAATATTTTATATATGTTACTTAAGTTCATTAACACCATCCTTTATACGTTCCATGTGTGGTATGAACGAGTCATATCGTTTTAAGGGGGCGGTAGTCCGCACTTCCTCAAATGAAATTATCGTATGTATATACAACATGAAACGAATAATGGTATGAAATAAAATGGAATTACAGAAGCTTATATATAAAATATATATCATTAATATCATATTTAATTACAGTTCCATCATAATGGCCACCATGAGAGGCGGTAAGATTTATTTGAACAATCATCGTTTCGTGAGGCGTTAGTTTGCCATCCACAGAAACATTATGTTCATCATCCATTAGATGGAGTTGTGTGTATGTGTAGTTTGAATCCTTCTTATAACAACATCCTAGTATATTGAGGATACTGGTGTTGTTACAAAAGAAAGGAAATAAAAAGAGTTTGGGGGTTGAAGAAGCAAAATAAATGAAAATAATTTAAGAGAAATCGTTACCTTTAATTTAGGTAACTCACTTTGGTTGGAACCAAAGGACTTCTTGAAAAGCTTTCTGCCTAAAGGGAAGCTCCAAGGAGGAGGAGAGGGATGTGGGGAGCTTAGTTGGGCAGAGTTTGGACGAGCCAAGTGGCTTGAGAGGTGTGAGGAAAAGAGAAGGAGGAGTGCCCTTTTATAAGAGGGGTGAGGGGCACCTTTGGAAAAGCTAGAAATATTAATTTATAATAAATTCATATTCGGTTTCCAATGGGTCCAAAGTTGACTATTCAAATGTTGAGGTGGGGATGGGTCGAAAACAACTCATCCAATAGAATTTAGACAGGTTTGGGTACTTATATTAACCTTATCTTTAAGTATTAACTCTAAGGTAATTAGTTTCACTTTTACAATGTCTCTTTGTATTTTTATATAATATGGTTAATAAAATTACTATATACATCCAAGCGACCCCCAAGTGGTCCATTAATGATGAACCTATCATAATATAAGTTTCTTGGCCGAACCTTAGATTTTTAGGAATTTAATATCAATTAATAATATAATATTTGTTTTAAGAACTCTTTTATGTCAATTTTGACACTATTCAATAGTTGATTTTTGTGAAACTCATAACAGATTGATTACTTCGAACAAAGTCAATTAAATCAATCCTAATATATCATATTATCCTAGAAAATTATTTTAATTCATTAAAAGTTTCATATTATATTTATTTGGGTATTCATAATATCAATTATTTTAATTTTTCACTATTATAGTAATTACTGCATCATCATTGTGTCATAAATAAAATAAATTATTTAATGTCTAAAAATTATAAATAAAATATAATTATGTAGGAAATCTTTTTATCTTTCTAATGAATATTTATAATCGAAAATCCAACATGTATAACCCTATGTAAAAATTGTTCTTCTAAAAGATGTAAGCTTATGCCATTTTTATTTTTATTTTAACTTTATTAATATAATGTGTCCCTACCACATACAAGTGGCTCCAAGGGGTCCCCAAATTGACCCAAGGATTCCCATGGTCGGGTATGTGTCCACCAATAATGTTAGGACACGTTTTAGGGTAATTTTGTATTATTATAATATTATTTTTTTAACCCTTATTTACCGGATTTACCCTTTAACCATGGTAAATAAAATATTTACCGCAGTAATTATTCAAAATGTGTAAAAATAAAAGTTACCTATTTACACAATTTGAACATCCTGATTCCAAATATGGAATCCATTTTCCTAAATTCAAAACACAGAAGTGGCAGAAATTAATTTAAAATTAATTCCCGCTGTCAAAACAAAAAGCGTGTTTTTAAGAGATAATAACTATCAAAAGATTGACACTTGTTTATGTTCGGTTTAATTGTAAAATTATGTCAAATGACCAAAATTATATTAAATAGTAAAACTATATTCTAAATATACTTTAAAACCACTCAAATTCATAATTTATCACTATTAATTATTTTGATTAAAAAAGTTGTTTTTAATTAAAATTTAGTAATTTTCACTATTCATCAAAATATGAAAGTTATCAGAAAAGTACCAAAATTTCACCTTAGGCTAAATTTGATATTCCGAATCCAAAAATTAAGTCCATTTTAAAATATAAAATATATATAATTTCAAAAAGTAGGTATTACTATTCATAACAGCTAGTTTGATTGGTTACGGTGTGTTAGAACTCGAAGTTGCGTACAACACACGCTACTGTTTTATTCAAAGGAAAGCGTACCGTGGAAGCTTGGGATGTTTCATTTTAAATTTTTTTGATGTCTCCATTTAGTCAAAAAGTTTAAAATATTGTATTTAAAAAGGTTTCACTATCAAAAGTTGATAAAAGTGCAATACTGAAAATGAATCTGTTCTTGCATTATGACTAAGAAACTCATAATATGGATTCTAAAATTATAAGGATTATATAAAGTTTAAAATTTAGTTAATACTATTCATGACCTCTTTTAATGGCTTTTTTTTTTGGCAAGTCATGGTGCAATTGAACTCAGTGTTGCGTGTAGTGCAAGTTATTGAATTATTTTGAAGAAATAACACACTATGAAATCTTGGGGTGTTACAAAGCATGTATCTTTTTATACCCCAATCCCATTGGGAATAATATTTTTTTTGCCTCATAATTGGAATCTAGAAGCACATTGCCTTCTGGAAGTCACTCTTTTAAAAGCTCAAGTAAAATGGAGAAACTTTTATCACTCAACCCATTTTTTGATTTTAAGTTAACTAATCTCAAAACAGCTAATAACACTGTATATTTACTGCAACCTGGGAATAATGGTTTCTCAGAATCTTCATACAATCATTCAAAAGTTGGTTTTTTTTTCGATGGTTTCAACACCTAAATCATGAATTAATTCTTCAATACGGTCCTCTGCCTCATTATGAATATCGTCATCAACATTGGATTTTGAATTTTCAGTTCATTCACCATGCAAGATCCAATGTGTATAATTAAGGCTAAAACCATAAAAAATGAGATGATCCTTGATTTCTCTAGAGTTTAACTTTCTCATATTTACACACTTCACACATGGACAGAAAATCAAATCAATATTTTGAAGATGTCGTTTAGCAAATTCCAAAAAATTATCAACTCCTTTTTCATATTCACTAGTGGTTCTTCGTAAATAAATCCAATTACGATCCATTAATACCTGATATCACAATATAATTGATGAATATATTAAAACATATAAACATTTAAATATCTATTAGATAAATTGTAAACAAAAATATATTTAATAAAAACTATTTATAATCAGATAAAAGACATCATATATGAAACACGTTTACAAATAGAGTAAATAGTTTATTTTCATATTATATAAATGTGTGTTATATTGATATTATAATTTAATTATAATATCATTCTTTTAAAATTTATTCGTTCATTTTACATAGTTGCAATATTTCGATGTTGGATGTGTCAAAAATATTGAAGAGTACATTAATTTAAAGGATGCAATAAGTGAAATGTGGGAGTACATGGAAATATGTATAAATTATTGATGATTTTGTGGTATGATCTATACCAATGTACTAACAAATACATGTATCGAGATTAATATGACAGTGAATATATTAGCAGTTTTAGATAGAGGATGAACGCATTATAGGGTTTAGTGATGCAGATGATGTTATTCAAGAGGATGGATGGACATTGCGGAAAAAATGAGAATGAGAATTTGGGAGGTAGATCTGAAGGGAACACTGTAATTAAGTCAATTATGGAAATGAAGGTGGAAATGGGAATGAAGGCGGAAACATGAATGTTGAGTTAAAGGTTGGTAGGGGGAAGGTATAGTCCCAGTGGGAGGTGGGTATGCAGTGGAGAGGCTCGGGAAGGGATTGAGAGGGAGAGGTAGAGAGGTGGTGAGGTGGAGAGTATGGATAGGTGAAGAGGTGGGATTAGGGAGGAGGGTCGGGATGGGGCGATTTTCCTAGGAGAGAGTGATCAACAAGGATACGAGCTATAGCCAATTGAGCTACCATAGAGGCAACCATGTAGCGGAGAATCAATATAGTGGTTACACTATTATAGAGAATGCACATACTATAGAATACATAATAGATTCTACTAAATCCATTGAAATATCTCTTACAATAATTAAAAATTTACTCTTGTTATCATTTTCATATTTAATCATATGATTAATTAAATATCAATTTTAATGTGCTAGATATGTAGTAAAAGGAATCAATGTTTCTTTAATTTGAGTCCTTATAATGTCAACAATGTTGGAAGAAAAAAAACACCATTAGCTAAACAATACATTCATACAATGTATAGAAAAAAAAGTAAACCAACAAAGAATTAATAAATGTTGGTGTGAAATGCAAGCCACGGACATGGGTAGTTAATTATTAATAAATCTCAATTCTTTATTGAAAGTAAAAAATATAATTGGTTGTTTTAAAATGTAAAATATCAATCAAAATGGGTGTAATTTAATTTTATATCTTCAATCACATTTAATTCAAAGTCACTGATGAAATAAAATATTTGCATGTTAATCCCAGATAACACAGCATGACCTAAATGATAAATATAGATACAAAAAAACAAGACAAACTACAACCAAACCACACTAAGTTCATCAATAAATAACACAATAAAGTTATTTTTTTGAAGAAGAATTAATTAAAATGGAAATGGAATTAAAAATATAGTACTTCATAATGTAATGAAACATCATTTTAAACTGAAATAATGATAATACAAACAAAAAAATTGAAGTTCAACCCGAATGGAGATGTTAAATCCAAACTGAGACCGGTATAATGACTTAGAAAAACAAACACTATAAATCTATAACAACAATGATAATACAAACCAAAAATAATGATAAACTACAACTAAAATCGAACCAATAATGAAAATCGTACAAAATAGGGTTCTTGAAGAAGAAATAAACAGTGGGAGATGAAACAAGAGATAAAGAGGAAGAATGCATACCCGAAATAGTGCAAACAGCACAAAACCTTCAAAAATGGTCGTCCAAGATCACAAATCAGGTTCGAATGTCGTCGGGAGTCCAAAGCGTTGTAGCGGAACTCAATTTCAACAATCGAACAAAATGAGGGTTTCCGTCCCCGAATAATTTTAAAAGACTTTTCACGTTGGTTTTAGAGAAAACCGATGCAGAAAATATATCTTATGGCATCAGTTTTCCAAAAAATCGACACAAATTTTTTATTTTTTTTATTTTCGGCGTCGGTTTTCTGGAAAACTGACGCCGAAAATTTTTTTAAAATTATTTTCCGCGTCGTTTTCCTCAAAACCGACACCAAATTTTTTTATTTATTTTCCACGTCAGTTTTCCTCAAAACCGACGCGATAAATATGTTTATTATTATTATCGGTGTCGTTTTTCTTCAAAACTGACGCCAAAACATTTTTTTTAAAAATTTCGGTGTCGGTTTCTTGAAAATCGACACGAAATTTCATTAGATAATTGTTTGTGGCGTCGGTTTTTTGTAAAACTGATGCCATAAATTTCCTGCACATACTATTTGCGTCGGTTTTTAAAAAAACTGACGTTATTACAAAGACGTTAAAACCCGTATTTCCACTAGTGCCGATTAAGAGGAAACATCTTTCCTCAAGTTCTTTAGTTTTATTTCCATTCTACACCCCCAAAAATATTCTTATGACATGATTATATAAACAAAGAAGTACCCTTAATATACTATGATGTTTTTATGATAATTTTGTGTCATACACTTACACACACTCCCATCTAATTAAAAATGAACATACTATTCATGTGAACGGAGAACTACTACCTCATGAAACTATGATTGTTCGTTCTTCCTTTACATCATCTCATGGTGTTCATTATGATGGGAAATATATTTATATATGATATATTTGATATTTATAATTTATTTGTTCTTAGGTAATTATTTTATAATAGGTATCTTTATAAACTCCATTTTTTGGGAATATGATAACTCCATTTGTGAAAGTGTGAACAACTGCCACATAAAAGCGATGCAATTTGTTCACACGATACATGGAAGGTATAAAAGATGATATTAATTAATCATTGTTGACCCTCCTTTCCATCACAGATTTTAACGAATTGAAAAAGGGAATACCTTAACCACAAAGAAATTCATCCTTTGAAGAACATCAAAAATTGACAAAGGCATAAACATGGAACCCTTTAAACATGGGTCACACAAGTTTCATTATGGCCACGCAAGTATACTTGCACGCCACATATGGGTCGCACAAGTCACTTGTGAACACTATTATTTTTTCTCCCAAGGTCCTCAGATGGCCTATAAATACCCCTTGTGGGCCCCCATTTGAAGGATGAAAAAATGAAAAATCCAAAACTTAGATTCAAGTTCTGGTCGCCCAAGTCTTCGTCTGAAGTCTTCCAAACACTTATAAGGTAATTATTTACCTAGAATGGAAGCTCTTAAGAGGAAGAATAAAGCATAAGTATTATAACTCATCAATACTTGTGCGCCTAAGTGTCTAACCCTTAAGGGAAATGAAGACACTTGAACGCCGCCTTGTCCTCTCATAGAAACTTGTGTGCCGCCCTTCTGAAAGCATCTAGTTATAATACTAAGGGCTTGAGCCAAGGGTCGCCCAAGTATTACCCTACAGGTTATCTATCGCCCAAGTGAACTCCTCTCACGCAAGTATACTTGTGCAACCATGACTTGCGCGCCAGAATAATACTTGCCTGCCTCCTTCCAATTCACTTCCATTCCTCAAATTCATCTCTCCTCTTCAATATTTAGGCTTCAAAACCATCTTCAAATCCATTTATGGCATGTTTCCTTTATTGGCTTCATTATCTGAAAGGAATTCTATGGAACATCTCTCAAAACCTTGTGATTTACATAAATTTATGTCACTAAGGTTATAGATTTCCTTCATTCAACCACATCCTTTAAGATGAGAAAATCATTAATCTGGGCATCCTCTTTAAGATTATGCCCCAAGTTCCCTAATATGGGCATCCTCGTTAAGAGTATGCCCCAAATTCCCTAATCTGGGCATCCTCCTTAGGAGTAAGCCCCAAGTTCCCTAATCCAGGCATCCTCCTTAGGAGTAAGCCCCATGTTCCCTAATCTGGTCATCCTCCTTAGGATTAATCCCCAAGTTCCCTAATCCAGGCATCCTTCTTAGGAGTAATCCCCAAGTTCCCTAATCTGGGCATCCTCTTTAAGAGTATGCCCTAAGTTCCCTAATCTGGGCATCCTCCTTAGGAGTAAGCCCCACATCATAATTTCTCTTAAATCGGGCCTCCTTTTTAGGAGTAATCCCCAGTCTTAATTTCTCTTGATTTTGGTTTCTTTTTTAGGAATAAAACCCAATCATAAGTCCCACTTAAATTTTGGATTCCTTTTTAGGAGTAAGTCCCGAGTTAAAATCCCAAATCTCCATAAAGTACAAACACCTTTATGGACCCTGCTCTTGGGATTCTTTTCTAAAAATTCTTTATCTTCATTTACTTGTCTAGTCATACATATGTAAGCCCCACATCATTTCTTATTATTTCATCTTTTGTGGAACAATTGTCAGGTTTTACTAATACCTCTTGTTTCTCACACCGAGCATGACTCATGTGAGCTTAGAGTGTAAAAGTAATTATGACATATCTCTTTGGGCCATTAATCATGCATAAACCTCATACTTCTTCAATCAAACTACATGGATTCAGATTCCTTTTTTAAACAAGGATACGTAGGTATCCCATCTGTGGGTACAATCCCAACTCTAAAATAATCCATGTCCTTCTAAAAAACAATAAACTTCAAGTTCCCCACTTAGTGGCTTTAAAACCAGTATGGTTATCATAATGACCACGATATTTCTATATAATGTGTTGAGGGATACCATTGACTAAAAATATCTAATAAATACAGATGATTCTCTATCAATGAAGAACCTCAAATACATATAAATTATTCTCTAAATCTCATACATATCAATCATTGATTTTTAGATATAAAGGAAAGATCATTTTCATACTTGGTAAATTAATAAGGATTCATGAACATAACTCAAATCTATATGAGAGTCCCGGAGTAGACAATAATTCCCCCCAAAGAGGTGTGATGAGTATGAAATCACATCCTCTCGACCAATGAAAATTCTTAAACCTCATCGGTCCACAACTAATGTGCACCTTCCTTTGGAAAGTAGGTCCAAATGGATATAGAATCATTGGATGTTTTCGGTTCTACGAATAAACCCATTAGAAACCGATTGTAATGTTTGACCCTTAAACAAACAAGGTCATACCCATTTCCAGAAGAAAAAAAATGGTGAACCCAAAGTGAAGCCTTAACAAAGTTAAATGATGTTTTACTTATTTTTTAGGCCCATATTTAAATTAATGTAAGGGCCAACAAAACAATCAATAACATATGTGCTCATCCAAAATATGTTGTGGCTGAACTTATCTTGATTATGTATGTTATATAAAATAGGCACTATTTTTCTAAGATCTCTCTGCATTACAGAAATGGATTCTTTAAAGTTCACACCTACGAATGCCTCGACCGCTACTCCTACTGGATCCTTGTCCGCTCTGAGGACGACATCACCTACTCAGAATCTTCAACGCTGGGTCTCAAATGCACTAGTTAAGGAATACCATAAACAAGGTACCATTCCGACTCTGGAGGCCACTCGACAAGCCCTCCAAGTTAATAATTCGCCCTGGTTGTCCGGACAGTGACGACCAGTGATCAAGAAGTAGGTGGTGCCAACTACCGTTTCCAACTGTTTTGCATCGTTATCCCCGGAACGCAATCACCAGTCCCTCCCATATTATGGGGAGGTGAATGAGAGGGTCACTCAAGGCCTTAATTCAAGAGGATAATAGTCCTTCCTGAGGGATCCCATCAACAATCGCCGCCAGACTCATGCGGTAGTGCGCCCTCAACAAGATGAGGGTACCGCCTTTAGGGGTTCGGCTCCGGTTCCTCAGACCCGAGAACGCAAGACGAACTGTCAGAGGAGAAATCCGGCCAACAGGGAGAAGTTTCTTACTTCTGCACCCTACAGAGAGGTCCATCAAACCAACTTGATGGCAAACAACGAGCGGGCATATACACCCATCTGTCCTGATGTTACTGCCTAGCAGACTCATCTGGCTGTAACACTCCAATCCCACTAGGAAATTACGGCGGAGTATTATAGGCAGGCATATACACCTGTTTATAATTCATCATCTAGTGAGCAGGGTTGTCTGACTGCATCCAAAGAAGATCTCCAATTTAACATGGTGGCAACTGATAAGCAGAAACATACACTTGTTTACAATCAACAATTCAATCAACAGTCTCTTCTTCCAGTATTGAAGGAAATTCGTCGACCATACTTGAAAAATAATACACTGCAGGCACATACACCTACCAATGTTCATCAAGACTGTCAATAGTCTCATTTGGTAGCACCCAGAGAAGTCATTCAGGAAGCTCTGATGACAAATTTGGAGCAGACTCAACTCTCTACCACTACACATGAGTACTGTCAGAATTCACTGATAGAAAAAGGAGGCCAGGATCAAGAATAAACACCTACTCCAAGCACAGAATGGACGTATATTCCCCTTTCGATAGCTTAAGTCACTAAACACATTCTAACAATGGTGAAATAGCAGAAGAAAATTCCTACCCATATTCTGGATGTCTGTCAGAATATTATAACAACTTCAGCAGCATCATAGGGAAACAAATATAAATATGTCCCTATTAGTGGAGTGACTCATCAACATGTCACTCTGAAGCATATACACACCTCGGTTCTAGTCCAGGAGGGTCGTGGGGCATACTCCCCCATGTCATATAGACAATCAAGTCAGGCACATACACCCGATTTGAATGGAGATAATCAGCCTAACCTGACCATTTCTCCTGAGCAAGCACATACACCTGCCCATAATAATCACTTTTGTCAACAAGTGGTTCTCAAAGTGAGTAAGAAGTCATCTAAGAAAAAGAATCGTTCAGCACAGTCGATAAATCAAGAGACAATCTGCAATAAGGCCTTTCTCGATGCTGGAGTTCTTGATGAACTCAGACAATTATCTATTGCAAATCAAGATTCTACTCTCTCATTTCCCAATAGTGGGAAAAATAATTCTGAAGGTATTCATCAGACACTTCCTCATGAAGGCTTGCTTCATGACAGTTCGGTCGATCTCGAAGTATCATCTTCATATGAGAGCCACGATAACCCTCTGTGTGGCCAGAAGATTAAGGAGAAAAAGGTTTCATCTTTTTCTGTAACCCACCATGGTGATCCTCCCCATGATGATGAATTTAGCTGTGAAATTCCTCTCTGTAGTAGTAATTCTCATTTCCTGGAAAATTCTTCAAAGGAAAATATAGTAACGAGAAATCCCTCTTATCTTGAGGCACTTGCAAATGTGAAGCAAGTCATGTCTGATGCTTTACCGCTAGCAGGTGAAATACATTCTCAATCAGAAGATAGCCTGGGGTGTAGGTCATTCTCCGAAGCACCCATGAGTCATTCATCTTCTAATTTGATAAATGAATTCTCTACCAATATTGTTGATTCTGATGAAGCAACAAAGAAGCACCATCTTTGGTCTAATTAGGTAGAATAATCTTCATTAAATGATAAGGAGGAAGTGCTGAATATGAGACAAAAACTGGTGAAAGGTGAAGTACCAATCATGTTTTGGCCATTGGCTGACTCTCAGTATGATATTCCAGAAATGTTGACGGAAGATTGTATTCATGGTATTCATCTCAACATGTGGAAAACTCTTTTTCACTTGAAAAAGAAAATATTATCTTATGATGAATATGAAAATCATGTCAAGATAATATAAGGGTTACAATGCCTAATTGATTTGGCATCTCTCTCAGTTTCCCGATATCCAAAGGTTGAAAAGCAGCAGCAATCCCTTCAGCGTTCATGCCTTGGTGCACTAAAAATTTTGTGCCAGTTAATTACCAATGCCCCCTCTGGTATTCATATCAGGGGATGGGGTGTTCATGGACCACTACATTTCAATGTACTCTCCAGTTAACAAAGCCCACCAAAAATGGTCTCATGCAATGTTATTGCTCATGGCCAGCCACAACCAATTAGTTTTATGTGTAATCAAAGGCTTTCTCAGGAACATGCCTCAAATAGATATTCCCAAAGTCTGGTATACAAAGAACAAGTTTTCGAATTACTCTTTCATAAAGCAAATGAGAATATCGAACAGGCTTCTCATTTAGAGAATGCACATCATCAGGTGATAGAAGTGTCAGAAATCATCCAACGGTCCTTTGAGCCAGGTGATTTGAGTGGATGTAGGTTGATGCATCCAACCAATTTCTAGACTAAAGTCCACAAAATCAGAAGTGATTTTAAGAAATTCTTAGATGTAGTAGCTCAAGAACCACCTCTGCTTGCTAGACTGGGGACTCCTTTTGCTCAACCCTTGGGATCAACAGATGGGATTCAAGGAGTTGACCAGGGAAAGTAGGAACAACCCCAACCCACCGGACTGGGGACTTTTTCAAATCCTTAATCTCTTCCTCAATGAAAGTTAGTCTTCTATCGATTAGGGAAGAAGACACAAGAGGAACGCAGAGACGAAATATTAGGAGATTTCCTCCAAATTACGGTTCATCAAGAAGTTCCTGGGGGATCAACTCAACCAATGGAAATGTCTCATAAAGGACATGGAAGAAGGCAATATCACAGAAATGCTGATAGAAGGGATGCAATGTGTTATGAATCGATAAATGTCATCAATTCCATTTTCACTGATCCCCCAGAACATGAGGTTCAATCAAGGGAATCAGATGAGGAAGTTACTATTCAAGAAACTGTACACACAGAGGCAAATCAAGAAGGTGTGTGTACATGAAATCAAAGGGTTACCCAGAATCTAGGTATTACTTCAAATAACTAACTCCCCCATCTCCAAAAGGCGTCCAACAAGGGGAAAGGAAAAAATTTAGGCTACATTCCACCCTTCCTCTGGAGAAGTCCAATCACTCTCATTAGAGAAATGGTTCACATAACAAGAAGAAGAAATGAAGAAGTTAAGAATGTTGAATGCAGAACTACTCCAAGGTAGTCTTCCTCTTAAGCGTAATAGAGTCAGAAAGTCATGGGAATTCGTTGTAGTTACTGGAATGGATCAAGAATATCCTCCTTTACCAGTACACCCTCACAGGTCTAATCCTATGGTTCATGCGCAAGAACAACTAGTAGTGCTACAATTAGTTGCAGTACCAGTCACCACACCTATCCAAACTCCAGTTATTGCACTTACTCAGGTCCAAGCTCAACCAGATTTTTCTCAAAAGTTAATAACTACCATTGAGTCATTAACATCTCAGTTGGAAGCTATGGAGGGAAAATGTGCACAAATTCAACCAGAAAATAGAGCTTACCCTGAAGGGGTGGATTCAATTCCTACCCCATAAAATTTTGCAAGTACCACATTCCCAATTTTTAATGGTTTTGGAGATCAAGAACAACACTTAACACATTTTATTTCTCGTTGTGATCCTATGATGGGAACTCCTCAACAACAAGAAGCAGTTAAGCTCATGTGTTTTGTATATTCATTAAAAGGGCCTGCTTTTTCTGGTATACAATCTTGAAATCCCGGTCAATTCACTACTAGAAAAGGGGGCATTGGAGCCCCCCAGACTCGGGCGACCGCCATTGGCGGTCGCTATAGCTCACCATTAGCGACCGCCAATGGCGGTCGCTAACCTGCCTAAAAAAATTTGGGGGGTTTCTGCGCCCCCCCCCCCCCCCCCCCGCGCCCTCGATCTCCCTCGCCCTAACCACCTCCCTCCCTCGCCGCCCTCCCTCGCGCCGCCCTCCCCTCCCCCGCCGCCCGGCCTCCCCCGCCGCCCGCCCTCCCCCGCCGCCCGCCCTCCCCCGCCGCCCGCCCTCCCCCGCCGCCCGCCCTCCCCCGCCGCCCGGCCTCCCCCGCCGCCTGCCATCCAGCCTCCGGCCGCCGCCCTCCGCCCTCGGGCCTCCGGCCGCCGCCCTCCGCCCTCGGGCCTCCGGCCGCCGCCCTCCGGCCTCTCGGCCCTCCCCCCCCCCCCCCCACCCCGGACGGCACCCGCACCTCGGACAGCCCCCGGCGCGCACTCCGGACCGCCCCCGCACCCCGGACGCCTCCCCGCACCCCGGACAGCACCCCCCCGCGCACTCCGGATCGCCCCCCGCACCCCGGACGCCTCCCCGCACACCGGACAGCCCCCCCCCCTGCACTCGGACACCCCCCTCTGAACCCGGACATCCCCCCCGCACCCCGGACAGCCCCCCCCCCCCCCCCCCGCACTCGGACACCCCCCCTCCGAACCCGGACAGCCCCCCCGCACCCCGGACAGGCCCCCCGCACCCCGGACACCCCACCCCGCACCCCCGATAGCCCCCCTGCACCCCAGACAGCCCCCCCTCCCCCGCACCCCGGACACCCCCGCACCCCGAACACCCCTGCCCGCACCCCTGACAGGACCCCGACACCCCGGACACCCCTCCCCGCACCTCGGACAGCCCCCCCCCCCCCCCCCCCGACCCCGGACACCCCCCCCCCTCGCTGCCTGTCCCCCGTCCCCTCACCGCCTCCTCTCCTCCAGCTCCCCGCCGCCGCCGCCGCCCGTCCCCTCCCTTTCCGCACCGCCTTTGGCTCCGGCTCCCCTTCGCTGCCTCCTCTCCCTCACAGCACCGCCTTCGGCTCCCCTCCCTTTCAGGTTTGTAGCTCAATCAGGTAACATGAGCTTTCAGTTACATTATTATTTTATCAATGGTTCATAAACAAATGGTTAATATTTATTTTGAATATAGTTGATTTGAAAAATGTAAATGTAATAAGTATTGTGTAAATGTTTGTTATACAGATATTATTATGGATAAGAGTTGGATTGATCTTCCAAATCGAACGTCTAGAGAATATTTCAATGGCATTATGCAGTTTATTGACTTCACGAGAGGATTTGAAAGTGACTATATTAGTTGTCCATGTAGAAAATGTGCTAACAGATATCAATTCACACGATATACTGTGAGGGAGCACCTTTTCTTTAATGGATTTTTGAAAAATTATAAGAGTTGGACTCGTCATAGAGAAGAATATGTTCGTTGTCAAAATACAGATGCAGCTCAGATGGATGTTGATGCAAGGATGACTGATCCAATGCATGAAATGCTTACTGAAATGGTACGTGGGTTTGATCCTGAAGGCATTGACATCCAGAATCTTGAGACCGGTGAGATAAATCTTCGCTCTGGTGCAGATCGTGATTCTAGGAGGTTTTATGAAGTACTTGATGATGCGAAAACAGAATTATATCCTGTATGTACTTCTTACAATAAACTGTCGTTTATCGTGGAGTTGTTGCATTTGAAGACTTTGAATAATTGGTCAGACACATCATTCGACATGATTTTGTTTTTATTGAAAAAAGTTCTTCATGTCGACGCTAAGATTCCTGAGTCGTATTACTATGCTCGTAAGTTGAAAGAGAACTTAGGTTTTACATATGAGACTATAGATGCATGTGCAAACAACTGTATGTTGTTTAGAAATGAAACTGCTCATTTGGATATTTGTACGGTTTGTGGCGCTTCCAGGTGGAAAGAGAACAGGGGAAATAAGACTCATCAAAGTAAGATTGCGATACAGGGGAAACCGATTGCCGTAAAGCAAATGCGTTACTTTCCCCTTAAACCGAGGTTGAAAAGATTTTTTATGTCATCTAAAGTTTCTAATTTAATGAGATGGCATGCAGAAAGAGTTCATGAAAGTGACATGTTAACCCACCCGGCAGACTCTCATGCATGGAAGGATTTTGATAAGAGATATCCCGACTTTGCTAAAGATGTTCGTAATGTCCGATTGGGATTGGCAGCAGATGGTTTCAATCCATTCAAGTCTATGGTTGGTGCAACTCATAGCACATGGCCCGTGGTGTTGGTTCCATATAATCTTCCTCCGTGACTTTGTATGAAGCAACAATTTATATTACTTTCCACTCTTATTGATGGACCTAAAAGTCCGGGGGATAAGATTGATGTTTACCTTCAGCCATTGATTGATGAGTTGAATGAATTTTGGGGCGATGGTGTGATGACTTATGACTGCGAAACGAATGATATGTTCAAACTGCATGTAGCTTTATTGTGGACAATCAATGACTTCCCAGCTTATGAAAATTTATCAGGCTGGAGTACGAAAGGGGACTTTGCTTGCCCTTGTTGCAATAAAAGTAAAAAATCTGTATGGCTTAAACATTCCAAAAAATGGGCATACATGGGTCACAGGCGTTTTCTCCCTCCCCAGCACAGGTTCAGAAAGGACAGAGTGGCATTTGATGGTTCTAGAGAGTTCAGCCCAGCACCAAAGATCATGACAGGAGTCGAAATGTTATCGCAGATTGAGGAAGAAAACATCCGCACGGTATATGAAATTCAGGATTTGGTGGCTCCTCCAGTACGTAATATTCGTGCTGCGGGTAGGCAGCGCAGTCACAATTGGAAAAAGAAAAGTATTTTTTATAGTCTTCCGTATTGGAAAACTAACATGTTGAGGCATAATTTGGATGTCATGCACATTGAAAAAAATGTTTGTGATAACATATTGTGGACCATTTTAGGTGTCAGTGGAAAGTCAAAGGACCATGTTAATGCACGCCGTGATTTGGAAGAAATGGGTTTAAGGAAACAGTTGCATTTACAGTTAGCTGAGGGAAACAAGGCATATATGCCTGCTGCACAGTATTCGATGACTACAGAGGAGAAAGAGACATTTCTTTCCATTTTGAAGATGGTCAAGGTGCCTGATGGTTACTCTTCTAATATTTCAAAGTGTGTGAATCTGACGAGCAAGACATTGCAAGGGTTGAAAAGTCATGACAATCACATATTACTTCAGCAGTTGATTCCAATCGCAATTTGTGATTGTTTATCCCCCAATGTTGTTCAGCCCTTGATTGAGATGAGTAATTTTTTTAGACAGCTTTGTTTAAGAAATCAACGAATGAGTGATTTAAAAAGTTTGCAGGACCGAATTGTACTTACGCTTTGTCACTTTGAGAAACTTTTCCCCCCCTCATTTTTCGATGTTATGGTCCACTTGACAGTGCACCTAACTAATGAAGTAATGGCTGCTGGTCCAGTGCAATTCAGGTGGATGTATCCTATTGAACGGTATTTGAGTACATTGAAAATATTTGTACGCAACAGAGCTCATCCAGAGGCATCAATAGCCAATGGTTATTTGATGGATGAGTGTACTAACTTTTGTGCAGAATATCTTACGGATGTTGAAACAAAATTAGATAAGCCCTCTCGGATTCATGATGGTCCAGTTGGAGAAGGAACCACATTTGATATGGACAACATCGAGTGGATACAAGCACATCGATATATCTTGTTCAATACTCCATCAGTTGCACCATTAATGCAGTAAGTATCTTATCAATGTGCTTGTATAACTTTTACATGTTTTCTTTACATAAGTTGATCTTTTAAACATCGCGTAATCATTTGCAGGAAACACATTAATGAGATAAAAGAAGAGATGCATCGTGCGACTGAGTTGCAAATTCAACAATCTCATTATGCGGCATTTCATGATTGGTTCAAGGATTATGTATGTATAAATTGATTTTCATTATGAGTGAAGTATTAAACTAATTCTTTCTGCATATATCAGTATTGATTTTTATAAATTATGTAGGTTCGTAAGCTGAGGGAGTTAGGGGACCCCACGCTACCTGAAGTATTTATCCAACTGGTTGAGGGTCCATCTATAACGGCTCGTCGTTATAAAGCTATTGATGCTAATGGTTTTCGATTTCGCATTAAAGATGTTGACGACAAACGAGCAACACAAAACAGTGGCATCGGTTGTCCCTTTGTCGATTCTGGTTATTACTATGGTCAATTGATAGACATCATTGAAGTAGTATACACACACGGTTTGAAGTACATATTGTTAAAGTGTAATTGGGTTGATCTAGTGTGTGGATGTAAAGTCGATCAATATCAGTTTTCATTGGTGAATTTTAACTATATGTTATACAGAAATAATGAACGAGTTGAGAATGAACCTTTCATTTTGACATCACAAGCGGAACAAGTATTCTTCGTTACTTTGCCTTCGGATCCAAGTTGGCAAGTTGTTGTCAAAATGTCTCGGCGAGGAGTGTTTTTATTTGAAGAATATGAACCCGAGACTGTTCCGTTTGTTTACCAACAACTTGATCAACATACCGTAGTTCAACGTGAAGAAGATATTTATTGGGTCAGAGCGGCTCTTGAAGGAGAAACGGTCGATTTGCATGCTTAATGAAAGGTATAATTTTTTTCCCGTTATTCAGTAGAATGTCCTAGGATATCATAAATTATCTAATCATTTTATAAATCCTTATAAGTTTTAATCCTCACTTTTGTAAGTTAATTCAGTCATAAATATTTAGGTTGATTAACTTTCTGATTTTTTAAAATTCATTCACAACTAATTATTCAATCCATTTTTTGTTTGATTAACAGTTGTACAAGTTTGATTTATTAAGAACAATCCAATTTATCTTTTAAACACTTTGGACTCATTACTGATATTTTGTATGACTGCAGACATGTCAGGGGAAGAGGCAGAAAATCCACATCATCCATCTGAGGCATCTACGTCTCAGGGTCGAGGTATGTTTGAATGTCATTGTCTATATTTTTTATGTAATTGACATATATATATATATATATATATATATATATATATATAACATTTGTCAATTTATATATAAAATTGTTTTCAACAGGATCAGACTCGGCTGCTTCTTCCTCTCGCAGGAGAGGCCCTGATCGTGGCATATTATCATGGAATTCCGACACGACGATAGATGTTTCATTTGATGAGGTATTTCATCCCGTGGGACCGAATGCCCCGACATTTATTCGCCAGCTGGGTCATATCATACGTGACCCACATCGATTTCCATTGACCACGCGTGATTGGGCTTCTATCCCTCAGGACACATTAGATCGTCTATGGAGGGAGGTTCAGGTAAGAAAATAATTTTACTTTATTTTCTATTTATAAATAATACTAATATGTTTGATTATTTTCATTATAGCAAAATTTGAAAGTATGCCCTGAAGAGTTTCGGCCGGTGTGTATGAGCAAATGCCGTAAGCTGTGGAAAGATTATAAAGGCAAAGTGAAGAGGGACCACTGGATACCAAATGTGGGTGCCCTTGACATTTTGGAAAAAGTCCCGAGAGGTGTCCTCCCAGCTCAGTGGCGTGACTTGGTTGCATATTGGTCTACTGAGGGTGTTGCGGTTTGTATATTAATTATTTTGCTGTATATATATTTTCAAGAATATGTGATTTGTTTGAAATTTGAATGAATTGAATGTAGGAGGTGTCAACACGCCATTCGGAGAATCGAGCGTTGCAGGGACCAGCTCACAGGCTCGGGACTCGTCACGTGTCTCAGATCCGACATGAGGTATATATTATTCATTTTTTAATTTATTAATTAATATGGTTTTGTGTTTATATTCTTTTAATATACAGTTGCGAGGGCAAGGTGTAGCAACTGATAAAATGTCGGTGTGGATAAGGACTCGTGATCGCAATGATCCAGAGGTTGCAGCATTGATAGTAAGTGTCTGTACTTACCAATAATTACATAAATCTATATATTAACATATATATATAGTTATATATATTTAAATATTTCACAGGATCAATTTGAAGCTGAGTTAGAACATCTGCCAGAGGACCAGCGACAGCTTCCCATGCGACGGGATGAGATCTTTCATCGCATTATTGGTCGGGACGGGCATGGCTATAGTTTGACCTATGGAGCAGGGATTCCTCATTCTGTAGTGTCACGCGCTGCGGTTGTCGGTCCTGCTGTTGCTCATATGACACAGCAGATGTCAGATTTTGAGGCACGGCTGCGTGCTTCCGAGGAGACAAATGCGCAATTGACAGCTGAGGTTAGAGCACTGCGGGAATATGTGCGTCGAGCTGATGGTACAGGGGATCATACGACGCAGGTATATACTGTATTTATTTATTTAATTTAAATTATTTTTGTTATTAAAATATTTATAATGTTTATTTGTTGTAGGCACCTGGCCCACCAGAAGGAGGTAGCAGTGATGGCAACGCGTGACGCACCATATATTCACGAGATATGTTTTTTGTTTTTACTGGTAGGGTTGACATTGATGTACTGTATTTATTCATCTAAGTAATGCATTATTACCATCCATGGTGGTCTTTTAAATATTTTATACACATATTGAGTTTTTGATCAGATAATCTTGAATGATTCTACATTTGAAAAATTCGAACTAATTCCAACAGATCAATAAATCTGATATTATAGATTATGTATTATTAATATATTTTTTATAAATTTCTGTATGGTATCGATAAAAGAAATATGTATTAATTAGATATTATCACTTTTATTTTTCACTTTTGTAATCAATGGGATGGACTTTGCACCCCCGGAGAACCCCTCGCACCCCCGTACAGCCCCCCGCCACCCCCGTACAGGCCCCCGCCACCCCCGTACAGCCCCCCGCACCCCCGTACAGCCCCCCCGCACCCTCGTACAGCCCCCCGCACCCTCGTACTGCCCCCGCCACCCCCGTACAGCCCCCCGCCACCACCGTACGGCCCCCCGCACCCCCGTACAGCACCCCGCACCCCCGTACAGCCCCCCCCCCCCCCCCCCGCACCCCCGTACCGCCCCCCGCACCCCCGTACTGCCCCCCGCACCCCCGTACAGCCCCCCGCCACCCCAGTACCGGCCCCCGCCACCCCCGTACAGCCCCCCGCCACCCCCGTACAGCCCCCCGCCACCCCCGTACTGCCCCCTGCCACCCCCGTACAGCCCCCCGACACCCCCGTACAGCCCCCCGACACCCCCGTACAACCCCCCGCACCCCCGTACAGCCCCCCGCCACCCCCGTACAGCCCCCCCCCCCCCCCCCCCCCCCGCACCCCCGTACAGCCCCCCGCACCCCCGTACAGCCCCCCGCCACCCCCGTACAGGCCCCCGCCACCCCCGTACAGCCCCCCGCACCCCCGTACAGCCCCCCGCCACCCCCGTACAGGCCCCCGCCACCCCCCGTACAGGCCCCCGCCACCCCCGTACAGCCCCCCGCCACCCCCATACAGCCCCCCGCCACCCCCGTACAGCCCCCCGCCACCCCCCCCCCCCCCGCCACCCCCGTACAGCCCCCCGCCACCCCCGTACAGCCCCCCGACACCCCCGTACAGCCCCCCGCCACCCCCGTACAGGCCCCCGGCACCCCCGTACAGCCCCCCGCCACCCCCGTACAGCCCCCCGCCACCCCTGTACAGCCCCCCGCCACCCCCGTACAGCCCCCCGCCACCCCCGTACAGCCCCCCGACACCCCCGTACAGCCCCCCGCACCCCCGTACAGCCCCCCGCACCCCCGTACAGCCCCCCGCCACCCCCGTACAGCCCCCCGCCACCCCCGTACAGCCCCCCGCCACCCCCGTACAGGCCCCCGCCACCCCCGTACAGGCCCCCGCCACCCCCGTACAGCCCCCCGCCACCCCCCTACAGCCCCCCGCCACCCCCCTACAGCCCCCCGCCACCCCCGTACAGCCCCCCTCCACCCCCGTACAGCCCCCCGACACCCCCGTACAACCCCCCGCACCCCCGTACCGCCCCCCGCCACCCCCGTACAGCCCCCTGCCACCCCCGTACAGCCCCCCGCACCCCCGTACATCCCGTCGCACCCCCGTACACCCCCCCCCCCCCCCCCCGCACCCCCATACAGCCCCCTCACCCCCGTACAGCCCCCCGCACCCCCGTACAGCCCCCCGCCACCCCCGTACAGGCCCCCGCCACCCCCGTACAGCCCCCCGCCACCCCCGTACAACCCCCCGCCACCCCCGTACAGCCCCCGCCACCCCCTTACAGCCCCCCGACACCCCCGTACAACCCCCCGCACCCCCGTACAGCCCCCCGCCACCCCCGTACAGCCCCCCCCCCCCACCCCCGTACAGCCCCCCGATTGTGCCGTTTTCAGCAGCACGGCGCGCGCTGAAATGGCGCGTTGGGGGTCAAAACCACCCAAACGACCTCCGAATGCCACGAAACCGTACGACAACATCCGGGGCGTGAATTGTGAAATGGTCGGCCAGACGGCACCTCATTCGGAGGTGCCGTGTGACCGCGGCGGCCGGAAACGCGTTTCCGGCGCCATAAAACACCAAAACGGCGTGCGGCAGTCCAATTCGAAGCAAACGTGCTCCGAACGACCTGAAACCGCACGGGAACGATAGAAATAATATTCCTGAGATGCAGGAGGAGTCCGCACGTCCATCGGACGTGCGGTGCGCGCGGCACGTCCGATTGTGTCGTTTTCAGCAGCGCGGCGCGCGCTGAAATGGCGCGTTGGGGGGTCAAAACCACCCGAACGACTTCCGAATGTCACGAAACCGTACGACAACATCCGGGGCGTGAATTGTGAAATGGTCGGCCAGAAGGCACCTCATTCGGAGGTGCCGTGTGACCGCGGCGGCCGGAAACGCGTTTCAGGCGCCATTAAACACCAAAACGGCGTGCGGCGGTCCAATTCGGAGCAAACGTGCTCCGAACGACCTGAAACCACACGGGAACGATAGAAATATTATTCCTGAGATGCAGGAGGAGGCCGCACGTCCATCGGACGTGCGGTTCGCGCGGCACGTCCGATTGTGGCGTTTTCAGCAGCGCGGCGCGCGCTGAAATGGAGCGTTGGGGGCTCAAAACCACCCGAACGACCTCCAAATGCCACGAAACCGTACGACAACATCTGGGGCGTGAATTTTGAAATGGTCGGCCAGACGGCACCTCATTCGGATGTGCCGTGTGACCGCGGTGGCCGGAAACGCGTTTCCGGCGCCATTAAACACCAAAACGGCGTGCGGCGGTCCCATTCGGAGCAAACGTGCTCCGAACGACCTGAAACTGCACGGGAACGATAGAAATATTATTCCTGAGATGCAGGAGGAGGCCGCACGTACGTGCGGTAAGCGCGGCACGTCCGATTGTGCCGTTTTCAGCAGCGCGGCGCGCGCTGAAATGACGCGTTGGGGGGTCAAAACCACCCGAACGACCTCCGAATGCCACGAAACCGTACGAAAACATCCGGGGCGTGAATTTTGAAATGCTCGGCCAGACGGCACCTCATTCATAGGTGTCGTGTGACCGCGGCGGCCGGAAACGTGTTTCTGGTGCCATAAAACACCAAAACGGCGTGCGGCGGTCCCATTCGGAGCAAACGTGCTCCGAACGACCTGAAACCGCACGGGAACGATAGAAATATTATTCCTGAGATGCAGGAGCAGACCGCACGTCCATCGGACGTGCGGTGCGCGCGGCACGTCCGATTGTGCCGTTTTCAGCAGCGCTGCGCGCGCTGAAATGACGCGTTGGGGGGTCAAAACCACCCGAACGACCTCCGAATGCCACGAAACCGTACGACAACATCCGGGGCGTGAATTTTGAAATGTTCGGCCAGACGGCACCTCATTCGGAGGTGCCGTGTGACCGCGGCGGCCGGAAACGTGTTTCCGGCGCCATAAAACACCAAAACGGCGTGCGGCGGTCCAATTCGGAGCAAACGTGCTCCGAACGACCTGAAACCGCACGAGAACGATAGAAATATTATTCCTGAGATGCAGGAGAAGGCCGCACGTCCATCGGACGTGCGGTGCGCTCGGCACGTCCGATTGTGCCGTTTTCAGCAGCGCGGCGCGCGCTGAAATGACGCGTTGGGGGGTCAAAACCACCTGAACGACCTCCGAATGCCACGAAACCGTACGACAACATCTGGGGCGTGAATTGTGAAATGGTCGGCTAGACGGCACCTCATTCGGAGGTGCCGTGTGACCGCGGCGGCCGGAAACGCGTTTCCGGCGCCATAAAACACCAAAACGGCGTGCGGCGGTCCAATTCGGAGCAAACGTGCTCCAAACGACCTGAAACCGCACGGGAATGATAGAAATATTATTCCTGAAATGCAGAAGGAGGCCGCACGTCCATCGGACGTGCGGTGCGCGCGGCACGTCCGATTGTGGCGTTTTCAGCAGCGCGGCGCGCGCTGAAATGGCGCGTTGGGGGGTCAAAACCACCCGAACGACATCCGAATGCCACGAAACCGTACGACAACATCCGGGGCGTGAATTGTGAAATGGTTGGCAAGACGGCACCTCATTCGGATGTGCCGTGTGACCGCGGCGGCCGGAAACGCGTTTCCGGCGCCATTAAACACCAAAACGGCGTGCGGCGGTCCAATTCGGAGAAAACGTGCTCCGAACGACCTGAAACCGCACGGGAACGATATAAATATTATTCCTGAGATGCAGGAGGAGGCCGCACGTCCATCGGACGTGCGGTACGCGCGGCACGTCCGATTGTGTCGTTTTCAGCAGCGCGGCGCGCGCTGAAATGGCGCGTTGGGGGGTCAATACCACCCGAACGACCTCCGAATGCCACGAAACCGTACGACAATATCCGGGGCGTGAATTGTGAAATGGTCGGCCAGACGGCACCTCATTCGGAGGTGCCGTGTGACCGAGGCGGCCGGAAACGCGTTTCCGGCGCCAATAAACACCAAAACGGCGTGCGGCGGTCCAATTCGAAGCAAACGTGCTCCGAACGACCTGAAACCGCACGGGAACGATAGAAATATTATTCCTGAGATGCAGGAGGAGGCCGCACATCCATCGGACGTGCGGTTCGCGCGGCACGTCCGATTGTGGCGTTTTCAGCAGCGCGGCGCGCGCTGAAATGGCGCGTTGGGGGGCCAAACCACCCGAACGACCTCTGAATTCCACGAAACCGTACGACAACATCCGGGGCGTGAATTTTGAAATGTTCGGCCAGACGGAACCTCATTCGGATGTTCCGTGTGACCGCGGCGGCCGGAAACGCGTTTCCGGCGCCATTAAACACCAAAACGGCGTGCGGCGGTCCCATTCGGAGCAAACGTGCTCCGAACGACCTGAAACCGCACGGAAACGATAGAAATATTATTCCTGAGATGCAGGAGGAGGCCGCACGTCCATCGGACGTGCGGTGCGCGCGGCACGTCCAATTGTGCCGTTTTCAGCAGCGCGGCGCGCGCTGAAATGACGCGTTGGGGGGTCAAAACCACCCGAACGACCTCCGAATGCCACGAAACCGTATGACAACATCCGGGGCGTGAATTGTAAAATGGTCGGCCAGACGGCACCTCATTCGGAGGTGCCGTGTGACCGCGGCGGCCGGAAACGCGTTTCCGGTGCCATAAAACACCAAAACGGCGTGCGGCGGTCCAATTCGGAGCAAACGTGCTCCGAACGACCTGAAACCGCACGGGAACGATAGAAATATTATTCCTGAGATGCAGGAGGAGTCCGCACGTCCATCGGACGTGCGGTGCGCGCGGCACGTCCGATTATGTCGTTTTCAGCAGCGCGGCGCGCGCTGAAATGGCGCGTTGGGGGGTCAAAACCACCCGAACGACCTCCGAATGCCACAAAACCGTATGAAAACATCCTGGGTGTGAATTGTGAAATGGTCGGCCAAACGGCACCTCATTCGGAGGTGCCGTGTGACCGCGGCGGCCGGAAACGCGTTTCTGGCGCCATTAAACACCAAAACGGCGTGCGGCGGTCCAATTCGGAGCAAACGTGCTCCGAACGACCTGAAACCGCACGGAAACAATAGAAATATTATTCCTGAGATGCAGGAGGAGGCCGCATGTCCATCGGACGTGCGGTTCGCGCGGCACGTCTGATTGTGGCGTTTTCAGCAGCGCGGTGCGCGCTGAAATGACGCGTTGGGGGGTCAAAATCACCCGAACGACCTCCGAATGCCACGAAACCGTACGACAACATCCGGGGCGTGAATTGTGAAATGGTCGGCCAGACGGCACCTCATTCGGATGTGCCGTGTGACCGCGGCGGCCGGAAACGCGTTTCCGGCGCCATTAAACACCAAAACGGCGTGCAGCGGTCCAATTCGGAGCAAACGTGCTCCGAACGACCTGAAACCGCATGGGAACGATAGAAATATTATTCCTGAGATGCAGGAGGAGGCCGCACGTCCATCGGACGTGCGGTTCGCGCGGCACGTCCGATTGTGGCGTTTTCAGCAGCGCGGCGCCCGCTGAAATGGCGCGTTGGGGGGTCAAAACCACCCGAACGACCTCCGAATGCCACGAAACCGTACGACAACATCCGGGGCGTGAATTGTGAAATGGTCGGCCAGACGGCACCTCATTCGGAGGTGCCGTGTGACCGCGGCGGCCGGAAACGCGTTTCCGACGCCATAAAACACCAAAACGGCGTGCGGCGGTCCAATTCGGAGCAAACGTGCTCCGAACGACCTGAAACCGCACGGGAACGATAGAAATATTATTCCTGAGATGCAGGAGGAGGCCGCACGTCCATCGGACGTGCGGTGCGCGCGGCACGTCCGATTGTGCCGTTTTCAGCAGCGCGGCGCGCGCTGAAATGGCGCGTTGGGGGGTCAAAACCACCCAAACGACCTCCGAATGCCACGAAACCGTACGACAACATCCGGGGCGTGAATTTTGAAATGGTCGGCTAGACGGAACCTCATTCGGAGGTGCCGTGTGACCGCGGCGGCCGGAAACGCGTATCCGGCGCCATAAAACACCAAAATGGCGTGCGGCGGTCCCATTCGGAGCAAACGTGCTCCGAACGACCTGAAACCGCACGGGAACGATAGAAATATTATTCCTGAGATGCAGGAGGAGGCCGCACGTCCATCGGACGTGTGGTTCGCGTGGCGCGTCCGATTGTGGCGTTTTCAGCAGCGCGGCGCGCGCTGAAATGGCGCGTTGGGGGGGTCAAAATCATCCGAACGACCTCCGAATGCCACGAAACCGTACGACAACATCCGGGGCGTGAATTGTGAAATGGTCGGTCAGACGACACCTCATTCGGATGTGCCGTGTGACCGCGGCGGCCGGAAATGCGTTTCCGGCGCCATTAAACACCAAAACGGCGTGCGGCGGTCCAATTCGGAGCAAACGTGCTCCGAACGACCTGAAACCGCACGGGAATGATAGAAATATTATTCCTGAGATGCAGGAGGAGGCCGCACGTCCATCGGACGTGCGGTGCGCGCGGCACGTCCGATTGTGCCGTTTTCAGCAGCGCGGCGTGCGCTGAAATGGCGCGTTGGGGGGTCAAAACCACCCGAACGACCTCCGAATGCCACGAAACCGTACGACAACATCCGGGGCGTGAATTGTGAAATGGTCGGCCAGACGGCACCTCATTCGGAGGTGCCGTGTGACCGCGGCGGCCGGAAACGCGTTTCCGGCGCCATAAAACACCAAAACGGCGTGCGGCGGTCCCATTCGGAGCAAACGTGCTCCGAATGACCTGAAACCGCACGAGAACGATAGAAATATTATTCCTGAGATGCAGGAGGAGGCCGCACGTCCATCGGTCGTGCGGTGCGCGTGGCACGTCCGATTGTGCCGTTTTCAGCAGCGCGGCGCGCGCTGAAATGACGCGTTGGGGGGTCAAAACCACCCGAACGACCTCCGAATGCCACAAAACCGTACGACAACATCCGGGGCGTGAATTGTAAAATGGTCGGCCAGACGGAACCTCATTCGGAGGTGCCGTGTGACCGCGGCGGCCGGAAACGCGTTTCCGGCGCCATAAAACACCAAAACGGCGTGCGGCGGTCCAATTCGGAGCAAACGTGTTCCGAATGACCTGAAACCGCACGGAAATGATAGAAATATTATTCCTGAGATGCAGGAGGAGTCCGCACGTCCATCGGACGTGCGGTGCGCGCGACACGTCCGATTGTGGCGTTTTCAGCAGCGCGGCGCGCGCTGAAATGGCGCGTTGGGGGGTCAAAACCACCCGAACGACCTCCGAATGCCACGAAACCGTACGACAACATCCGGGGCGTGAATTGTGAAATGTTCGGCCAGACGGAACCTCATTCGGAGGTGCCGTGTGACCGCGGCGGCCGGAAACGCGTTTCCGACGCCATAAAACACCAAAACGGCGTGCGGCGGTCCCATTCGGAGCAAACGTGCTCCGAACGACCTGAAACCGCACGGGAACGATAGAAATATTATTCCTGAGATGCAGGAGGAGGCCGCACGTCCATCGGACGTGCAGTGCGCGCGGCACGTCCGATTGTGCCGTTTTCAGCAGCGCGGCGCGCGCTGAAATGGCGCGTTGGGGGGTCAAAACCACCCGAACGACCTCCGAATGCCACGAAACCGTACGACAACATCCGGGGCGTGAATTGAGAAATGGTCGGCCAGACGGCACCTCATTCGGAGGTGCCGTGTGACCGCGGCGGCCGGAAACGCGTTTCCGGCGCCATAAAACACCAAAACGGCGTGCGGCGGTCCCATTCGGAGCAAACGTGCTCCGAACGACCTGAAATGAGATTATTTCTTGAATCGAAGTTTATAAATTATTATAGCACAATGATTTGATATTATATATGTATTAAATATATATTAAAACATTTAAAATATATTATATATATATATATATATATTTAAAATATTGTATTTAATAGTATATATATGAATATTTTTACATATATATATATATATATATATATATATATATATATATATTTATATTGAATTCAATAAAAAAAATTTTAAATTTTTTTTTTTCAAATAGCGACCGCCAGAGGCGGTCGCTATAGGGTGCCATGCCGGCCCACTATAGCGACCGCCAATGGCGGTCGCTATATGGTGCCCGGCAGGGGGCCTTCAGCGACCGGCAGGCGGTCGCTGAAGGCCGATCTGCCGGCCTTCTATAGCGACCGCCATTGGCAGTCGCTAAAGGCCTCTAGCGACGAGGCAACAGCGACCGCCAATGGCGGTCGCTAATGGCCTTATTTATAGTAGTGATTACTGGGTGGGAAGATCTCTGTCATAAATTCCTTCTTCAAATTAGCTCAACATTGCCAAAGGAAACAGTTTTTGATCTTACAAATTGTAATCAAAGCGATAATGAAAGATTTTAATATTTCATTTCTCGCTGGAAGGGGTTAAAATATTCCTTAAGCATAGTACTCCCTCAAGAAGAGTTGTTGCCAATCTGTGTGGAAAATTTATGTGATGAATTATGCACACCGTTGATCTCTGTGAAATACACAGGAGGGTTTCAAGACCTTACTTCAATCGCTTAGCAGATCAAATACTCTCTTACAAAGACTAAGGATAAAACTTGTGTAATTCCATAAGTTCCAGGAAGTAGAATGGGTAGAGTATAGACTGCCAGAGTTACACTTAAACAAGAACCTATACCTGCTTCCACTTCAAAACATTCATCATATCGAAGAGCTCCACCTCCTGAGAATCAAAAAAAATTGCCACCTTGTCAAAATGATCAAAGAGATCAAAGGTCGAAATTGTTTGTAGATTTGAAGAACAAAGTTTATTCTTTCCTAAATTAACAAGTTCCTGGTTACTTCATTTCGTCTATGGAAAATAATTTGGTTCAGTTTCCAAGGCCTAAAAGGCTGACCAAGGAAGGAGATTAAGACCTTCCCAACTATTGACCATTTCATCAGATGTTGGGGCATCCCATTTAAGAGTGTTTTGTATTAAAAGACCTCCTACAAAAGATGTTGGACTATAGACATGTAAAATTGAAAGGTTTTTCAGCCTAGGTAGCATGTGTTACTGCTACAGATCTAGAAGAAGAAGGTGAGGGACACGAAGTCAAAATCAAAAATGCGTAGAAATATAATGATTGGATGGTTAGAAAAACGATTAACCGAACTCATGCCCTTTTAAAAATGCAATTGAAGAAACCACTTGTGTCTTCTACTATGAATGCCACAACAAAACCCCCTTCATTAGAAGGAAAATCCTCAAAGAGGTGACATAATTCAAAGAAAGAAGAGCAGTCAGAAGAACATGAGCTCGTGTCAAAGCCTAAGTTGTATTTGACTCTGGCAGATTTTATGCCATCTACTTCAAAAGCACGGGCACTGCCCCACCAAACGGTACAACCAAAACTGGATAATTAGGCAGAATCTTAATCAGATGAAGAGTGGATCTTTGGTTCTGTTAATATGATTTATTTAATGGATCCATATGCCAATCACAGTTTCGATCTTGATGAGCTTGAGTTCCCTGTATCAAACAGATGAATTAGAGGGAGTTCCAGAGGTTTAGGATACAGGGGAAGACGTGGATATTTCAGAAGCCACTATTCCAATACTACCCCTACTAGAATTGTATATGCAGCGGAAACTCATGGCAGAGCCCTTCAGCGGGCACAACAAGAACAAGAATGTTCTTCCACACATGGAAGATTCAGTACTGGCACAGTTATTTTTTGGAAGATCAGTTAGAAGTTAAACCTTCTTCCTCTCAGCAAATAAATAGACCCAGTCGGTCTAATCTGCCAAATCCAGGAGTATTTCGAACTCCAACCCTGATATAAGATGCATCTACTTCCAATGCATCAACTTCTAAGGCACCTGCGAAACCACATGTTCCTACTAGGAAACACAAACCTTTAGACCAAAAGTATGATGTCTTGAAACATTTGGCTCAAGTACAAGACAAGTTATCAATTCTGGATTCCTTGAATCTATCAAAGGATCTTCGGGAGCCACTCATTGAGGCTTTTTCAAGTCTTCATGAATTCGAAACTGAAATTGTTGCGGCTGAAGTCTACCATGTAGAGAGTGATCCTCCAGAATGTCATGTAGTGATATCTTTAATAGATGAAGATGAAGATGATGTTGTTCATGGACATATTATACCTTTGTATTTATCTGGAAAGGTCAATTATATATACATCCGACGAGCTTTCATTGATAGTGGTTTAGGAGTCATCCTCATCCCTATTCGTACACTTCGTCGATTGGGCCTCACCGAATCTAATTTATCTCCTTCTACTTTAATGTTGCAAGGATATGATAAAAATTAACAAGAACCTCTAGGAGGGATTACACTCAGAACTCGGTTTGGAGACCTTGTATCCAATTCATATTTCATGGTTGTTCGTCATGACATAGCCTTCAACATTTTTCTTGGAAGACCTTGGTTACATAAACATGCAGATATCCCTTCATCATACCATCAATGTATCAAATATTGTTTCAATGGTCATATTGGGACATTGTATGGTGATAAATCCCCATTAAAAACACGTGAATATCAATACATTGAGGTAGAATTCTATCACATGGAGAGAAATGAGATATCCACAACAAAAGAGGTTACCAAAATTAATGCTCCATATGGTTTGGAAAAGATTCTAGTAAACCCATTCATACATGTGAGTACATATTATGCGTTTTTTATCATTCAAATTGACAGGATAGACCCAAATCCAAATACTCTTATGGAAACTTCAATAATTTCAATTACGGAAACCAAGCCAGACAGCATGAAAGATGTTGTTGATTCATCAGGCAATGATGAAAGTTCAATTGGATATGTCTTCATTTCATCCGCTAAAATCCAGAAATTCTATACTTCATCAACCAGTCCAGAATAAGTTATAGAAATACCAGAGATGAATGATGATTTCAATTCTCATTCCATCATATCCTCTTTATTACCCAAGAAAGACCATTCATCATTAATAGGGTCAAAAATTGTAGCCTATTCTTCCAGATGTTCAAATTTTAACTTCTCTCCTGATCATGGAAATTTTGCTTCATCATCTACCATGAAAGTAGAAAAAAAAGAAGTAACACATATTGAAGAAGAAGTGGAAGATCTCAGGGATGATCCTCCATCATTTGAATAAGGTATCTCTACCACTGTGGATGAACTCAGAGAAATAAATCTGGGTACAAAAGAAGATCCATGCCCCACTTTAATTAGTGCGGTCATGACTCTTGAAGAGCAAGAAATGTATATTTCATTTTTAAAGAAAAATAGAGATATATTTTCTTGGAATTATACAGAAATGCCAGGGCTTGATCCTGATGTTACTGCTCATCATTTGGGTTTGCCAGAAGAACATCGAGGATTCAAGCAAGCCTCAAGAAGAAAACAACCAACTTAGGCCTCCAAAATTGAAGGTGAAGTGGATAAGCTTATCAAAGCTAACTTCATTAGATAAGTTCAATATCCCAAATGGTTGGATAATATTGTCCCTGTGAAAAAAAATAATGGACAAATTAGTGTTTGCATTGATTTCAGAGATCTTAATTGGCATTGTCCCAAGCATGATTTTCCAGTTCTGATCACAGAACTCTTAATTGATGCAACAGCTGGCTATGATGCACTTTCCTTCATGGATGGATATTCTGGGTATAACCAAATATTAATGGCTCCATAAGATGAATAATATAAAGCATTTAGATCCCCTCAATGTGTGTTTTTCTATCAGGTAATTCCCTTTGGCCGGAAGAATACAGGTGCAACGCATCAATGTTCCATGCACCGTATCTTAAAACCCTTTTTAGGGAAATTTTTTGAATGTTATGTGGATGATTTGGTTGCTAAATCCAGAAAATGTTCTAATCACTTGGATTATTTGGAAATCATACTCCACAAACTTCGACAATACAATTTGAAGATAAACCCCTTGAAATGTGCTTTTGGGGTTACCTCAGGAAAATATCTTGGCTTTGTTGTACACCATCGTGGTATCGAAGTCGATCCTTTGAAGAAAAAATTAATTCTTGGTATTTCACCTCCTCAAAATTTGAAGGAATTGAGATTACTTCAAGGAAAATTGGCCTATATTCGGCGTTTCATCATCAATCTGGTAGGAAAATGTTTACCCTTAACCAAATTAATGAATAAGGGAGTCACTTACCAGTGTACTGAATAATGTTAAGAGGAATTCAATATTCTCAAGAAATATCTCTTGATTCCACTGGTATTAATGCCACCTATTGAAGGAAGACCACTTATTCTTTATATGACAGATTTAGAGTGATCATTGGGTGCCTTCCTTGCCCAAAAGAATGATACTGGGAATGAAAACAACCTTTACTATCTCAGTCGGACTATGCTTGAGGAAGAAACCCAATATTCATGTATTGAAAAGTGTTATCTAGCATTAATCTTTGCAGTTCAGAAATTGAGACACTTCCTACAACATCATGAGGTCCAATTGGTATCTCAAAATAACCCGCTCAAATTTATCCTTAGTCATCCAATGATTACAGGACATTTGGAAAGGTGGGCAGTTATTTGGCAGCAGTTTGATATCCTGTACGTGTCTCAAAAGGAAATAAAGGGTCAAGCTCTGGATGATTTCCTTACTGAACACCCTTCAGTAGAAGATACATCTTTAGATATTGAACTTCCTGATGAGAAAGTCTTCTTTATTCAAGATAATCTTCAAATATGGGAAATGTACTTTGATGGTGCTTCTAGAAGTCCAACATGGAAGAAAATGGAAGATCTTAAATTCAACAATGTTGGGTTGGAAATGGTACTTATTTCCCCAGAAAAGGCACTGCTACCCTATTCCTTCTTATTGTTAGAAGGCGGTACAAATAATGAAGCAGAATATCAAGCTCTCATCGTAGGATTGGAGTTAGTGCTTCAGGCACAGGTGAATCACTTAAAGGTTGAAGATTACTCAAACCTGGTAATAAAACAATTCAATGGGGATTATTCCATCTGAAAAGAAGAATTAAACCCTTTGTATGATAACATCAGAGATTTAATGGTGGAATTTCTTTCAGAACTGGCATTTTATTATGTCCTGCAATCACAAAATGCTCAAGCTGATGCACTGGCTAATGTAGACACACCTCTAGAAGATCCAAATTGGGATTAAACAATCATCAGTATTTCCCACCATCGTATAGTTTCACCTTATGTTCAAATCATAACAGAGGAAATCAATGAAATTAGTCCCATTTCTGAACCATATGGTCATACCACATGATGGATGAAACCAATCGGGGAATACGTTCAAAATGGAACACTCCAACCTGATAGAGCAGGGAAATAACAAGTCTGGTGAAGTGTGGTCAATTTTACTCTTTATGATATCCCACATCACCAAGAAAAAATTATCTACAAGCGAGGTTTTGATGGAATTCTCTTCAGATGTTTTGATGGTGAAGAGACAATGGCTGTCATGAAAGAAGTACATACAGGAGTCTGTGGTGCCCACCAGTCTGGACATAGACTGTCTGCTCAAATTCGAAGGCTTGGATACTTTTGTCCTTCAATGATACAAGATGGTGTTTATTTCACTAAGAAGTGTCATTCTTTCCAAGTATATGCAAATTTCATTCATCAACCCCCAGAGTTGCTTCAAACAGCTAAATGCTCATGGTCATTTGTGACATGGGGAATGGATGTAGTGGGACCTTACCCTTCAGCTACATCCAAGCAGTTTAAGTATATTCTTACAACTATTGACTTCCTTTCCAAGTGGTAAGAGGCAATACCTCTCAAATAAGTTAGTTCTAATAGAATTGTTAGCTTCATCAAGTCTAACATCATTACCAGATTTGGTGTCCCTCATACAATATTGACGGACAGTGGCACTAACTTCTGTTCATCTGAGGTAAGGAAATTATATCACGAATACAACATCAAATCCAACCATTCATCTCAGTATCATTAAGCGACCAATGGCCAAATAGAAGCATTCAATAAGACTCTTTCAAAAATACTAAAAAAGATGGTGGATAAAGATAAGAACTCATGGCCCGATAAACTTTTTCATGCTTTATGGGATTATCTTACCACCACCTGCACTGCTACATGGTCAACTTCATATTCATTGGTATATGGAATAGAAGAAGTCTTGCCTATTGGGGTTCAATTATGTTTGCTTAGAATATCCATTTGCAATCAGTCATCTACAGATAAACAATCTGAAAAGCTATTGGATGAATTGGGACAATTAGATGAAAAAAGATTGTGCACCCTGCACCACTTGGAAGTCTATCAGAATCGAATAGCATGAGTTTTCAACAAAAAAGATCGTATTCATTCATTCAGTCAAGGAGAATTGGTATTGGTCCTCGGAACTCCAATGATACCAGGAGAAAAGCCTCCAAAGTTTGAGACAAAGTGGGAAGGACCTTATTCAATACATAATGTCTACTCCAATGGAGCTTATTCCTTAATCTCAATGGATGGAGAACTCATCACAACTCCAACCAATGCAAGATTCTTGAAGAAGTATTTTGTGTAACACAAATACAAATTATTCCAACATGACTTTAAAGTATGTTGTCCTAGATACATGATGCTAAACTGTGCAGCACTGGTCCATACATATGACCTTAAACTACTTTAGTCCTTACTACAAGACTTTAAACTGCACATCCCCCATAGTCCTTACTGCAAGACATTAAACTGCACAGTCCCTCCATTGTCCATCATGACATTAAACTGTGTCCAATCCCTTATATGTCCTACATGACATTAAACTGTGCATCGTTAAGGTTTTTGCTACCTCTTATTGCTCACATCGAGTATGACTCAATTGAGCTTAGAGTAAACTTAAAACCATAAGACCCTCTATGGGCTACTAACCATGCGTAAGTCCCAACACCATTTTTTTAGGTCGTTGTCCTCAAGAACAACTTGATCACCAAATCATTCTTCAATTGAACTACACAGACTTTGATCCTTGCCTTCTAGGATGGGTACGTAGGCAACCTCCTAAGGTTCAAGCCAAAAACCAATCTATTCACGTCAGTTCACCTCCATCTCATACGATGTTGATCGGTGAAGCAGCCCAAAACCAATCTCTTCACGTCGGTTCAACTTCGTCTCACATGACGTTAGACTGTGTATGTCTCTTTTGTCCCTCTTACATGACACTAAACTATTCAGCACCATCGTCCCTGCTATATGACGTTAAACTATATAGTCTCCCATTGTCCCTTTACTGAGAGGGAATCATCATTGACATTGATCTCTAATCATGTCATATTTCAAAGACTATGCAAAAACATGGCAATTACCAAACCTTTAATCTTGGGTTAAACCATCATTGGACTAATGTCCCCTTTCACCCTTCACTTGTACGAACCAAATCTGTACAGAGGGTATTTCAAGAACTATGTATGGCTTGATTCCCATCCATATGGGATACGTAGGAACGTTCGAGCATCCCTCGAATCCAGCCCCAAGTCTTTGGGCCTAACCCCAAATTCCACTTTCAGTCCCTTAGATGAAAAGTCCCCCTGTGAAAACATGAATGTGGTATGAAAACCCTGGTCTTCATTCACATATGGTTTATAAAACACACAATGTGTATTACTCATTATGGTATGAGCTCTATGACCCTAAACTAAGATCTCCTACAATCTCATCCCACATGACGTTAAACTGTATTTCAAGAACTACATATGGATTGATTCCCATCGTTATGGGATACGTAGTGAAGTCCAGTACCTCAATTCAGGACCCAGCCACAACATGATTATGGTTAGCATTGGTCTGTTTATCTCCTACAGGCATTGGACAGTCCCATTTTGATGTGTCATACTCCTAACCTTAAATACTTCCAGATCACCATAACCCTTTTCTAGACTTCTGGTCACAAAATGTTTGATACCCAGGAATTATTTTGAATGACTATGCAGCATATACCCTTAGGTGTCCTAGCATAATTAGTCTACATAATGGAAATATCATCTAAAAGATGCTATTATTTGACAATGCATTCAATGCCCTTAAGTGGCCTTGCATAATCCCCCCCCCTAACGGGTTTGTCAAATAGTGGTAACTTCATTCTTGGGAGGAACAACACTTTTGTCCTTATTTGTCTTAACAACAATATATAGGGATCTGAAAAAATAGTCATCCTTAACATATTTTTCCCATACTCTTTTTCATGATCTAAAAGTATTTAAGTCTATGGTTTATATTTCCCTTCCCTGCATTTGGGTCAGACCTTCACAGGAGTGACATTCATCCAATTATTTGACAATCTGGATTGGAAATATCCTCTCCATATTCAAGTACCTCTCTCCATACAGTAGACTCTATGCTTTGAAAATTTTGAATCTCCATAAACTTTCACTGGCTTTTTAGCAATAGGGAAGTAAAATTTCTGAGAGTTCTTTTGCCTGACTATTCAGCACGTGCCCCTAGGTGGCCTTGCATAAGTAGTCTACATAATGGAACTGTCAGCCAAAGGATGCTATTATTTGACTATACAGCCAATGCCCTTAAGTGGACCTACATAATTCAACCCCCTAACGGTTTTGTTAAATAGTGGTAACTTCACTCTTAGGAAATACTTCCTCTAATGCCTTTTATCCATTTTTTCATATCATTCCTCAGATTCAAAATTTATTAAGTCATAGTTTACATGTTTTCCCCCATACTGGAATGTGGTAATATGTTTTCAGATAAATTATGAAGGAATTGAGTCAATTTTAATCCATTCAGTCAAAGCTATTTGACCTTAAACATTAGCCTTTTTTATGTCTGACCTGCACGACTTTAAACTGCCCACAAAAGACAAGGGAACTCTAAACAAAAGTCAAGTCCCATCTCACTAAACCTTCATTTTGTATGATTTAGGTAATATTTAGCAATTAAAAGATGTAAAGTTTGTAGGGTTATTTTCATAATCCTAGAAAAAATCAAACTATTCTTACTAGTCCAATTGTATTAGGGAAAAATTTAATACAGGTAGTAAAAGAATTCAGGCACAAATGATTGAAAATGAAAGTGTTTTTCATTGATGCACAAGAGTCAAAAGGACATCTACAGACTGGAGTCTCTTCTCTTTTAAAAAAATTACAAGAGGCTTTCAATATAACTCTTCATTTGATTTACGGCATCCGGAGATTCATCAGCAGCCACCTGGAATTTATTCATTCAATTGGATACAATAAGAGATGCAGTGATACCAGCTCTTCTTGGAACAATTTTAAAAGAATGTTATTGAGTGCGGTTTGAGAAAATTTTCTGGTGATTAAACAGTGACTTTGTTTTTTTCCAAGAGACTTGGAAGATGGATACATGGATTTGAGAATGGACCATTGGAAGTAAAGATCTATTTGGAGAGAGTACTCTTTTCAGATATTCTTCTAACATCATGATAGTCTTCTCTCCACCAACCGGTAGTGAAAAGCATATCATCCCATGAGTTTTCCATTTTCATATCTGCAAGGAAATGGCATGGAGGAAAATTTTGAAATTTCACACCATTGTTGCTTCTTTTAATGCACAACATAACTGAAATAGAGGGATAGCAGTGCGGCTGTATCTCGAGCATATAGTTCTTTGAATCTGGAATGTTAACTCCTTGTAGATGATCATGGCCATATAAAGGCCAGTAAATGATTTGTGGGAAATTAACATGATACTTCTTCAAGTACTTGGACAAATCTGGGAGAGTGCTATCACATATATCATAATAGACATGGACAATAATGTTCATCATATCATCAATTCTCTTGCTATCCAAATCATCAGCTGACCCGATTCTTTTGGGATCCATTAAATCTACACAAACATCAGATAATAAACTTTAACATAAGTTGATTTTTCATAAAATTTGTGAAGAAATTCAAAAAAAAGGTAAGGCATTAAGGCATGCAAGTCCCATATTGGCGCGCAAGTCAAAGTTGGCCACACAAGTTTTACCGTGCTAGTACTGGCGCACAAGTCAGAAACTCACTATAGAATTGTGATACGAACAGAAGTGCGTACAAGCGGAAAGTCAAGTCACTTTCATGAAAGAGAGATCAATTTCATGATGAGAGCAAGGTGATTTGAAATCCGGGTGCTTTTCATGAGAGTGGCACCCATATTTATAGGCGAGGTCGTACCCCCGCACGCCAGACCCTATGCGCTAGAAGCATACCTAAGCGCCTACTACTTGCGCACCGTAGCACCTTATTTCTCATTTTCCTCAGAGTTAATTCCTCTTTCCTTTTTCGGATCCAACTCTGTGGGGGGGACTTTTTTTTACGCTTCTTTCCATCACAGGTTTTAATGAATGGAAAAGGGGAATACCTTAACCACAAAGAATGTCATCCTTTGAAGAAGAGCAAAAATTGACAAAGGGATAAACAAGGAACCCTTTAAACATGGGTCACGCAAGTTTCATTATGGTCTTGCAAGTATACTTGAACACCACATATGGGTCGCGCAAGTCACTTGCGCGCCCTATTCTTTTTTCTCCCAAGGTCCTCATATAGACTATAAATACCCCCTTGTGCCCCCCCCCATTTGAAGGAAGAAAAAACAAAAAATCCAAAACTCAGATTCAATATCTGGTCGCCCAAGTCTCTGTCTGAAGTCTTCCGAACACTTCTAAGGTAATTCTTTACCAAGAATGGAAGCTCTTAAGAGAAAGAATAAGGACTAAGTATTAGAACTCATCAATACTTCTGTACCTAAGTGTCTAACCCTTAAGGGAAATGAAGACACTTGCGCGCTGCCTTGTCCTCTCATGGAAACTTGTGCGCCGCCCTTATGAAAGAATCTAGGTATAATACTAAGGGATTGAGCCAAGGCCCACCCAAGTATTACCCTATAGGTTCTCCATAACCCAAGTGAACTCTTATCCCGCAAGTATACTTGCATGACCAGGACTTGCGCGCCAGACTAATACTTGCACGCATCCTTCCAATTCACTTCCTTTCTTCAAATTCATCTCTCCTCTTCAAGATTTAGCCTTAAAACCCTCTTCAAATCCATTTATGGCATGGTTACTTTGTTGGAATCCTTATCTGAAAGGAATTCTGTGGAAAATCTCCCAAAACCTTGTGATTTACATAACTTTATGTCAATAAGGTTATATATTTCCTTCATTCAACCTCATCCTTTAAGATGAGAAGATCTTTAATCTGGGCATCCTCTTTAGGAGCAATCCCCAAGTTCCCTAATCTGGGAATCCTCCTTAGGAGTAAGCCCCAAGTTCCATAATCTGGGCATCCTCCTTAGGAGTAAGCCCCAAGTTCCCTAATATGGGAATCCTCCTTAAGAATAATCCCTAAGATCCCTAATCTGGTCATCCTCCTTAGAAGTGATCCCCAAGTTCCCTAATCTGGGAGTCCTCCTTATGAGTAAGCCCCAAGTTCCCTAATCTGGGAATCCTCCTTAGAAGTAAGCCCCAAGTTCCCTAATCTGGGCATCCTCCTTAGGAGTAAGCCCCACATCATAATTTCTCTTAACCCGGGCCTCCTTTTCAGGAGTAAACCCCAATCTTAATTTCTCTTGATTTGGGATTCCTTCTCAAGAATAAAACCCAATCATAAGTCCATCTTAAATTTTGGATTCATTTTTAGGATTAAGTCCCGAGTTAAAATCCCAAATCTCCATGAAGTACAAACACCTTTATGGACCCTACTCTTGGGCTTCTTTTATAAAAATACTTTTTCTTTATTTACATGGGTTGTCATACAAACATAAGCCCCACATATTTTCTTATAATTTCATCTTTCATGGAAAAATAGTCAGTTTTTACTAATATTTCTTGTTTCTCACACCGAGAATGACTCATGTGAGCTTAGAGTGTAAAAGTAATCATGACATCTCTCTTTGGGCCATTAATCATGCATAAACTGCATACTTCTTCACTCGAACTACATGGGTTCTGATTCCTTTTCTAAACAAGGATACGTACGTAGCCCATCTACGGGTATAATCCCAACTCTAAAATAATCCTTGTCCTTCTGAACGACAATAAAATTCATGTGACCCACTAAATGGATTTAAAAACAGTATGGTTATCATAATGACCACGATATTTTTATATAATGTGTTGAAGGATACCATTGAATAAGAATCTCTGATAAATACGGATGATTATCTATCGATGAAGAACCTAAAATACATATAAAAGATTCTCTAAATATCATACATATTAATCATTCATTATCATATCTAAAGGAAAGCTCATTTTCATACTTGGTAAATTAATAAGGATTCACGAACATAACTCAAATCTATAAGAGAGTCCCAGAGTAGATAATAATTCCCCCCAAAATGGTGTGATGTGTCTGACCTCCCATCCTCTCGACCAATGAAAATTCTTAAGCCTCATCGGTCCACAAGTAATGAGAACGTACCTTTGGAATATAGGTCCAAATGGATATAGAATCATTGGATGTTTCTAGTTCTACGAATAAACCCGTTAGAAACCGATTGGAATGTTTGAACCTTAAACAAACAAGTTCATCCCCATTTCCAGAAGAAACAATCATATATGACATATATGACATATATATGATATTCATGACATAATTAACTTTCATAAAATATAATATATGTCATTTTAGTTATTACACTTTCACACACTTAAAAAGTTATAATGTCTTTTGTGGACGTGTGGACTACTGCTTCTTCGACATGATGTGATTCCTTTTACATCACAAGAATTATATATATAATTATATATTATTGAATAATATGGTATATAGATATAATTATACTTATTTAATGATATAATTCCTCTTACCTTATTTTTACAAAGGTCATTGAAAAATGAGAATGTTACTCAAGCATATGTACGACCTACGGTCTTCATGATTGTGATGATTCATTTTTCATAACATGTTTAATTATTTTTTAAAAAGTGTAATTTATTTATAAATATTATAATTATTCCATGATTATTATTATATTGATGTTATATAATTACCCCTCTATCTATACTTTACCTACAAAATGTTTTTTCGATATATAAACTGAATTTGGTCAAAACACCTGAAGAAGACTTAATTAATAAATTAGTTGTGTACAATATGGTAATAAGTAAAATAAAAGTAAATATAAAAATGAAAAAGTTTATAAAGAAATAAGATAATTAAAATATTCTTGTTATAAATTAATTTCAAGGAAATTCACTCAAAAGGAAATACAACATAAGATATTCCTTCTTAATTTACATTCCATTGAGTCTTATTTGTTATTATGCACCACATAATTTTTATATGGTGTATATACTACCTTTTTCATGTTATTTTATGAATAAAATTAATCTCATGATATTATTAGTTCCAATTAATTTTATTACATCTAGGTGATTATTATTCAAATTTTTAAAAGTGTTATGGGACACATTGGAATGTTTAAATATTATTTTCCTTAATAATGATTTTATTGATTACCATTAAAATATCACTTTTTGTTGTTTACTTTATCTTGAAAAAATTTAATTTATTATAATCATATTTCATTTTAAATTTCCATTAATATCTATATTTTCATATGATATATACTATTATTTCCTAAAACATAAATCATTTTACATACCAGGATTTCATTGATAGTTATTTGATTAACTAGGGATATGTTGATAAATATGTTTTATTTATTCAATATTGATAATTGATGAGTCGTATTATTTATTTAGATTATTTGATATGACGAATTCATTGTACAAGTAATGGAGAGCGGGGCCCGAACTTTTTATATCCCCTCGATGCATCTATAGGTTCTCATGAGATAAATAAGTTGTACAAATTAAACAGGGTTCTACCTATGGTTTTAAACATTCTTCTGATAAGTATTGATGGTATAGGTTTTCATGTGCCTTAGAAATTATGTACAATAATTATGCATTTCATTAATTTATATTCTATCAATATTTATCCATGATATTTTTCATCAACATACATATGGATATATTTCAGTTTGAGTTAATTGATTAAATGGAATGTGTTTCAACTACTTTAGTTTCCATATTTATTTTTCCTTATCTAGTCATTTGGATGGCATGTGTTTCCATTTATTACCTTGAAATATTTTTTATTCACTTCCTTTTTTGCATATTGATTACTTTTCATGTGTGTTCAGTTATTTATCTTTCTAGGTTTATTTATTCATATTGATTCATTACTACTTATGCTAAACTCTAACCTTACACAGCATTTGATCTCACCCTTATTATGTTTACTTTCCCCAAGAATCCAAGAAGAGTACTAGGAATGACATGAATGGATTTACTAGAGGGAATAAATTTATCGTTGAAGTTATTTATTTAGGTATAAAATTATGTTGTAATTATTTTATTAATTTTTAATAAAGGACTCCTTCATTTATATGTCTTACCTAGACTAATAGACTCTTGATCCTTCTGGATTTGATTACTTGTAATCATGCCAATGTAATGGTGCTAAACACTAGACCTAGGATTTATGGGGTTGGGTCACTACTGTTAATATAAAAGGATGTTTATTATACACCTTTGGAGCTATATCTAGGAAAACATAGATTAGAGAACCTAAGGCTAATGTAGAATTTGAGGATGAGGGTAGATGAACACTGTAGAATTTTGGTAATGTTGAGATTATATGGGTATTTCTAGCAGTACATCCCCATATGGATACTATAATTGGATGTGGTTCTAGAATAGATATACCTATGAGTAACCACTCTGACAAGGTGTGTCGGGCCCAACTCAACGTAGCCTGGTACATGTGAAATGGCCTTACTACGCACCTAGTTTGACACTCTCGTGGGATATGCTTATGATAATTCATATTTTCTCTACAAACCATTGTGCAAGATTTGAAAATATGATGAAAATAAATAACCTAGGTACAAACTATGGTGTTTTATATTATATATAAGGCGTCGTGATTTAGATATCCTATAAATGATTATATTTTTTTATATGACTGTTGTTACACACACTATGCATTCTAGTTTTAGTCAATGACTGGTACCTGAGGAAGTCAAGTTAACATTGAACATGAAAGGCAGGGTGGTAAAAATGAGAAACCAATTATGTTTCTGATAGAGGTGAAATATATCATATTCATACCTAATCAGTTTTCCTGAAATTTGATTACCAATGTATACCATTACCAACTCCCAATGTCCCTAAGGAATATAAGTATGAATGTTGCTCATAGATCAAGTGATGGAGACTATGGGGAGATGAATCCTAAATTTCACTCAAGAATAAAATGTGGAAGGATACATCTAGGAATGTGTCTCAATATAATGGGGAAATGATTTTTTGTGTGAAATATAGACATAATGAAAATAATTCCAAGGAAAAATGAAGAGTGTGAGGGAAGTTAATGAAACTCATCTTAAGTAATAATGTATAGTTTATTGTCATAAATGTAGAGAACCTAGACTTTACCTGAGTCATGTGATACTTTAGAGGATAAACTCTAGGCTACGGAAGGACCACAGTGGATATAAATAGATGAATCATTTATGAATTTGTGATGTATTTAAAACCATTTTAAAAGGTTATTTATCAATTGAACTTATTTCAAGGACTTACATCATATTTATTTTTGATATTATATTAATAATGGTTCAGAAAATGAAAACAGGTATATGGGGTGACAACCCATCAAATCCAGTAAGGCCACGAGACTCAAATCCATGACTGAAGGACGATAAGGGTTTTACATCAACCAATAACCTATGTAATGTCCTGGATAATATGTCATTTTTTAGTTGAAAGATTTGATAAATAAATGTTAATAATAAACCCATGGAATTTATATTTGGGTTTAGAGACTAATGTATTAAACATATCAGATTCGAAAAATAGTTGGATACAAATAGTAAAACTTGTCACTTTTTTATAGCCCTTAAGATCTATTAAAATTTTATTTTAGTTCTTCAGTAATCAAAGTTAATTTTTAGATACCCATTTCTTGAGGTAATGCATAAATTGGAATTTGATCGAATCAGAACCAAAATATGAAATTGTTCTCATGGAATTAAAATGTATCATACAAGTAAATTTCCGTATATTATTAAAAGGTAATGAATTTCCCAACATGAGGAAAGGGATCACAAAAAAAATTGTTATATTGAATTCTGTTGAACCAGTGGTCATCTAAATCATCACTGATTTATGGATTTGAGGCCTTAAACATTCTATCAATAATAAAATTGTTTTTTATTGAGGAGCTCAATCATTCCCTATAAATATTTATTCTTTTACTCCAAGTTTTTATCTCTACATTATTCTAATGTTATCCTATATAGAGACCTAGTTATATCTTATTCCATGTGACCATTGTACTTATAATTCTCTTTTTTCTAGAGGATATTTTACGAATCCTTCTCAAAATATCATATTTCAAACCTAGTAAATTTCAAACAATCAATTACCAAGATTGATTTTAAATTTTGAGGACACATGTTAATTATGGAGGGGAGAATGTAACACCCTGAAAATATAAAGTAGGCACATTATATTCGATCACGTGTGGGACACGCAACACCAAGCACATAAGGGAATATAATATCATGATAATTTATAATATATTAACTATTTTATATAAATTAAATATATTTTATAGCTTTCACTGCATGCGACACTGTGTTATCATACATCTCACCCCACAACGAATTTTTTCAATATCTTTCATTACAAACAAGACCATGTTTTATCGAACAATAATATATTATTAAAATATAATTATTTAATATAATAAGATATAAACTAGCTGTTATGAATATTATTAACTAAATTATGAAGATTTATGATTTAAACAACTAATTAATTGGTTTTAAATTAATTATAAAGGAATATAAGACCCAATTTAATGTTTTTATAAAAACTATTTTTTGGTCACAAAGTTGTTTTATACTAATAAATTAAATTAATTACAATTGGTGAATGATATTAATGTAAAATATATATAAATATTATTCATTTAATAAAATATTTTTTATGTTACACCAATAGATATTAGAATCATAAGATAACAATAAATCCATTATAATGCATAAAAACCTATATTTTTATTAAGGCATTTTTACCGCCTTTTATTGGATAGCCTATTTTAAATTCAATTTTTTGAAATTTTATAGATTATATATGTCCAAATAAAATTAATAAATGAAATAGAAACATGAAAATTAGTTTAGGGTTAATTTTTTTGTATTTTTATGTGATGTTTCAATTTTTTAATGAATAATGAAAAATACCGAATTTTAATTCAAAATAACATTTTAATCTAATTTATTTATAAGAAAAAAATATTTAAAATTTTCTATAAAGATTAATTAAATATTATTTTAATAAAATAATAAAATTTATGTCATTTTAATGAATTTTAATTTGATATTGATTATAAAAACATAGAAAACTTTCAGACATTTTTTACTTTAAAAACCTCTATTATCGTCCCATCAACGTGATTAAATTTAAATTAGTTTCTGACAATTATACGATTGGAATTTGGAAAATGGAAAAAATATTTTGAGTAAGAATTATTTATATTTAAAATAAGTTCAACTATGTTTTTACCAAAACAATTAGTGAATGTAATTAAAATTAATTAATATTATTAAGCAAAAAATTAAACTTAATAAAGGACTAAACCTTTAACTTAATAGCCCAAATTTCTTATACACATGTAAAACATCCATTATCTGGAAATAAATTTCCAATTTACATTCCACTATCGTGTTTGGTATTTTTTTATTACTCTTTCAGGTAAAAACCTAGCTACACCTAACTACTTTTCAAAAATACCAAGTGATTCATTTTCCTCCCTTATAAATGGACACCCCCTCTCCCCTTATTCACACCAATAAATACAATTATGTTTTGAAAAATTATACCCAAATATATCCTAAAAATTCATACCCTCATCCTATAATACCCCCATTGGGAATTTAACCATATAAGTGAGCCCTTTGGTTCCAACAAATAGAGTTACCTAATTAAGAGGTAACATCATTCCTCAAGCTCTTTAGTTTTATTTCCATTCTCCTCCTTATAAACTATAGTTATTTCATTATTATATAACAAAAATAGTATCTTAAATATACTATTATGTTGTTATGATAAGTTTTCTACCTACACTTACATACACTTACATCTAATGGGTAATGAATATATTGTATATGTGAACGCTGAACTACCGACTCTTGAAATGATGATTGTTCATTCTTCGTTTGATGCCTCTCATGGTGGTTACTATTATGGAAACTTTATTTATATATGATATATATAATATTTATAATGACTTTATTCTTTTTTAATTCTTCTATAATAGATATATTTATTCACTCCATTTTATGGGAATACGATACCATTTTTTGTGGAAGTGTAGACTACAGCCTCTAAAAAGTGATGTGATTCATTCACAAGAGACATAGAATTTATAAATCCTGATTTTAATTAAAAATATTTATCATAGAAAACATATGTATGATATTTATGAAATAATTTACTATATTGAAATATAATATATTTAATTTTCATTATTACCCATTCACACATTTAAAAAGTGATAACGTCATTCGTGGACCTTTAGAATACCGCCTTCTCAACATGATATAATTCCTTCTAAATCACAAGAATTATATATATATAAGTATATATGATTAAATAACATGTTATTTATGAAATAAATGTAATTTTTTAATTTTATAATGCTACTTACCTTCTTTTAAAAATGATCATTAAAAACTGATTGTGTTACTCATGCGTACGTATGAACCACAGTATCCATGATTATAATGATTAGTTTTTCATTACAATATAAAAAAATTGTTTTTAATGGTATAATTTATATATTAATATTATGATAATGTAATGATAATTATTCTATAGATTTTATATGATGACCCCTTTGACTAAAGTTGACCAAAAAAACTTGTTTCGACACAAAATATTAATTTGGTCAAAACACCCAATGTAGACTTAATTGATTAAGTAGTTGTATACAACATGGTAAGAAGTATTATATAAAGGTGGTGATAAAAATTAAAGTGATTTTGAAGAATATAGATAATTAAAATAAATATATTATATTGGATGTTTAATGGCTTTCACCTGAATGGAAATGCAAGGTAAGGGATTTCATCTCAATTTAAATTCCATGGAGACTTATTTGTTGTTATTCTCCACTTAACTTTTATATGGAGTTTATATTAACTATTTTCATGATATATAATTAAACTATTATTATAATTATATTATAATATCCATTTAATCTAATTTTTTCCTGGATTTTATGATTCAAATGTTTCAACGTGGTATGGGACACTTAAGAATGTTGAAATATTATTCTCGTCAATAATGTTTTAATGATTACCTTTGAAATATCAATTTTTTATTGTTAACTTTTTCTTGAAACAATTATTTTATTATAATCATCTTTTATTGGAAATTTCCTTGAGTATATATGTTTTCGTATGATGGATATTATTATTTTCTAAACCATAAATAATTTTACATATGATGCTTACTTTGATATTTATTTGATTAACTATGGAAATATTGATAAATATGAATTATTTATTCAATAAAAATATTTGAGAAGTCATATTATTTATTTTGATTATTCAATGTGAAGAAAAATTTAGAATGGTAATAATGGGTGGGTTCCAGATTTTATATTTCCACTTGATGCATCGATAGGTTCTCATGATGAAAATAATTTATGCCAATTAAATAGGTTTCTATATATAATTTTAAACCATCATGTGAAAGGCCCTGATGGTATAGGTTTTAATGTTACTTAGACATGATGCCCATTAATTTTTCATTTCTCTTATTTAGGTTCACTTATTATTTTTCCATGAGTTATTACAACAACATATCTATGGATACATTTTAGTTTCATCTCATTGATTAAATGGAATTTGTTTCAGTTTCTTACATTACCATATTTATTTTTCCTTATCTAATAATTTTGAGGGCATGTGTTCCCATTTATTACCTTTTTATATTGTTTATACACTTCCTTTTAAATCTATAGATTACTTGGAATGTGTGTTCAGTTAATTTCCTTTCCATGTTGATTTATTCTTATTGATTCATTACAACTTCTAATATAATTTACCCTTATTAAAATTTTGATCTCACCGTTATTATATTTCCTTTCCCTTTGAATCCAAGAATCACACTATGAATTATATTTAGGGATATAATATATGGAATAAAGTTATCTTAAAATATATTTATTTTGAAAAAAATAAGTTGTAATTAGTGTATTAATTTGTTATACACGACTCATGTATGTATCTAGTTTTCCGAGAATACTACACTCATGGTATTTTGGGATTTTATTCCTTGTAATCATTCCAAATTAATGGTGTTAGACACCAGTACCAGGATTTTTAGGGTCATGACGCTATAAATTCGATGGGTAAATTCTTATAAATACCTCATAACCCATCCCTAAAACTGGTGAAGTTTTGGATCATTATTATATCTAACTAAACACATGAGGAGGTTTTTGGGGAGATATCACAATAGAGGTTTATAGAGAGGACTCGTGAATGAATATAAATTGTGTATGTGTTTATTAGGATCTAAAAGAAGTCTTGTGAAAATAATAAAGAAGATTCATGCCATTGGTACAAGCTAGGAGCTCACGCAAGGCATGAATATGGTTTTTCTCTAGAGGTTCATGGTCGGGGATCATGAAAAGAAAAACAGTGATTACCTCTAGGGGTTTGCACAAATATCAAATTTAAATCATGGATAGGGTTCGTGATAGGGGTTTGTGGTAGGGGTTCATGAAAATGGATCATGCCATGAGCTCATGCAAAGCACGAACAGGGTTCGCACTTGGGTTTTGTACCAGGAGTCTGCGCAAAGCATGGTCATGGTACTTTCTAGGATACCATGATAGGTTATGTTCCATGATCTCTCACCAGGAGTTACACACTAGAGTCTCAGGTAGTGGTATTACACTAGAATGATGAGAAAGTATATACATACCTACATTAACATGTGAGAAATATCATTGTCATATTTTAATTTAGAAGGTGAAGAAGAAGACATATGATCTGTTGCATTATACAATACTTGAATAATGAGATTATTCACCTCTATATTCAAGTAATTTTAAAGGAAAACTTGGAATCTCTTAAATAAATTTCAAAAGTGGAGGTATTTTCTATGTCTATAGTGAAGGGAAGTTTGTACTAGTTTTCTAAAAAGAAAAATTGTTACATCTGGGTGTTTTCAAAGAAGTGAAGGGGCATCCCAAAAGTAACTTCAATAGAGAATATACCTATAACTGAGGATTCATTTATTAATGATATAAAAGGGACCAACATGTCCATAAACTATGTGTGTATCCTTTTTATATTGGAGAGAAAAGGAAAATGAATAAGTTGATCTGTTCCACTCGCAATGATCCATAAAAAGTGATTTAGGGAGTGACCCTATTGAAAGTAGTGTTTTGACCCTAAAAATAGTATATTGAGTGATAGTAGGCATAGAATTGATCTACATAAAACCTTGAATTGGAAATGATCCATATTAAATTTTTTACATCCTAACATTTCCATTATATGTTCCTTGGATATATCCTAGTGATGGTGAACCAAGTAAAAATCATGATTCTCTTGCATTTTCTTTCCTATTTTACTTTCTATGCATCATCATCAGATAAAGATATAAAGGATATTAGATATATAAACACTGAATAAAAAATAAATGTAACCTTATAATAAAGTGGTCACGATGCAGTATGGAAGGATGAATTTTGAAAAGAATATTTATACCTTGATCCCCCCTCTTAGTGTATCTAGGCCTATTCTAGAACTGATTATTGATATTATAGTATCAATTTCATTTATCATTTTTTTCTCTAGATTGTTTCAGTTGATTGTTGAAATTAATGTTTCAATTATCTCTTATCTTGGAATGCCATGTAAAATGGTATAACTTCAATGATGAAGCAAAATTCAGGCAGTATTCTTCAGAGTGGAATGGGAAGTTAGTTATTTAGTTGATGGAATCATTCAGTGTTCAAAAGAATGGTTTGGATTAATCATATAATGAAAATATTTACACCTTTAATGATGGTGAAGGATTGATTGAATAATTTAATATTCTCTTTGATGCTATAACTAACTATGATGATGAAATTTTAGGAAGAAAAAAGTGGACTTTTTCCACAAAACAAATGAATTGGATAAGATATTTGGTGTTGAAAATAAATTGAAAGATATTCAGATTCAGGTACTATAAATCATATTCAACAAGATAAATGGATTAACTAAAAGGATCATTGATGTGTCCACATATATAAGAGATAATAATTATTCCCAATCAAATTAATAGAAAAATATTCTTATAAAATTAGAAAAACTTAAAGATGATGACCAGGGAATGAAAGTGAACTCATAAGAGAATTCAAAATATAGAAGCTAGAAATAATGATATTACTAAAAAACTATCTAAACTAGTTTAGGAGAACCAAAATATACAACAATAAAATTCATGTTGTAATTATTATATAGCTTATAAATATTTGAAAATAAAGGATCAAGCTGACATGGTTGATATGCTCTCTAGGGAATTTGAATATGGCTTGAATATCAAGATAGAATTTAATGCACAAAATGAATCACGGGAGAGTAATATTCAACTATTTGGAAACAAGTTAGAATTAGTTAAGAATGAGTTGGATTAATATAATTTTAAAGGCAAATCCAATTTGAATAATTCTTTGCATTTATTATTTGACTATCCTTCAAAAGGAAATAGTGAAATAATAAGAAAATATGTTATTTTAGTGGAAAACCCAGAATTGATTGTATCTTCCCAAATTCCATGTAGTATGAGAAAATCTAGAATGGATATAATGAATCATCTCCTATGCATGAGATAAAAGGATATTTGAATAGTTTAAAAAATTGGGGAAAAAAACAGATGTATGAAATAGATCTAAAATTGTTTTTATAGAAAGTAAGGACAATATGTGCTATTTCTTTGGGATCCATGGTCATACATCAAGTTTTCATTCAATGTTTTGGGAATATATTTCAACTTGTGAAGATATAATTAATTATAATATTGAGAATAATAATAATTCTCTTTATAAATATAAAAGATAAGCATCTCAGAAAAAAAAATCTTGTAAATGATATCATTATTGATTACTGGGACACACCATGCATATGTGTCAATAATCCCTAGGTAATAATGTTAAAAAAAAGAAGAAATCTGGATGTATCAACATATCAACAGATAAATGATGAAATGATGTATATTTTTAATGAAATATGTTTTATATGTTCTAATCATTGAAATTTGGAAATATATTGTAGTTGGAAGAATAAGGGAGAACTAAATTTGTGAGTATGAATAATGTGCATTTATTGAAGGACCCACCACTAGAAATAAATAATGTGGTGACATGGATAACTAAAAAAAGAAAATTTAATAAATAATTTCTTGAAAAAATATAATTTAATGCCACATTGAAATAAGTAATGTTAGGAGAAATATCTGTCCGATAGAGGATGAAGTAAGGTAAGATGATCAGTGGAGAGATTCTTGTATAAAAAATGAATCATGAAAAATGAAATTTTTGTGGAGCATTAAAAAAGAAAATTTTTACTAGTGGGTTTAAACTCCACAATGTAAAAAATTCCAAGCCTACAAAACTTATATATCAAAAGAAGATTGAACATGTGGGTAATGAGTTTCTTATCATATGACTAGAATAGTGAAATCTAGATAGATAAATGAAACAAGCATATAAAGATTATAGTATTTTGGAAAAAAGAATCAAAGGTTTGATCCATCAATATTGACCACAATCATATTCTTTAGAATACTAGAGTTAACCCTCACCCTATATTTATAAATGTTATAAACTGATGTTCAAGTGTTTCGGGTTTTAGGGAAGATACAATCTAAGGGGAAGTTGAATCAAAAGATACTAAATGTTGATGTAATGTGCTCTATTGTTTCAATTGATTCAAATCAATTACCAAAGATAATGTAGAAATCTAGAAAAAATCTTTGAATGCATTTAATGTTCTATGTCTTCTCAATATGTGAAAAATAATTTTTTTGGGTCAAAACAGTCAGCCTAACAGAAAAAAGAGTTGCACATCATGTGGTAATCATTCAATATCCGAATGAAATGAAAGACCTCAATGGTATAGAAAGGATTAAACTTATGTTGTCTAACATTAAGAAGATCGATTAGAGAGAATTAGAAACATTCATTCATTTCATGATTATCTATTTCATTCTAAAAATAGGGTATTAGTTGACTATTTTCATAATACCAAGAAGTTATGAGGGAATATTAAAAGTGTTTCCAATAAGTGGTATACCCATTCGGAAGAGTAATTAAACATATGATCTTAGTAGAAAATTGGTATTAATTATTTATATTATTATAATACTGGAGGATTTTTTGGGATATTATTTCACAACAAACAAATAAAAATGGAATTGTGACCAAATGGATCTTTCAGAACCAGATTAATTAATAAGGAAGAGTGATTCTAAATAATGCAGGATTAGTGCACCAATGGTACTCCTAGATTGAGGGTATTTATGTAGACAATAAATTCACATGTTTCACAGCATGGTATAATTAAATTATTCTTTTCTATATTAGCATAAATAATGTTGAATGTTTTCTAGATGGATTTCAAGTCAGTGTTTATGAATGGGGTTTTTTCTGAAGAAGTTTATATTGATAATCCATATGGTTTTCTAATTCATGATGTTGGAGACAAAATTTTTTGTCTTGGTATTCAATACATGATTATTTTTTGAAGAAACACATTTTTTATCATGGTGGATTTTATTAAAATCTAGGTGTCAATAATTGTAGTAATAAAAGGATGATGGTGGATGTATATTTTGATGACATAATTTTTAGTTTATCAGATGAAGCACAATGCAGAAAATTTTCTGAATTCCAAAAATGTGAATCTGAATTTTCAATGATTCGTGAACTAACATTTTACCTTAGCTAATTGGGGATATAAAAAAAAAATAACACATTAATTTCTCAATATTAATTTTCCCAGGAGACTTTGAGATGATTTCTAATGGATAATTCAAAGGATATGATTATTGAGAATGTTTTGTTTTCAACAATATTCTATACTATTATGATTAGGGGAGATTGTTGAGCATGTATTTTTTCAATAATACTCTATCTTTTTATGATGATATTGATGATCCCAAATACCATTGTTTGTTATTATATTTACTTTTCTTTGATTATATTTATAGAAATTAATATTATTTATATTTCCATTTTGGAATAATGTTAAAGAATTTTAATCCATGTGGAATATTTGACAAAGTGTTCGGAAATAGTTTTATCATGTTCTGGAAACATTGTCCATACCCTATGTTGAAGAGCATAGCATAAGGAAATAATTATAGGTTTAATTTATGGGAGATCAAAAAAGAATGGTTAATCAACCATACGTTATCAAAAAAATTGTGGTAAAAGAACCTTAGGTATGTATGGGACCTTACATTTTCTTTAGAATAGTATGGATCATTAACCGTACTTTTATAATGAACCTTACATTCTATTTAAAAGTATGAATCATGTATCTCACATTTTACTAAAGAGGAAAATATGGATAACATACCATACATTTGAATGTTGAAGAGAAAACTATGGATGATTAACCTTATGTTTGAGATCAAGCTTACGTTTGAGATCAACCTTACATTTGAAGAATAGATCATTAACCCTCATTTAGAATCAAAGATTCAAAATACGACTTTATCATGAAATAGTCTTTATACGCAATATAAGGATGATTTAAAGCTAGATTCAAAGCCCTATAGTAAAGCACATGTTTGAAAAATTTAAATCCATTTATTTTTTATTCAAAGAATCAATTTAAATGGAGGATTTCATGCCGATTATTAAAGGAAGTTACGACTGCTCTCTTATTCAAACATTTGAATATCACGATTCTTAAGGCGGCATTTGTGGATCTAAATTTGAAAGGAAAATTCTTATCATTATTCTTTATATATCTATTTTATTTTGAATTAAAAAAAGGATAAGAATCATCACGAAAAAAAGATATATGAATCACACAGATCTACTGCTACCAAGATCTATCAAACTCTATTTTTCTAAAGAAAATGAAAAGAGTTAAAAATTTATATTCTACATCAAAGATCCATCAGGAATCTATTGTTGTTAAAGTTTATAATTTTATTTCAAGATCTATTTTCAACTGGATCGACTCAGAACTGCTCTTACCTAAATAACATCTTTTCTATAGACAATGATTTATCTACTATCAGTTACGTGTTATTACAATTGTGAAGAACAACTAGAATGTATTTTTAGGAAAATACTGTTTCCATTTTGAGTAATTGTCTTCTCGTACTAATCTATGTATTCAGTAATGTGTATGAATGATAAGGCTTTGTTTTAGTCTTATCTTGTAAAGGTTTCAACTGCCATCACTCTATTGTGGACGGTCTGTTGATAAGAGAACCATATAGTGAAAATCACCAAGCTCATAGAGTAGATCATTGGTGGAGTGGACTAGGGGCCTTCTACTCCCTGAACCACTATATATCTGTGTGTTCTTATATCTTTTTATTTTCCACTGCATAACCATTCTAAAAAAGTTAAAGGACATATTTATCAATTTTCACAATTATTCAAGAAATTGTAAAAGACACAATTCACCCCCCCCCCACCCTCTTGTGCATATTTAGTATAACCCAATCCAATAATAGGTATCAAAGGTGGTTATTTTGTTAAAGTTATAACAAGATGAATGTTTCAAAGGATTATACTCAGAGTATATCAGTGTCCTACTTCATATGATATGTGGAAAACAATTGCAGTTTCCTATGATGGAACTTACAATATCAAAAAAATGAGGTATGCTACAAAAAAACTAAAATTTGATACATTTTGAATGATTGATGGTGAAAGCATCACCCAGATGAATGGAAGGCTTAAAGAAACAGTCAACAACATCACTACCTTGGGAGATCCTATCAAACAAGAAGATCAATCCTTAAATGTACTGAGAGTACTTCCAACCCAATGGAATGGGATATCAACATCCATTATGAAATCATCAAAAATAAAAGATCTAACTATGATAGAATTAATTGATAATATTTATACTCTAGATTTAAATTCTATGTGAAAACAAAAACTGAATTGTTTAACTGCTAAGAAAAATTAATATTGGATCTCGCATAGAAGACATAGACATTGAAATATATATTCTTTAAATAAGTTATCTAAAAAACAAGTAGTTTCTAATTTACCTAGTCTTAAATTTGAAAGTGACAGATTTTGTGATGCATGTCAACTTGGAAAGAAACACAAATCATCCTTCAAATCTGTTAATAGAATTTCAACATCTAAACCTCTAAAACTTATCCATATAGATCTCTTTAGACTTTTAAGAGTCGAAAATTTGGCTAGTAAATTATATGTATATATTTTAGTTGATGAGTATTCTATATTTACTTGGATTTATTTTCTAAAATATAAAAATGATGCTTTTACTGTATTTGAATTTTTTTGAAAAGATGTTTAAAATGAAAAAGGTTTTAAAATAATTTCATTAATAAGTGATCATGATGGAGAATTTGTGAATCAGGAATTCAATTCCTTTTGATCAAATTCATGTACTAAACACACCTTCTCTATTCCAAGAAAACTTCAATAGAATGGGATTGTTGAAAGAAGAAATAGTACTATTCAAGAAATGGATGGGACTATGTGAAATGAATATAGTCTTCCTACCTATTTTTGGAAATAAGATGTAAGTACAACCTACTATATAATGAATAGAGTTTTAATTAGACCTTTTTTCAAAAATACACTCTATGAACTCTAAAATTACATAAAACTGAATGTAATGTACTTTAAAGTTTTTGGATACACGGTTTACACCTTAAACTATAACACCCCAAGATCTCATAGTACGTTATCTCATTAAAATAATTTAATAGTTTGTGCTACACATAACACTGAGTGCGAGCGCACCACAACATTACCAAACTAGCCATTCAAAAAGCGGTTATAAATATTATTAATTGCATTTTGAAACTTATATACTCTATATAATTTTAATATCCATATTTAGTGTTTCTTAGACATAATATAAGAACAAATTCATTTTTTCAGATAAAAGAAGTATGTTTCAAAAAATGAAATTTTACCACCTTTTAATGGAAAACCCTTTTTAAATCCAATATTTGAAACTTTTATACATTCAATTTGACAAAATAAACTTCTTCTTTAGAAAAAGGACATAATAATTTAGATTCAATAAATTTTTGGTGTTTTTCTGATAACTTCCATATTTGGTTGAATAGTGAAAAATACTATATTTTAACTGAAAATAAATTTTTTTAATCAAAATAATTTATAGAGTTGAATTATAAATTTTAATTTTATAGAAGTATAACTAGACTATATTTTTACCATTTAATTTAATGTTTGTCAATGTAAGTAATTTCACTTGGAAATTGGACATAAACAACTGTCAATCTTTTGATAGTTATTATTTCTTAAAAATATGTTTTTTTGGTTTTGACAACAGGAATTAATTTTAAATTAATTAATGCAACTTATATGTTTTGAAATTGGTAAAATAGAATTTATTTTTGAATTCAGAATATCAAAATTATCTTAGGATGAATTTTTGGTATTTTTCTGAAAACATTCAATTTTTGATGAATAGTGAAAAACACTAAGTTATAGTTTAAAACCGAATTTTTATTTAAATAATTATTTATTTTATTTAAATTTATTTTAGGTCAAAATAGATATATAACACCTATATAAGTTCAATGTAATTCATTGGAGTCAATTTATAATAATTCTAGATATATAAAAAATTTGTTGAACTTTTCAACGTCTTTTACCCACCTCCTAAGAGAATTTCCAAATTCACATAAAACTTAATTTTACCACTTTTGTGAGTGGAATTTAAAAAATATAAGACACAAAATTGATATCAATAAGAAAAATTTGGTTCAATAAGATGAAAATAATTTTTTGTGAATAGTAACTTTTTACTTTTATTTAACACACTTAAAAGTAAATAGGGTAATTAAGGGTAAAAATGATATTATTCTTACCCTAACACATGTCCTAATTCTATTTTTTAAGTGTAATTCGACCAAAAAAAACCTTAGGAATAAAATATTAACCTCTTTGGTCCACTTGGATTAGATAAGGACATTTATTATTATTTAATTCAAAGAAGAGTTAAAAGTGTTAATTTAAAAGTTTAATAACTAAAACATTTTTAACATAAGGTCACACATAAGATAAATTAGACTATAAATATTCATTATAAATATAAAAATATTTCTTAAATAATGGTATTTTTTTTTTTATTTTTTACACATTTAATGATTAAATTTATTTATGACACAATGATGATGCAGTAATTAATGTATTAATGAAAGATTAAAATAATTCATATTATAAATATCAAAATAAATGTAATTTGAGAATTTATATGAATTACACTAATTTTCTAGTTTAATATGACATATTAGGGTTGATTAGATGATTTTTGTTTTGAAGTAATAATGCTGTTATGAATTTAGAAAAAAAATACCAAATAGTGTCAAAATTGACATTAAAGAGTTTTTAAAACATATATTATATTATTAATTGATATAATCATCTTAAAAATATAAGGTTTGGCCAAAATATTTATATAATAATAAATATGACATTAATGAACCAATTGAGGTTCTATTGGTATTTTATAGAAATACAATGAGACATGGAAAATGTCAAACTATTTAACTAAGAGTTAAATATAAAAGTTAAGTTTAATATGGTGACCCAAACCTGTATAAACCCTATTGGTTGAGTAGTTTTACACCCATACCCTCCTTTGACTTTAAATAATAATTTTTGGAGCCATTAGAAATCAAAAATAATTTTATTATAAAATAACATTTTAATTTTTTCCTAAGGTACCCCTCACCCCTCTTATAAAAAGGCACTCCACCTTCACACTAATTCACATCTTCTAAGCCATTTGGATCGGCCAAACCCTGCCCAAATACCCTATCAAATATCCTACCTTCATTCTAGAGGCCTTATTTTGGTCAGAAAGCCAACCTAAATAGCCCTTTTGATCAAATGAAAAGGAAGAACCCAAAGAAGAGGTCATGATTTCACCACCCTCTTTCAAGTTATATTATTCTTCCACTTACTATTTCTTTGTTGTTTCAATTATAAAATAATAACTCCAGTATCTTCTATATACTGTAATGTTATTGAAAATATGTCACAACTATATTCTGTCATGACCCCCTCCCCACAAAGTGTACCCCTCTTGGGATGGCAATGCGAGAAGGGAGATAGTGACCCCCGAGTCCTGCCTCCAGTGGGCCCTGGGTTGGCGACTAGCACCGAGGGTATAGTAACTCAAAAAATGGGAGGCATTACCCTCTAAGAGTACACATGAAGAAGAGATAGATAAGATAGACACCAATCCATTCTAACTCAGACTGCAATATAAACAAAAACCCAAGTACACATATGAAATGCCCTACAAAAGTACTACAACTGAAAGGGAAAAACTACAAGTACCCAAAAGAAAGTAAAAAAGTAGCAACCACAAGCGTGAACAGCTCCTGCAACCCTAATCTAGTAGAAACCATATTGATCTCAAACCTGCTCCAAGTGTCCTGAAAAATAGTTTATATATAAATAGGGTGAGTATAACAGTATACTCAGTTGGATCCTCCCCGAAGTCTCTCATGTAAAAGTAAAGAAAGCATGATAAATCACAGTAAAAAACAAGTGAAAATAAATCGTCACCTAAACAGGTATACTATGTTTCCAGCCTCACCATAGAAACTCTCACCAAGTAATTCATACAAGAATATAGAATATAAGAAATAATATCAAGGGTACCCCGCTACTACTTCACCACTGGTTTGCCGCTTTTCCCCAACGTCGCACGTCCTGAGCATCTCTCTCCAAAAAGGATTCCCCACGACACCTGGGTGAAGCACCACAATATGAGCCTCATGAAAAAAAACCACCACGTCCCCACACCAAAGTACCCAGGTAGTTTCTGAGAGCCTCCATAGCTCACATAACGTGTATCATACGTTGGGTATTATACCTCAAGCCATCACAGCCCATACACCAAGTAAGGATCCTCAAGACATCACAGCCTATACACATTACACCTATAGTAATCCATAGAAAACTATATCCATAATATATATGTGTGAACAACCACAAGCCATTACAGCCCTCTACACACATATATAGGGAAAACTAACCAATGTGTCTGCCAGCACAAGTAACTACCAAGAGAAGAGAGCGGGGCCAAAGGGGGTATTCATCCATCAATCCTCCCACCGGAATATTGGGGAAAACACCCCCCAGGGATAAGAATCCCCGGGGTGTCAGTTTCCCTTACTCATAGTGTGGAGTAGCATATATAAACACAAAAAGTACATAATACATTATATCTCACGACCACACTATGGGAATTACCTAGTCTTAGACACAACTGCAGCTAACATCTCTCAGACTCCAGGCTGCTAATTCTAAGACTAGGTATCATATAAGCACACAACCATTTAAAAAAATTTAATAGATTACTTCATTCTCTTTTTATCAGTTCCATTTTACGTTAATTAATTCTTTAAACATTAATTAACCATGAACAATTCCACATTAAATTTCATTTGCATCACACCCAAAGTCAATTGTTCCTTCAAAAATTAAAACTTCATCATTATGTTCCAGAATCTCCATCCCCATGGGTTAACACCATTTATTCAATTATTCATTATAGAAATACTTTCCCACATTCCCAAGAATTCTATAAAAACATTATATTCTACTAAACACAAGGGGGGTCAACATGACTAGTAGATTTACTACCCGTCGAGTCTTTCCCACTTATAGCAAGAGCATATACCCATCCTTCCTTGAGAATCTAAACACAAAAAGCACGTGGCACACCCCGCGTGTCTTTACCTCTTTCAGAAGAAGGGAAAGTAAGACCAGATGCCTTGAGAAGTGGGGGAAAAGTAAAGAAGATAAACAACCAATCAAAATTACCAAGAATCCAACAATCACATCCACTCCATTTCATCATCCATGGTGTCCTCCCTAACACCCACATGCATAAAATAATGTATCTTTCCACTCTAGGTGCTATCTACTGCCACAACCAAAAGGGCCTCCATGCCTCCACATATTACCTCAACCATCTAGGCTCACATTAAAACACAAGGATCAGTAAAACAAACATCTTCACAATTGGGCTATTGGCCCTCAAAAAAACAAGAGGGTAACTCATAACCCTACTAGAAACTATCTTTTAACAACCACCAGTTATTTAATCCATCTTGGTTTAACCGATTTATTATTCGTTGGTTCCAAATTCGAGAAACCTAACCAGTAAGTTGTCACAAATAAATAAACATGATTACCGCACTAATTTTATTAACATAAAATTACAACAAGAACCAGATTCGTTTTTATGCCTCTTTATCTTTAGCCAACAATTATCAATTAATCGTATTTTACGTTCTTTACTGATTTCCATCAAGAAAAAATAGTTAAGCAAAGCAATCATAGATACCACACTATCTATTAAAACAAGAGGCAATAACATACGATCGATATCAATTTATTTATCTGGTTAAAATATTTATTATGTAAATTCCATTTTCATCTAGTGGGATTAAACATTCTAACAATATAGTTTCACGTAAAAGAAAGAGAAGCAATGAATCCCCTACCTCAAATAGTTCCTCACATTCTTTATCTAAACAATGGGTCACGATCCTCCTCTCGCGACAACTACATCTACCTGAGGATGCCACGGTATGACGGAACCAACCATACCCCAAGAAAAACCCCATTAGTAGCATGGAGATTACATACTATAACATGGAAATGAGAAACAAGAGGAGATGATCTTAAAAGGAACGACTATAAAACATACCTTATATCGAAGATTGACTGATATAGCTCGGTTGCATCAAAATAGAGCGGAACCAATCCAAGGAGTAAATTTTGATTGTGAAACTCCTACGGGAAGGATTGAAAGGTTATATCGTCTCATAGCCGAGAAAAAAGAGGAAGAAAAAGAGAGGATGATATCTTGTCCCTTTTGAAGATTTAATGGGGTGACAGTTTAAGATACAATTAATTCCCCATTAAAAGTGGATCGCATTAACCCATGCGGTTTGACCAAGTAAAAAAATCCTGAGCCATAGGAATAATTAATATAGGATTTATGGTCTTTTAATTGGCCTTAAGAGTCCTTAAAATAAGGCTTTAAATGTATTTTACGTCAAAGGAAATTTCAAAGGGGTGAAACTGTAGGAAGCTGGAAACACTGTTCAATGTCCATTGTTAGAAGTCCTGTGTTAGAAGTCCGTTGTTAGAAGTCCGCTATTAGAATCCCACTATTAGAAGTCCGCTGTTAAAAGTACCTATTAAAAGTCCGCTGTTAGAAGTCCTTTGTTAGAAGTCCGCTGTTAGAAGTCCAATGTTAGAAGTCCGCTGTTAGAAGTCCGTTGTTAGAAGTCCGCTGTTATAACCTCACTGGTAGAACACTCTTCACTAAATCCTCACTGATAGAACACTATTCACTGAATCCTCACTGATAAAACGCGGTTCACTAGACATCACTGATAGAACACGGTTCATTGAATCCTCACTGATAGAACATTGTTCACTAAATCCTCACTAATAGAACATTGTTCACTAAATCCTCACTGATAGAACACTGTTCACTAAACCTCACTGATAAAACACTGTTCAATGAATTGGAAATTTGGAAAAGTGTTGGGGATATGTCACCTTGACCTCCTGGAACACCTCAAACACCATATTTTCACAAATTAATGTACCAGAGAGTTCAGGGCCATTACATCAGATACCTCTCAAAACATTCTCGTCCTCAAGAATTCAAAACCAACATAAAGAGTCAAAACAAATGGGTCCGAACAACCACCCATCGAGATACCTCTCAAAATATAGAAAGCCACAAAAGCAACAAAAAAATCATAAATAAAACATGAAAGGTATAACCAAAAAGGGAACATCATTACATGAAAGGAGTTAAACGTCAAACAACTCTGGGTACTGAGCCCGTATCTGTGACTCATGTTCCCAGGTACTCTCCTCCATGCCACCGTGTCACCATAAGACACGAAATAAGGAGATAGAATTCCCATGAAACACCTTCTCCTTGTAGTCTTGGATATCCACAGGTCTCTCCTCGAAGGTTGCATCATCATCAACATCGATCCCTCCGCAATTGATGATGTGAGAGTCATCATGAAGATAATGATGGAGCTGTGATACATGAAAAACATAATGTGTTTGACTCATCTATGGGGGAAGTTCTACTTGATATGCCACAACTCCAACAAGAGATAACACCTCGAAAGGTCCAACAAAATGGGGAGAAATCTTACTTCCACAACCAAACCTTCGCTGCCCACAACGGGGAGTCACCTTCAGAAACACATGATCCTCAATAGTAAACTATAAGGGCCTCCTTCTTTGATCAGCATATGATTTCTAATGATCTTGCGCTCTCTTCATCCTCTCATGAATCACCTGAACCATCTCTATTGTATTCTGCACTAGTTCCTGTCTGAGAATTGCTGACTCTCTGACCCCAGTCCAGCACAACGGAGAATGGAAAGGTCGACCATACAACTCTTCAAAGAGCACCATACCATTGGTGGAGTGAAAACTATTATTATAAGAAAAATCCACCAAGGGTAAGTGCCTCATCCATGAACCTCCAAAATCAATAACACAAGAGCGTAACAGGTCTTCAAGAGTCTGGATGGTTCTCTCTTTCTGACCATCCGTTTGAGGATGAAAAGCAGTGCTAAGGAATAGTTGAGAACCAAAAGCATGTTGGAGACCTCTCCACACCCTCGAGTTAAAACGAGGATCTAAATCATAAATGATCATCCTAGGGACTCCATGAAGTATCACAACCTCCTCTAGATACTACCTCGATAAAACTTCCACTGATATTGACTCCTTGATCGCTATGAAGTGGGCCAATTTTGTTAAACGATCCACTACCACCAAAATAGCATCATGTCCTCCTAGAGCTCGGGGTAAACCTGTAACAAAGTCTATTGAGATGTCCTCCCACTTCCACTAAGGAATCTCTAATGGCTGGAGAATACCACCAAGAACACTGTGTTCGGCCTTCACCTTCTGGCAGACTAAACATCAAGACACAAACTCCACAACCGCACGCTTCAGCCTAGGCCACCAAAACTGACTCCTCCAGGATCGGTACAACTTTGTCACGCCAGGATGTACTGCTAAGGGTGATCTGTGGAACTCTCTGAGAACTATCTCACACATCCTCAAGGGAACAAAAATCCTTCTATGATACAACACCCAGTGTTGTTCATCCTCCAACCAACCATGAGGGGCCTCACCACAAACAACTCGGTCTCTCCAGACCTCCACCTCAAGATCCCCCAACTGGGACTCTTCCACCTTCTACACCTGGGATGATTGTATCGTCATCTGAAATAGACAACCTCTACCCCCAACTTCTCCCATATCAAGATGCAATGCTGACAGTTCTTCCAGTACTCTCCAGGAATCACCGGATTCACGTAAAACATCAGTACGTGACTTTCGGCTCAGCGCATCTGCTACAACATTCCCTTTTCCAGGTGTATACAATATTTTGAAGTTGTATTCATATAAGAACTCCATCCACTGACATTGTCGTAAGTTCTAGTCACGCTTGGAGAAATCATACCTCAAACTCTTATGATCAGTGAATACCACAAAGCACTCACCAATGAGGTAATGTCTCCACAACTTCAGAGCAAACACCACGGTTGCAAACTCAAGATCATGGGTGGAATAGTTGTGTTCATGGGGACGTAACTGTCGAGACCCATAAGAAACAACTGACCTCTGCTACATGAGAATACAACCTAACCCCAGATGTGAAGCATCACAAAAAACATCAAACTGGACTCCCTCAGCTAGAAGACAAAGGACTGGAGAACTTACTAACTTCTTTTTTAGATACTCGAATGCTGCCTGACACTGATCAGTCCATATGAATGTCTTATCCTTCCTAGTCAAAGCAGTCAGTGGAGTCGCAACTCATGATAAATCGGCTACGAACCTCCTATAGTAGCCTGAAAGAACAAAGAAACTTCACACCTCTGACACTGTCTTGGAGGCTTCCCAAGACACAAATGATTCTATCTTCGATGGATCCACAGATACTCCCTATTGGGACACAAAATTCCCCAAGAAACAGACTTCTTGAGCCCAAAACTCACACTTAGACAACTTTTTGAATAGCTAATGTTGGCGAAGAACTCCCAAAATGTCTCGTAGATACTCTGCATGCTCCTCTTCAAATGTAGAGTATATAAGGATTTTGTCGATGAAATATACCGTGAACTTATCAAGGAACTCAAGGAACACATCATTCATCAATCCCATGAATACAGCTGGAGCATTAATCATGCCAAATGGCATTACAATGAACTCATAATGCCGATGATGACAACGGAAAGCAGTCTTCGAGATATCCTCATCCTTTACATGCATCTGATGATATCATGACCGCAAGTCGATCTTTGAGAACCAACTTGCACCTTTTAGTTGATCGAATAAATCATCAATTCACGGGAGAGGATAGTGATTCTGCATTGTCACTTTGTTTAAGCAACGATAATCGACACACAACCACAAACTGCCATCGGCCTTCTTCACGAACAAAACCGGTGCACCCCATGCTGACACACTTGGCCGAACAAAACCGCACTATAATAGACCATCAAGTTGTATATGTAGCTCCCGTAACTCATAATGGGGCATCCTATATGGAGACATAGAGATAGGAGACACTTCTGGCTATAGCTTGATCCCAAACTTGATCTCTCGTCGAGGGGGTAATGCTACAACCTCTTTTAGAAATACATCAGGGTACTCCACTACGACCCTATGAAACACCAACTGTTGAACCTCTGAAAAACTCTGCATCATCTCAGCCATCATGGATGATAAGGATGGAACGCGCCTATGATCCATCCGAGGATCTCTCTCACCAACAAACACCACTTTCTCTCCATCCGCACCAATGAAGACGACCTTCTTTTTGAAGCAATCCACAATAGCCTGCACCGAATACAACCAATCCATGCCGAGGATGACATCATATGGTTGTATTCGTAAACATAGGAAATCTCTCCAAGATCATTGTTGCCCCAACACTAGCTCACAGTCTCTATATACTTCAAACAAGTCAGCTCGACCTACAACTCACGTAGTCAATTCCAAGGGCACGGGAAGCCTATATACCTCAAGTCCCAAAGAATGGACAAGGGTAGGTGATATAAATGAGTGTGTTGCTCCTGAATCAAACAAGTCATACACCAAGGTAGAAAAAAATCAAAGGGTACCTCGAACAATGTCTGTCTCTCCTGGAGCTAGCAATGATAGAGCATGAAGCTGACCACGACCTCCTCCACGGCCTCTCTGACTCTAATGATGACCACCACCATGACTGCGCTCTGCTCTCTGAGGATGGGGAGCGTCATGTGGTTGTCCTCTGCCTTCCCCATATACCCTCTGCTGATCTAAATCTGGTGCAATTGGAAGCTGCTGTCTCGGCTAGAACTTCCTCAACAGAGGAACCTAGAGCGTAGCACCCAGTGCACGATGACAGGTCTGAAAGTCTGGGCACTCCTGCTGCGGATGGCCACGACCACCATTAGAAAAATAATCACCTGATCCCTTTGCACAAGCCTGAAAGTTTCTACCTCTGGAGAAACGATATGTGAAGGGTTGGGACCTACCCCCGACTGAACATAAACTATTCTTCCCTGAAAACCGAGAACCCCGGACCATAGCTCTGCTTCGTGAGGAATCATGCTGATCCCCTCTCATGATAATTCGGTCCGGGCCAAAGTCCTCTCAACAACCAATGCCCTCAACAATACCTCAAGATATGTTTTCAGCATAAATGGGGTGACCAGGTGTTGGATCTCTGGACTCAAAGCCTCCTCAAAATTCCTCGACCTGGCCTCCTCATCTGGCAGTAGGTCTGAAGCATATCATCGAAGGTTCTTGAAACAGATTCCAAACTCTCGAACACTGGAGCTACCCTGTCGAAGGGTAAGAAGCTCCTGGAGACTGGACTGCTTCGCAGTCGAAGAAATAAACTCGACTCTAAACCTATCTCGGAACTCCTCCCATGAGATCGCTGACTCCTCACGATCCCTGAGGAACAAGAACCACCACTTCCTTGCTGCTCCACGCAGTATCATCACAACCAAGGAAACCCAGTGCTCCTTCCGAGTACGAATCAAACTAAAGTTGATCTCAAACTCCTCTAACCATTCTTCCATGATTGCATCTGAAACGGATCCCTCGTACTTCTGCAGACTCTGGCACTGAAACTCTCAAAGTTTCTTCCTCCAAGTGTTGTTTTTAACCTCTACCCTACGGCGAACTGCTGGAACAGCCTACTGAACATTTTCTACGCAAACCTGACAAGGACATCGACCAGGAGCCATACCTATAAAATAAAAACCATTAGAGTTCCTAAACCTGGAATATGGAAGACTCAACATTAATTAATTAAATGTTTTCTTTTATTCATTTTAGATTGAACTATCCTAAGGTCTAACCATTCAAACACATGAAAAAAGAAGAATGATGCATGATCCTTTCCTAGTTATTTACCCTGCAACTAGTATCACCTTGTTTAGTACCCATTGTAAACTTAAAGGTTCATACATCAGATCATAGGGGGACCTAAACAACTATGTCTCTGTCGGTCTCCATTGTTTACCTCACTTGCTAAACCTGAATGACAATGTTGCCCTACCAACCCATGCAACCTCACATGTGCCTAACTTCAAACTCTATCCTATCCCTCAACGAGACCTCTAATACCTCTCTGTCACGACCCCCTCCCCCAAAGTGTACCCCTCCTGGGTCGGAAATGTGAGAAGAGAGATAATGACCCCCGAGTCCCGCCTCCAGTAGGCCCGGGGTTGGCGACTAGCACCGAGGGTATAGTAACACAAATAATGGGAGGCATTACCCTCTAAGAGAACACATGCAGAAGAGAGAGATAAGATAGACACCAATCAACTCTAACATAGACTGCAATATAAACGAAATCCCAAGTACACATATGAAATGCCATGCAAAAGTACTACAACTGAAATGGAAAAACTGCAAGTACCCAAAAGAAAGTAAAAACAGCAGCAACCACAAGCCCGAACAGCTCCTGCAACCCCAAGCTATTCGAAACCAGCTTTATCTCCAACCTGCTCCAAGTGACATAAAAAATAGTTTATATATACATAGGGTGAGTATAACAGTATACTCAGAAGAATCATCCTCAAAACATCTCATCAGAAAGTAAAGAAATCATGCTAAAGCACAATGAACAACAAGTGAAACTAACTCGTCACCTAAATAGGTATACTAAGTTCCCTACCACACCATGAAAACTCTCACCAAGAAACGCAAAAAATAATATAGCATATAACAAATAATATCAAGGGTACCCTGCAACTACTTCCCCACTGGTTTGCCGCTTTTCCTCAACGTTGCACGTCCTGAGCATCTCTCTCCAAAAAGTCTTGCCCACAGATACCTGGGTGAAGTACCACAATATGCACCCCGTGCAAAAAAACCACCACGTCTACACACCAAAGTAACCAGGTTGTTTCTAGGATCCACCATAGCTCTCATAACGTGTATCATACATCGGTTATTATACCTCAATCCATCGCAACCCATACACCGAGTAAGGATCCTCAAGCCATCACAACCTATACATGTTACACCTATAGTAATCCATAGAAAACTATATCCAGAATATATGTGTATGAACAACCACAATCCATTATAGACCTCTACACACATATATGGGGAAAACTAACCAAGGTGCCTGCCAGCACAAGTAACTACCAACAGAAGAGAGTGGGGACAAAGGGGGTAGTCGGCCATCCATCCTCCCACCGGAATGTTGGTGAAAACACCCCCCTAGGGCTCAGAATCCCTAGGGTATCGGTTTACCTTACTAAAAGGGTAGAGTATCATATAGAAACACAAAACATAAAGAATATATTATATCTCACAACCACGCTATGGGAATTACCTATTCATAGACACAACTTCAACTAACATCTCTCAGACTCCGGGCTGCTACTTCTAAGACTGTGTATCCTATAAGTACACAACCATTTAAAGAGAATTATTAGATTACTTAATTTCTTTTTTATCAGTTCCATTGTACGCTAATTAATTCTTTAAACATTAATTAACCATGAACAATTCCACATTAAATTTTATTTACATCAAACCCAAATTCAAATGTCCTTCAAAAATTACAACATCATCATTATGTTCCAGTATCTCAATCCCCATGTGTCAACACCATTTATTCAATTATTCATTATAGAAATACTTTCCAACATTCCCAGTCATTCTAGAAAAACATTATATGCTACTAAACACGAGGGGGCTCAACACGGTGAGTAGATGTACTACCCATCGAGTTTTTCTGCTTTTATCAAAAGAATATACCCATCCTTCCTTGAGAAGATAAACACAGAAAGCATGTGGCATACCTTGTGTGTCTTCACCTCTTTCAGAAGAAGGGTAAGTAAGACCAGCTGCCTTGAGCAGTGGGGGAAAATAAATGAAGATAAACAACCAATCAAAATCACCAACCATCCAACAATCACATCCACTCCATTCCATCATCCCCGGTGTCCTCCCTGACACCCACATGCATAAAATGATGCATCTGGCCACTCTAGTCATCATCTGCTGCCAAAACCAAAAGGTCCTCCATGCCTCCACATATTACCACAACCATCCAGGATCACATTAAAACAGAATCAGCAGTAAAACAAATATCTTCACAATTGGGCTCTTGGCCCTTAAACAAACAAGAGGGTAACTCAGAACCCTACAAGTGATTATCTTTTAACAACCACCAGTTATTTAATACATCTTGGGTTAACCGATTTATTATTCGTTGGTTCCAAATTCAGGAAACCTAACCAGTAAGTTATCTTAAATAAATAAACATGCTTACCGCACTAATTTGATTAACATCAAATTACAACAAGAAATAGATTCATTTTCATGCCTCTCTATCTTTGGACAACAATTATCAATTAATCCCGGTTTACGTTCTATACTAATTTCCACCAAGAACAAACATCTTAGCAAAGAAAGCTTAGATATCACACTATCTAGCAAAAAATGAGGCAATACTATATGATCGATATCAATTTATTTATCCGGTTAAAATATTTGTTATGTCAATTCCATTGTCATCCAGTGGGATTAAACATGGTAACAATACAGTTGCATGTAAAAGAAAGATAATCAACGAGGCCCCTACCTCAAACAGTTCCTCATGTTCTTTATCCACACAACAGGTCACGGTCCTCCTCTCGCAACAACTGCATCCACCCGAGGATGCCACAGTACAACAACACCAACCAAACCCCAAGAAAACCCCCATTTGAAGCACAAATATTACATGATATAACATGGAAAGGAGAAACAAGAGGAGATATTACCCAAAGGAATGACTATAGAACATACCTAATATTGAAGATTGACCGATATAGCTCGATTGCATCAAAATAGAGCAGAACCAATCAGAGGAGTAAAATTTGATTGTGCAAGTCCTACGGGAAGGATTGAAAGGCTCTATCATATCATAGCCAATAAAAAAGAGGAAGAACAAGGGAGGATGATATCTTGTACCTTTTGAAGATTTAATGGGGCGACGGTTTAAGATACGCTTAATTCCCTGTTAAAAGCGGATCGCATTAACACACGCGGTTTGACCAAGTAAAAAAATCTCGATCCATATGAATAATTAATATAGGATTTATGGTCTTTTAATTGGCCTTAAGAGTCCTTAAAATAAGTATTTAAATGTATTTTACGTCAAATTAAATTTCAAAGGGTTGAAACTATAGGAATCTAGAAACATTGTTCAAAGTCCACTGTTAGAAGTCCGCTGTTAGAAGTCCGCTGTTAGAAGTGCGCTATTAGAAGTCTGATGTTAGAAGTCTGCTGTTAGAAGTCCGTTGTAAGAAGTCCGATATTAGAAGTTTTCTATTAGAAGTTCGCTGTTAGAAGTCTACTGTTATAACCTCACTGGTAGAACACTGTTCGCTAAATCCTCACTGTTAAAACACTGTTCACTAAATCCTCACTAATAGAACATTGTTCACTGAATCCTCACTGATATAACACTGTTCACTAAACCTCACTGATAGAACATTGTTCACTAAATCCTCACTGATAGAACACTGTTCACTAAATCCTCACTGATAGAACACTGTTCACTAAATCCTCACTGATAGAACAATGTTCACTAAACCTCACTGATAGAACATTGTTCACTGAATTGGAAATTTGGAAAAGTGTTAGGGATATGTCACCTTCACCTCCCAGAACACCTCAAACACCGTATTTTTAAAATTTAAGGGACCGTAGAGGTCCATGCTATTACATATTCATTATTCTATCCATCTTATGAATGATAATGTCACCATGCGTGCGTATGTACGGCTTACCATCTCCACGCCATGGTGTAATTTGTTATTCAAAACTATGTTATTTGGATAGATATAATGATGAGTAATATGTATATAAATAATTAAAATAACATTATAATGTCTCTATAAAATTAATATACCATCCAATTACACACCTCTAAGGAAATGATATTGTCGCTCGTGCGTACATATGGATTACCGTCTCTACAACTCGATGAGATTCATTTCCAAGTTCACCATTCATCGACGATTATAAAAATATATATTACTAATAAGTATGTAATATATGACATAATAATTCTATTAGATATATATATATATATATATATCTGTACTTACATATATCTTATTCACTTAGTTCCGTTCAATACGATATGAGAACGGAAATAGTGTTTATGCGTACGTACAGAATACCGTCTCTATAAACGGTGTTTTTCATTTCAAATATATGTCTATTATACATATTTATATTATAAATATATATGATATATAAATCATGTTTTATATTCTGTAATTATTTAAAACTTGATCTAAGTGATACAATTAATAGTAACAAGTTAAAACACGTACGATAAAGAAAGCAATTATTACCCGAAATGTTAATTTAACATGGAAATTATTATTAAATGGGTTTTATAAAGTCATAAATGAATCATGTATGATATAATAAATATTAATATGGTTTGGGTATAATTTAATAACATACTATGATCTTCATACATTATGTTAAACGTACCCTCGACTAAAGGAATGTGCAAGGTAAGGGTTAATTTCACAATCACTTTATTATCTGAGGTTGTTTTTACGTAAGTATCTACTGGGACATATTTTTATCTATGTCCCTGTTTCATAAATGAGTTTTTAAAGGGATTCATTTAAGCTAATTTTTACTAAAACATCATTTTAAATGTTTTAAATATTTATTCTTCTAAATCATTCTCATTAATGTCCATGTTTTCAAAATTATTTTTAAGGATTTATTTATATGGAAATGAATGTTTTTAAAATTTTAATTCCTTTGAAAAGTTTCAATGTGGTATGGGACACTTTGACTCAAAAATGTCTTTAAATTTCTTCCTTTTTTAATTGTGTGACTTTTAAATTTTTTCATGAAAAAGATATATTTCCCTAAAAAAAGGTTTTGATTTCATCTATGTCAACATCCTTTGATGGATTTTAAGTTTATTTGAAGTTAATTTATGATGATAAAAAACCTCCATATTGTATTTAAGGTTTTGTGATATGTTTGACTGCGGATGTGTTATTTTTATATCATTAATGGTTTATGGTTAAAGTATTGAAATTTCATATGCTAGTTTTAATACGAATGTTTATGTTATATATCAAAATTTTCATATGAGGAATATATTGGACTTAGTAAGTGATGGGTGGAGCCCGATATAGCTCCTCGATGCATCAGTAGGTCTTATGAGACAACTAGATGTGGAATTGGCCGGGGCCTTTTCCAATTTGATATATGATTTTGGTCAAGGACTTAATCATTTTTAGACGTCTTGGCTGAGGCCTTGAAAAAATGCTTCAGAATGTCTGGCATAATACATTCCCACATTATGAAAATAATATTAATGGTTCATGTGGTTATTAGACTAGTATAATACCATTGACTATGTTTTATTATGGCATTATTTACCCAGCTCATATTCCTGCTGTAAAATTGTTCATGTTTATTATTTATAAACGCATGTGTTTTTAATTATTCACCATGCCTAGTATTTATGATATCTTCCGCTGCATTGCTTATCCTTACTGAAAGTTTGAGCTCACCCCTTTCTTATGTTCTATTTTTCTCAGGATTCCAAGAAGTGTTTAATTATTGATAAGCAGGATTAATCTATATGATTAATGGCGGTCTCAAAGGATCATTTACGTTGTGTTTTATCTTTTAATGTGTAATGTAACTTTCATGTATGTAATTTATTTTCCAAGACTGCGAAACTAGCCGGTCCTTCGGGACTTGATTCCTTGTATTCATTCCAATGTATTAAAATAATGCACCGACTCTAGGCTTCTGGGGTCGGGGCATTACATTTGGTATTAGAGGATGTTTAGAAATAACCTTGGAAACTAGATTTAGAGAAACTTTGATTAGTGAACATTACCCTACGATAGACTTTGAGGATTAGTATAGAATAACTTCTTAGATTTTTTGTAATGTAGTGTTTTTGTGAATTTTCCAAGAAATACATCTCTATCTAGATATGAGTAGGTAGGGGTGGCTCTGGCACAAATGTACCTTAGGGTAAAACCTGAAAACACCGATTTGAGCTATACTCTAATGGGAACTGGTGCATGACAACGGTCCATGTTGCACTCTTGGTTACGACACTCCCGGGGGATATTCTTAGGATAATTCACATTTTCATTACAATCCATTATGAAGGATTTAGGAGTAAATAATTTCTCAAAGAATTTTTTTTTATTATTATGGATTATATCTATAAACTGATCAATTTACTTTAGGTATTTTACAAGTTTGGAATTATTCACTGCGATTCCTAAAATGGCCTAGTGTATTCCATTGTTTAGAAATGGTACCCAGTAGAAGGAATGAAAACTCTATAAATATGTATGGTCCAAAGAGTAAGAAGGATCAAATCCTTCATGGTATTAAGCCAACATTTATAAGGGAAATAGTATCCTGTGTATTCTCAAAATATGAAGAAATAGTATCATGTGTTAATAAGATAAGTATAGAATTATATGAGTCCTATGGGTTTGAAGGAAATAAAGAGACGAAAAGGATGGTAGAAAGAAAGATGGATAAATGGAATAAAGGGAAAGAAGGATTTTCCCATATGTGATAATTGTGGAAATAATCACCTTGGTAAATGTTTAAAGGGAATGAGATTTTGTTATAAATGTGGAGAAAAAAGAAACCAAGTACGTGATTGAAAGGGTGAGAAAAATGTTTAAAATGTACACTCCTTCATCTGCAAGGAGTTGGGACACTACGTGAATCAATGTCCACATAATCATAGTACACCCCAAATGCTGCTTTTGGATAAGAGTCAAGTTATGATACAACCAAAGATGAAGAGGAATGAATAGTGTTCTTATGTTGTTATTATAGAATTATTTCATTTGAGTGTTGTATCAACAATATACTGGTTATATGAATTATGGAGATAAATAAGGATTGTACTGCAGTACTATTTTATTTAGGATTTAAGATTATATAGTTCTAAAAAAGTGACTTAATAGTAAGATACACTTTTTTGTAAAATACATGGTTGAAGGAAAGGTAATACTTAATATGATCCTGATAATGAGGTAGTGATTTTGGAATAAGAGATGGTTGATTTGGATAAAATATATTGGATATTCTTGACTTCCTTGGAACAGATTAATAGTTTTTTTATTTCATCGTTGTTCAAATATTCAAAACTTTTGGATATAAGGCATATATCTAGTATTATATAAATAATAAGGGATCATGAATGTGATCAATAAGGTTTTATGGTAATTTAGGGTGTTACCATGTTTTAAAATACTACATGATGATGGTGTTCACATGTTATTATGTGGGAAAAAGGATATTCATTGTGTTTAACCTCTATATAAATTTTGGACTGTGTGTTTGGATAGAAGTATTTTGGATAATTCTAAAGGTTGGAATGTATTATGTTTGAAATTGGATACTATTGTTAATGTTATTTTTGGATTTTTATAAAAATAATAACATGTATACCATGTGACAATCTGTCACGTCGGACAAAGATGTGGGAATCGAACCCGCAACCATAGTGTGATTGGGATTTATTACCTACCATTGGACTACGTGAAGTCCCTAGATTGTATAATATAGTTTTTTTAAAAGGGTCTGATCGGTGAATTATAAATTTATTTTTTTGGAACCCTATACGATTAGGATAAATAGAATATTTTTTGAAATCTTTTGGAGTGAAAGATGAGTTTGTGGTAGGAAATAGTTGAAGAATGAAACACTACTTGTCAAATATATATATATATATATATATATATATAATTTTTTCTTCTCTTATTCAATGAATAAATTAATTCTTAAACTTTAGGTAAGGGATCTTTAAAAAATGTGTTATCCTAATACCTTATGTTTTGTTGAACCAATGATATTTTAAATCATCATAGATTGATGGCTTTGAGGCCCTCAATTATACAATTGTTTGTGACTGATAACCTCAATAAATCCCTATAAATATTTAAATTTTTTCTCTAATTATGTGTCTCTAATTTCCACCAATGTTCTTCTAATAGAGATCATAATTTGGTGGTGACTTTTTCATTTCCCTTTCCCTCTTATTCAGATTAAATTTTTTTAACCCAATTTCTGATGTGGGTTTTACACAAATGTATTTCTCAATTTTTAAACTTTTATTTTCGAAAAAAAAATTCAAATTTCGAGGACATAATTTATTGGAGGGGATAATGTAACACCCCAATATCTCATAGTATGTTATCTCATTAAAGTAATTTAATAGCTTGCGCTACACGCAACACCAAGTTCGAGCGCACCACAACATTACCAAACTAGCCGTTCAAAAAGAAGTTATAAATAGAATTAATTTCATTTTGAAACTTATATAATCTATATAATTTTAATATCCATATTTTTTGTTCCTTATACATAATATAAGAACAAATTCATTTTTTAGATAAAAGAAGTATTTTTCAAAAAATGAAATTTTACCGCCTTTTAATGGTGAACCCTTTTTAAATCCAATATTTGAAACTTTTATATATTCAATTTGACAAAATAAACTTCTTATTTAGAATTGGGACATAAGAATTTAGTTTCAATAAATTTTTGGTGTTTTTCTGAAAACTTTCATATTTGGGTGAATAGTGAAAAATACTATATTTTAACTGAAAATAAATTTTTTAATCAAAATAATTTATAGTGTTAAATAATACATTTTAATTGTTTAGAAGTGTAATTAGATTATATTTTTACCATTTAATCCAATTATGGTTATTGTAAGTAATTTCACTTGGAAATTGGACATAAACTAGTGTCAATCTTTTGATAGTTATTATTTCTTAAAAATACGATTATTCGTTTTGACAACGGGAATTAATTTTAAATTAATTAATGAAACTTCTATGTTTTTAAATTGGTAATATAGAATTCATTTTTGAATTCAGAATATCAATATTGTCTTAGGGTAAATTTTTGGTATTTTTATGAAAACATTCAATTTTTGATGAATAGTGAAAAACACTAAGTTATAGTTTAAAAACGAATATTTATTTAAATAATTATTTATTTTATTTAAATTTATTTTAGGTCAAAATAGATACATAATTCCTATATATGTTCAATTTAATTCATTGGAGTAAATTTATAATAATTTTAGATATATAAAAATTTTATTGAACTCTTCACCGTCTTTTACCCACCACCTAGGAGAATTTGAAAACTCACATAAAACGTAAATTTACCGCTTCTTTGACTAAAATTTCAAAAAATATGAGAGACATGATTGATATCAGTAAGAAAAATTTGGTTCAATAAGATGAATATATTGTTTGTTGAATAGTAAATTTTTACTTTTATTTACCACGGTTAAAAGTAAATAGGGTAATTAAGGGTAAAATGATATTATTCTTACCCTAACACATGTACTAATTATATTGGTTAAGTTTAATTCGACCAAAAACAACTTTAGGAATACAATAATAACCTATTTGTTCCAATTGGATTAGATTAGGACATTTATTATTATTTAATTCAAAGAAGAGTTAAAAGTGTTAAATTCAATTTTTAATAACTAAAACATTTCTAATATAGGGTTAAACATAAGATAAATTAGATTATAAATATCCATTAGAAAGATAAAAAAAATTTCTACATAAAAGTATTTTATTTATATTTTTTAGACATTATATAATTAAATTTATTTATGACACAATGATGATGTAGTAATTACCGTATTAATGAATGAATAAAATAATTGATAATATAAATATCCAAATAAATGTAATTTTAGACTTTTTATGAATTTAACTAATTTTATAGGTTAATATGACATATTAGGGTTTATTAGATTAATTTTTTTCTAAGTAATAATGCAGTTATTAATTTAGAAAAAACAAAATACCAAATAGTGTCAAAATTGGCATAAAAGAATTTTTAAAACAAATATTATATTATTAATTGATATAATATTCATAAAAATATAAGGTTTGGCTAAAATACTTATATAATAATATATATTACCTTAATGAACCAATTTGGGTTCTATCAGCATTTTATAGTATGTTTATTAACCATATAATATAAAAATATAAAGAGACATGGTAAATGTCAAACTATTTAACTAAGAGTTAAATATAAACGCTAAGAGTTAAATATAAAACCTATTTTTCGAGTAGTTTTGAACCCATACCCACATTATCCTTTAAATAATACTGTTTGGAGCCATTAGAAACCGAAAATAATTTTATTATAAAATAATATTTAAGTTTTTCCTAAGGTGCACCTCACCCCTCTTATAAAAGGGCACTCCCCCTACAAACTAATTAACACCTTATAAGCCATTTGTCTCGTCCAAAACCTTCTCAAATAACCTATAAACTATCCTAAATTCATACTAGAGGCCTTACTTTGGTTATAAATCCAACCTAAGGATCCCTTTTGATCAAATCAAAAGGAAGAACCCGAAGAAGATGTAATGATTTCACCACCCTCTTTCAAGTTCTCTTATTCTTCCACTTACTATTTCTTTGTTGTTTCCATTATAAAATAATATATCCAATATCTTACATATAATGTGATGTTATTATAAATATTTCACAACTACATTCATTATTCTATCCATCTTATGAATGATAATGTCACCATGTGTGTGTACGCACGGCTTACCGTCTCCACGCTGTGGTGTGATTTGTTATTCAAGACTATGTTATTTGGATGGATATAAAGATGAGTAATATGTATATAAATAATTAAAATAACATTCTAATGTCTCTGTAAAATTAATATATCATCCAATTCCACACCTCTAAAGAAATTATATTGTCACTTGTGCGTACGTACGGATTACCGTCTCCACTACGTGATGAGATTCATTTCCAAGTTCACCATTCATCGACGATTATAAATATATATATTACTAATAAGTTTGTAATATTTGACATAATAATGCTACTATATATATATATGTACTTACATATATCTTATTCACTTAGTTCCGTTCAATACGATATGAAAATGGAAACATTGTTGATGCGTATGTACGGAATACCGTCTCCATAAACGGTGTTTTTACTTTCAAATATATCTCTATTATACATATTTATATTATAAATATAAATGATATATAAATAATTTTTTATATTCTGGATGTATTTTAATCTTGATCTAAGTGATACAATCAGGAGTAAAAAGTTAAAACACGTACAATAAAGAAAGCGATTATTGCAATAAATGTTAATTTAACAAGGAAATTATTATTAAATGGGTTGTATAAAGTCATAAATGAATCATGTATGATATAAAAAAATATTAATATGGTTTTGGTATAATTTAATAACATACTAAAATCTTCATACAGGAGGTTAAACATACCCTCGACTAAAGGAAAGTGCAAGGTAAGGATTAATTCCACGATCTCTTTATTATCTGAGGTTGTTTTTAAATAAGTATCTAATGGGACATATTTATTATCCATGTATCTATTTCATAAAAGAGTTTTCAAAGTGATTCATTTAAGAGAATTTTTTCTAAAACATCATTTTAAATGTTTTAAATATTTATTCTTCTAAATCGTTCTCATTAATGTCCATGTTTTTAAAATTATTTTTAAGGATTTATTTATATGGACATGAATGTTTTTAAAATTTCAATTACTTTGAAAAGTTTCAATGTGGTATGGGACACTTTGATTCAAAAATTTCTTTAAATGTCTTCCTTTTTAAATTGTGTGACTTTTAAATGTTTTCATGAAAAAGAGATATTTCTCTAAAAAAATGTTTTGATTTCATCTATGTCAACATCCTTTGATGGATTTTAAGTTTATTTGAAGTTGATTTATTATGATACAAAACTTCCATATTGTATTGAAGGTTTTGTGATATGTTTGACTGTGGATGTTCTATTTTTATATCATTCATGGTTTATGGTTAAAGTATTGACATTTCGTATTCTAGTTTTAATACGAATGTTTATGTTATATTTCAACCTTTTTATATGAGGAATGTATTGGACTTAGTAAGTGATGGGTGGAGACCGCTATAGCTCCTCGATGCATCAGTAGGTTTCATGAGACAACTAGACGTGGAATTGGCCGAGACCTTTCCCAATTTGATAAATGGTTTTGGCCGAGGCCTTAATCATTTTTAGACGTCTTGGCCGAGGCCTTGAAAAAATGTTTCAGAATGTCTGGAATTATACATTCCCTCATTATGAGAATAATATTGATGGTTCATGTAGTTATTCGCATAGTATAATACCCATGACTATGTTTTATTATGGCATTATTTACTCATCTCATATTCTTTCCATAAAAGTGTTCATTTTTATTATTTATAAAGTCATGTGTTTTCAATTATTCACCATGCCTAATATTTATGTTATCTTCCGCTGTATTTCTTACCCTTACTGAGCGTTTGAGCTCACCCCCTTCTTATGTTTTATTTTCTCATGATTCCAAGAAGTGTTTTATGATCGATAAGTAGGGTTAAGCTATGGGATTAATGGCGGTCTCAAAAGATCATTTATGCTGTGTTTTATCTTTTAATGTGTAATGTAATGTTCATGTATGTAATTTATTTTCCAAGACTACTAAACTGATCAGTCCTTCAAGACTTGATTCCTTGAATTCATGCCAATGTATTAAAATAATGCATCGACTATGGGATTCTTGGGTCAGGACGTTACAGTTGGTATCAGAATAAGTTTAGCAATAACCTTGGAAACCAGATTTGGACAAACTCTGATTAGAGCACATTAACCTAAGATATACTTTGAGGATTAGTATAGAATAACTTCCTAGAATTTTGGTAATGTAGTGTTTTTTTTTTGAGTTTTCCAAGCAATACATCCCTGTCTAGATACGAGCAGGTAGAGGCGGCTCTCGCACAGATGTATCTATGGGTAAGACCCGAAAACACCACTTTGATCTAGACTCGAACGGAAACTGGAGCATGAAAATGGGCCTTGTTTCACTCTTGGTTATGACACTCCCGGGGGATATTCTTAGAATAATTCACATTTTAATTACAAGCCATTATGAACGATTTAGGAGTAAATACTTTTTCAAAGAATTTTTTATTATTATTATGGATTATATCCATAAACTGTTCAATTTACATTAGTTACTTTACAAGTTTAGAATTATTAATTGTGATTCATAAAATAACCTAGTGTTTGTCATGGTTTAGAAATGGCGCCCAGTAGAAGGAATGAGAACTCTAGTAATATGTATGATACAAAGAGTAATAAGGATCAAATATTTCATGGTATTAAGCCAAAATTTAGAAGGAAAATAGTATCCCACGTATTCTCAAAATATGAAGAAATAGTATCATGTGTTAATAAGAGAAGTAGATAATTCTATGAGTCCCATGGCTTTGAAAGAAAGAAAGAGACGAAATGGATGGTAGAGAGAAAGATGGATAAATGGAATAAGGTAAAGAAGGATTTTCCCATATGTGATAACTGTGGAAAGAATCACCTTGGTAACTGTTTAAAGGGAATGAGAGTTTGTTATAAGTGTAGAGAAAAAGGACACCAGGTAGATGATTGCAAGGGTGAGAAAAAAATTTCAAATGTACACTGCTTCATCTGCAAGAAGTTGGGACACTACATGAATCAATGTCCAAATAATCAGAGTATGCCCCAAATGATACTTTTGGATAAGAGTCATGTTATGATACTATCAAAGATGAAGAGGAATGACTAGTGTTATTATATTTTTATTATAGAATTATTTCATTTGATTGTTGTATCAACAATATACTGGTTATATGAATTGTGGAGATAGGATTGTACTGTAGTACTATCTTATTGAGGATTTGAGATTATATGGTCCTAAGAAAAGTGACTTAATAGTAAGATACACTTTTTAGAAAATACATGGTTAAAGGAAAGTTAATCATTAATATTATCCTGATAATGAGGTCGTGATTTGGGAATAAGAGATGTTTGATTTAGATAAAATATATTGGATATTCTTGACTTCCTTGGAACGGATTAATAGTTTGTTTATTTCTTCATTGTTGGAATATTCAAAGATTTTGGATATAAGGAATATATCCAGTATTATATAAAGAATAAGGTATCCTAAATGTAGTGAATAAGGTTTTATGGTAATTTAGGGTGTTACCATGTTCTAAAATAATACATGATGATGGTGTTCACATGTTATTACGGGGCAAAAAGGATCTTCATTGTGTTTAACTTCCTAATACATTTTGGACCGTGAGTTTGGATATAAGTATTTTGATAACTCTAAAGGTTGGAAGGGATTAGTTTTGAAATTGGAAACTATTTTTAAGGTTATTTTAGGGTTGTTATGAAAAGGAAAAAACATAGACCGTGTGACAATCCGTCGTGTCGGACAAAGCTACGGGAATTGAACGCATAACCATAGTGCGATTGGGATTGATTGCATACCACTGGACTACGTGAAGTCACTAGATTGTAAAATATATCTTTTTTAAGGTTCTCATAGGTTAATTATAAATTCAATTTGTTTGGTACCCTATACGATTAAGATAAATAGAATATATTTTTTGAAATATTTTAGAGTGTAAGATGAGTTTGTTGTAGGAAATAGTTAAAGGATGTAACTCTACTTATCATGTATATATATATATATGTGTGTGTGTGTGTGTGTGTAATTTTTTTTCTCCTATTCATATATAAAAGAATTAATTCTTAAACTTTAGGTAAGGGATCTTAAAACTAAAAATGTGTTATCCTTATACCTTATGGTTTGTTGAACCGATGATATTATAAATCGTCATAGATTGATGGCTTTGAGGCCCTCAACTCTACAAATGTTTGTGACTGATAATCTCAATCACTCCCTATAAATATTTACATTTTCCTCTAATTATGTGTCTCTAATTGCCAACAATGTTCTCCTAATAGAGATCATAATTTTGTGGTGACTTTTTCATTTCCCTTTCCCTCTTATTAGGACTAAATTTTATTAACCTAATTTCTGATGCGGGTTTTCCACAAAGGTATTTCTCTATTTTTTACCTTATATTTTTGAAAAACAATTTCAAATTGTGGGGAATCAATTTATTTAAGGAGGTTAGAATTTAACACCCCAAGATCTCATAGTATGTTATCTCGTTAAAGTAATTTAATAGCTTGCGCTACACGAAACACCGAGTTCGAGCGCACCACAACATTTCCAAACTAGTCGTTCAAAAAGCGGTTATAAATAGTATTAATTTCATTTTGAAACTTATATAATCTATATAATTTAAATATACATATTTTTTGTTTCTTATACATAATATAAGAATAAATCCATTTTTTCAGATAAAAGAAGTATTTTTCAAAAAATGTAATTTTACCACCTTTTAATGGAAAACCGTTTTAAAATCCAATATTTGAAACCATTATATATTCAATTTTATAAAATAAAATTCTTATTTAGAATTGGGACATAATATTTTAGTTTCAATAATTTTTTGGTTTTTTTCTGATAACATTCATATTTGGGTGAATAGTGAAAAATACTATATTTTAACTGAAAATAAATTTTTTAATCAAAACAATTTATAGTGTTGAATTATAAATTTTAATTATTTAGAAGTATAATTAGATTATTTTTTTACCATTTAATCCAATGATGGTCATTGTAAGTAATTTCACTTGGAAATTGGATATAAACAATTGTCAATCTTTTGATAGTTATTATTTCATAAAAATACGATTTTTGGTTTTGACAAAGGGAATTAATTTTAAATTAATTAATGAAACATCTATGTTTTGAAATTTTTAAAATAGAATTCATTTTTTAATTCAGAATATCAAAATTATCTTAGGGTGAATTTTTGGTATTTTTCTGAAAACTTTCAATTTTTGATGAATCGTGAAAACACTGAGTTATAATTTAAAACCGAATTTTTATTTAGATAATTATTTATTTTATTTAAATTTATTTTAGGTCAAAATAGATACATAATACCTATATAAGTTCAATTTAATTCCTTGTAGTCAATTTATAATAATTTTAGACATATAAAAATTTTATTGAACTTTTCACTGTCTTTTACCCACCTCCTAGGAGAATTTGAAAACTTACATAAAACGTAATTTTACCGCTTCTGTGATAGAAATTTAAAAAATCTGAGAGACACGGTTGATATCTATAATAAAAATGTTGTTCTATAAGATGAAAATATTTTTTGGTGAATAGTAACTTTTTACTTTTATTTACCACTGTTAAAAGTAAATAGGGTAATTAAGGGTAAAAATGATATTATTCTTACCCTAACACATGTCTTAATTCTATTGGTTAAGTTTAATGAGACTAAAAACAAGCTTAGGAATAAAATATGAACCTCTTTGGTCCACTTGGATTAGATTAGGACATTTATTATTATTTAATTCAAAGAAGAGTTAAAAATGTTAAATTCAATGTTTAATAACTAAAACATTTTTAATATAGGGTTAAACATAAGATAAATTCGACTATAAATATTCATTAGAAAGATAAAAATATTTCCTATATAATGGTATTTTGTTTATATTTTTTAGAAATTAAATAATTAAATTTATTTATGACATAATGATGATGCAGTAATTACCGTATTAATGGAAGATTAAAATAATTGATATTATAAATATCCAAATAAATGTAATTTGAGACTTTTTATGAATTAAACTAATTTTATAGGTTAATATGATATATTATGGTTGATTAGATGAATTTTTTTCGAAGTAATAATGATGTTATAAATTTAGAAAAAACAAAATACCAAATAGTATCATAATTGACATAAAATAGTTTTTAAAACAAATATTATATTATTAATTGATATAATAGTCCTAAAAGTCTACGTTTAGGCCAAAAGACTTATATAATAATATATATGACATTAATAAACCAACTGAGGTTCTATTGTCATTTTATAGTAAGTTTATTAAACATATTATATAAAAATACAAAGAGACATGGTAAATGTCAAACTATTTAACTAAGAGTTAAATCTAAAAGTTAAGGTTAATATGGTGCAAAAACCTATCTAAAACCTATTGGTTGTGTATTTTTAGACCCATCCACACCTTATCCTTTAAATAATACTTCATGGAGCCATTAGAAATCGAAAATTGTTTTATTATAAAAAAATATTTTAATTGTTTCCTAAGGTGTCTGTCAACCCTCTTATAAAAGGGAACTCCCCCTTCACACTAATTCACACCTTCTAAGCCATTTGGCTCGGCCAAACCCTGCCCAAATACCCTATCAACTATCCTACCTTCATAATATAGGCCTCCCTTTGGTCAGAAAGCCATCCTATGGAGCCCTTTTGATCAAATCAAAATGAAGAACCCGAAGAAGATGTAATAATTTCACCACCCTCTTTCAAGTTCTCTTATTCTTCCACTTAATCTTTCTTTGTCGTTTACATTATAAAATAATAAATCTAGTATATTCTATATACTATGATGTTATTATAAATATTTCACTACTATATTAATTATTCTACCCATCTTATGAATGATAATGTCACCATGCGTGCATACGTACGGCTTACCGTCTCCATGACGTGGTGAAATTTGGTATTCAACACTATGTTATTTGGATAGAAATAATGATGATAAATATGTATATAAATTATTAAAATAACTTTATAATGTCTCTGTAAAATTAATATACCATCCAATCCAACACCTATAAGGAAATGATATTGTCACTCGTGCATACGTACGGATTACCGTTTCCACAATGCGATGAGATTCATTTCCAAGTTCACCATTTATCGACGATTATAAAATATATATTACTAATAAGTATGTAATATATGAAATAATAATTCTAAAGGATATATATATATATATTTAATTACATATATCTTATTCACTTAGTTTTGTTCAATATGATATGAAAACGGAAACAGTGTTTATGCATACGTACAGAATAACATCTCCATAAACGGTGTTTTTCATTTCATATATATGTCTATTATAAATATTTCTATTCTAAATATATTTTATATATAAATCATTTTTTATATTATGGAATTATATAAATCTTGATCTAAGTGATACAATCAAGAGTAACAAGTTAAAACACGTACGATAAAGAAAGTGATTATTACCAGAAATGTTAATTTAACATGAAAATTATTATTAAATGGGTTGTATAATGTCATAAATAAATCATGTATGATATCATAAATATTAATTTGGTTTTGGTATAATTTAATAACATACTAAGATCTTCATACGGGAGGTTAAACTTACCCTCGACTAAATGAAAGTGCAAGGTAAGGGTTAATTCCACAGTCTATTTATTATCCGAGGTTGTTTTTATGTAAGTATCTACTGGGAAATATATATTATCCATGTCCCTGTTTCATAAAAGAGTTTTCAAAGGGATTCATTTAAGGGAGTTTTTACTAAAACATCATTTTAAATGTTTTAAATATTTATTCTTCTAAATTTTTCTCATTAACGTTCATGTTTTCAAAATGATTTTTAAGGATTTATTTATATGGAAATGAATGTTTTTAAGATGTTAATTCCTTTGAAAAGTTTCAATGTTGTATGGGACACTTTGATTAAAAATTTCTTTAAATGTATTCCTTTTTAAATTGTGTTACTTTTAAATGTTTTCCTGAAAAAGAGATATTTCTCTTAAAAAAGGTTTTGATTTCATCTATGTCAACATCCTTGGATGGATTTTAAGTTTATTTGAAGTTGATTTATTATGATACAAAACTTTTATATTGTATTGAAGGTTTTGTGATATGTTTGACTACGGATGTGCTATTTTTATATCATTAATGGTTTGTGTTTAAATTATTGATATTTTGTATGCTAGTTTTAATATGAATGTTTATGTTATATTTCAACCTTTTCATATGAGAAATGTATTGGACTTAGTAAGTGACGGGTGGAACTCGCTATAGCTCCTCGATGCATCGGTGGGTCTCATTAGAAAACTAGACGTGGAATTGGCCAAGGCCTTTCCCAATTTGATATATGGTTTTGGCCGAGGCCTTAATCATTTTTAGACGTCTTGGTCGAGGCCTTGACAAAATGTTTCAGAATTTCTTCCATTATACATTCCCTCATTATGAAAATAATATTGATGGTTCATGTGGTTATTCGACTAGTAGAATACCAATGACTATGTTTTATTATGGAATTATTTACTCAACTCATATTACTACCATAAATTTGTTCATGTTTATTATTTGTAAAGGCATGTGTTTTAAATTATTCACCCTGCCTAATATTTATGTTATCTTCCACTATATTTCTTACATGTACTGAGCGTTTAATCTCGCCCCTTTCTGATGTTTTATTTTCCCAGGATTCCAAGAAGTGTTTTATGATTGATAAGCAGGGTTAATCTATGGAATTAATGGTGGTCTCAAAGTATCATTTACGTTGAGTTTTATCTTTTAATGTGTAATGTAACGTTCATGTATGTAATTTATTTTCCAAGACTGCTAAGCAGATCAGTCCTTCAGGACTTGATTCCTTGTATTCATGCCAATGTATTGAAATAATGCACCGACTCTGGGCATTTGGGGTTGGGGTGTTAAATGAACACCAGTGAAAATCAAGTTAATTTTGAGCCAAAATATGATAAAGGCATTTTCTTCAGATATTCTGCAACTTCCAAGGATTATAGAATTTTTTATAAAAATTCAAGGGTTGTTGAAGAATCAGATCATTTGAAATTTTATGAATATGATCCCTTTGAGAAAAGGAAAGATCAAATTTATGAATCTGACTCTAATGATAACATGAGACTTGAGAACTTGAAATATTATTTTGAAAAAGATATAAATAAAATTCAGTCAAGTTTAGAAGAACATGACACTGATGAACCTAATTATGAATTACCTAGACAATCTAGAACCCTAAAAGATCACCCTTTAGAAACTGTTATAAGAGACCTAGACCCTGGAATAAAAAATTGAAGAAATGTAGTAAGTATTGTTGTGTTTTCTGCCTTTCTATCCAAATTGAAACCTAATTCAACAGAATAATACTTAGTTGATGAATGTTAGATGATAGCATTGCAAGAAATACTAAACCAGTTTAAGAGAAATGACGTTTGGAATTTAGTTGAAAGACCATGAAACTATCTAGTTATAGGAACTAAATGGGTCTTTAGAAATAAACTAAATAATAAAGGTATAATAACTAGAAAAAAATCAAGACTAGTAGCTAAAGGATATCATCTGGAAGAAGGTATAGATTGTGATGATACACTTGCCACTATATCAAGACTAGAAGCCATTAGAATCCTTTTAGCCTATGCATCTCATATGAACTTTAAATTATTTCATATTGATGTTAAGTCTTATTTTTTAAATGGTTATTAAATGGAGTATGTTTATGTTGAGTAACCTCCTGGTTTTAAAATTATCAAAAACCAGATTCTATTTTTAAACTTACTAAATCTCTTTATGGCCTTAAACATGCACCTAGAGCTTGATATGAAAAATTAAGTTCTTTTAGTTTGAAAATGGATTTTATTGTTGGAATGGAAGATCCAAAATTATTTATGAATGCTCTAAACTCAAATATTTTATTGGTTCAAATTTATGTTGATGATGTAATTTTTGGATCAACGAACAAAAACTTTGTCCCATGTTTTCAAATTTAATGAAAAAAATTTGAAATGATTATGATGTGAGAATTTAATTTCTTTTTAGGACTTTAAATTTATCAAAAAGATTTTGGAAATGTTTTTAATCAAATCAAATACATTAATTATTTTATGAATAAATTTGTACTTGAAAACAACAATACATATACAACTCATGTGTGTACTAATATAAAACTTGATTTGGATGAAACTAGAAAATTAGTTGACAATAAGTTATATAGAGGTATGATTGGTAGATTATTATATATTACTGCTAGCAGGATAGATATAATTTACTCGGTATGCCTTTGTGCAAGATTTCAATGAAATCCTAAAGAATCTCACTTAAGTGTTGTCAAAAGAATATTTAGATATTTAAAAGTAACTATTTTTCAGTCTATTCTCTATCCAAAAACATTTTATTTTCATTTAATTTCATATTCAGATGCTGAATTTGGAAGCTTTAGATTTGATAGAAAAATCACCTCAGGAACTTTCCATTTTTTAAGAAAATATTTATTTTCATAGTATATTAAGAAACCACACTCATTTTCCTTTTCAACAGTCGAGGCAGAATATGTGTCTACTGGCAGTTGTTGTGCACACGTGTTGTGGATTAAAAACACTCCTATGGACATTGGACTAAATTTTAATAATACACCTATTTTATGGGATAATAAAATCACAATAAATATTTCAAAAAAAATCCTATTAATCATTAAAAGACTAAGAATATTGATATCGGACATCATTTTATAAGATATCACGTTTTTAAAAAGGATATATGCTCAGAATTTTTATTTACCGAAATTCAATTAAAAGATATTTTTACTAAACCAATTCCCACTTCTAGGTTTTATTTTATTAAGGGGGGCTATTTTTATTTAATTTTAAATGAAATATTAATTTTAAGTTTATTTATTTTATTATATTAATTCTTATTTTATTTTATTATGCAATTTATTACATTATTTAATTATTTGTTTTTAGAATTATTTATAATTTCATTTGTACTGCTAATTTTTTTTCTTTTCTCATATGTTTTTTATGTAATTTAATTATTATTATGTATGGAATGACATGATAATCCTGGTTTTCAGTACCCATTTCCAATTCCAACCCAGTTCATTTTCTTAAAACCTTTTGAAACACCTAACACTTATCGCCTTCGTCTATCTTTGACTAAACCATCAAAACCCTAAACCTTAGAGCCTTCAGAACATTGATATAGAAATAACCAAGACAAAGAGAATCGAAGAAGGAGAAGCTAGTTACTCCAAGTGTCAACATTTGGTAGGAAGGAAGATATTACATGGCAAAGTAATTGATTTGGAATGGTTGTACCAGAACAATCTAATGCTGAAACTAGATTTGGCTTTCAGAATATTAAACAAATTTTCAATGATGAAAACAAAGAATTTATGTATGAGGTAGAGTTGTGAAATATCTTTAAATATATTCATTTCAGTCTTGGAGATACAGAGGACTCTATATTTGTGAAAATTGAAGATCGGGATTTTTCTATTTCGTCTGTGGAAATAGCTAGAATCTTAAACTTCCCTCATGAGGGAGTTTATCACTTTGATTTAAAATCCATTGGAGATAAAGAACATAAGTCATTGGAAATTATGTCATTTTTATTTGGTTCTATGAATACCAGAAAAATGATAGTCTAGGATTTGAAGCCAGTTCAGAAAATTTGTAAAATTTGTTCAAAAGGGGATTTCCCCAAGGATGTATGAAATAGAGAAGATTTTATATCCTAATATGTATTTGATGTTTCTATTTATGAGTGACATAAAGTTAAATTTTACTCATTATATGATAAGGTATTTGAACTACTACAGTCAACCAGAGGCTAGAATGAACTTCTATATCTATGGGAGGTTCATTTCAAAATTATTGTTTAAGTCTGATGTGGTGAGATTAGTAGATTCCAGATTGAAATTCCATCACAGTAACTTGTTCAATGCTATTTATTTTTTGAAAAATAGGATTTTTCAAGAGATATGTGAAAGGAAAGATTATGCATATTGGTGTTATTGAAGATCATGAGTCCACTCAGGGAGAAAAAATAAGAAAAATCAAAGAAGTAATAACAGAATCAAGGACCAATGATGTTTTAAAAACATCAAGAAGGATTATATTTGAAGTAGTTGATGCACCTACTGATGAGGGAAGTCAAGAGGTATTTTAGAGGAAAAGGTACAGAGCGACTCAAGATGATGAAGAGCATGTTCAAAAAAATTCTGTTACAACTAGAAATATTTTAATCTACAGATTTGTAATAGAAGTTGTTTCTCATATTGAGGTGGTACCTAATTTTGAAGAGGCAGTTGAACCTCAGTTAGAGGCAGATCCTGGAGAAGTTGAAGTAGCTCGAACAGAATTTGTTCGAGAATAGTCTGTACAACCTACTGAAGTAATTCCAGAATAAAAATTTCAAGAAGAACATATTTTAGAGGAAGTAAATGAGGATTCCCATGATGAGAAACAACCTAATGAAAATGTGAATAGAGGAAAGGGTCCATATGAAGTTTATACTGATGTTTTAATTGAAAATTTTTATATGGATGAGTCAGTTCATGACTCTGATGAAAAATAAGTTGAGAAACCAGTGGAGAAGGCTACGAATCAGAGATCTGATGCTCAATCTTTACCACTATTTTTAGTAGACCCAGTTGTGAATCAAACATAGGGTGCCTCTGATTCTATGTCATATCATGGTGAGGAACTTGTTATAAAGTTTAATATAGCTAAATTTGAGAAATCTACTTTAAGAAGAGATTTAGAAAAAGAGAAATAGTGATTTCAATATTTGAAGGACATCTCTATTTCAAATAATGAAGTCGACGTATTAAGACAAAATTACTAGAAGAATTTGCAAAGTGGAAATTTGAAGTTGTGATGAAATCAGATTTGGCAGAATTCAAAAATTTTATGGAGAAACAGTTTGCAACTGTCATGGGTAGTCAAAAAAGTACATCAGGTACTTCACCTAATCTTATCAAGAGATTCCAGACCATTACAACTGTAATGAGCAATATGAATGATAGGTTGTACAATTTACAGTGTAATAGCACTCCTTTTTCTTTCTTGTTGGACAATCAGAAATTCCTTGTTAATCAGCTTAACTCAAGTGAACCAAGTATTAGAAAAATACTCGATAGATTCACTGAGAAGCTAAATTTGTTCATGTAAAAAGAATAAAGACTTCAAGAAGTTTTTAGAGTCAATCAGATTGAAGATATTCATTTGACCCAAGAAGGAAGAGATCTTATAATTTATTTAGGAGATGGACTGATGAAGAGGTTGAGAATGCATTTAGTAGATATCAAGGAAGTTGTTTAGAGTTGCTGAAATACCCTTTTTCAAACCCTTTTTATCCCAAACATAATTATTTTATCCATTATGTACTTACATTTTCAATAAACTATTTTTTAATATCATTTTTATTCATTTTTAATTTGTTTTACTATTTGGTCTATGTTAGAATTCCAAATTCCATATTAAATTATTGATAAATAGTTTATGATAGCATTTCCATAAGTTTAGTACTACATTAAATGTGTTATATTCCTTATTCTAACATTCTTTTTGATATCACAAAATGGGGGAGAAATTGGGATAAACACACAAAAAAATATTTTAAGACAATAGATCAATATTTTTTATAGGGGGAGAAATTTGGATACAAAAAACCCTTTTATATTGTATTTATGTTTGACCTTTATGGGAGACATTTGGATAAACACAAAATATTGTTTTTTATATATATGGGAGAACTTTGGATAAAACTTTATTTATTTCTTGTTGAAATAATTCTTTTAAAATAAAATATTATTTTATCCTAGTAAAATTATAAATTATATGCAATTAATTTCATGGGTTATTTCATGGGATTTGTGATCATCAAAAGGGTGAGATTGTTGAGCAAGTGTTTTTTTCAACAATACTCTATACTATTATGATTAGGGGAGATTGTTGAGCATATATTGTTTCAAAAATACACTATATTTTTATGATGATTTTGATGGTCACAAATACCCTTGTTTGTTATTTTATGATTTTACTTTGAGTATATTTTAAGAAATTAATATTATTTATATTTTTATTTTGGAATAATATTAAATAATTTTAATACATGTGGAATATTTTACAATGTGTTCAGAAATCGTTTTAGCATGTTCTGGAAACACTTTTCATACCTTAAGTTGAAGATCACAGCGAAAGGATAAAATTTTTTTTTTACTTCATGGGAGTTTAGAAAATTATGGTTAAAAACCCATACTTTATCGGAAAAATATGGTAAATGAACCCTACATAAGTATGTAACCTTACATTTTCTTCACAAAATTTTGGATCATCAACCTTACTTTTATAATGAAACTTGCATTCTATTGAAAAGTATGGATCATGTATCATACATTTTTATAAAGAGAAATGTGTGGATAATATACCATACATTTGAAAGTAGAAGTGAAAAGTATATATGATTAACCTTTCATTTGATATCAACCCTACATTTGATATCAACATTACATTTGATGAATAGATCATCAACCCCCGTTTAGCATCAGAGATTCAAAATACGACTTTACGTGCAACAGTTTTTTTGAGGAATATCAGGATGATTTCAAGTCAAATTCAAAGCCTGATAGAAAATAACATCTTTGACCGATTTAAATCCATTTATTTATTACTCAAACGATCAATTTAAGAGTATGATTTCAGGCCGATTATTAAGGGAATTTACGACTACTCTGTTATTCAAACATTTGAATATCACAATTCCTAAGGCGAAATTTTTGGATATAAATTTGAAAGGAAAATGCTTGTATTTATTTTTTATATATCTCTGTTATTTTTTATTAAAAAAAATTCATTTCCAATAAGATATATACGAGTCACACCGATTTTATTCTACCAAGATCTGTCAGAATCTATTTTTTGAATAAAAGGAAAAGCGTGAAAGATTCTTATTCTACATCAAAGATATATCGTGAATCTATTGATTTTTAAATTTTCTGATTTTATTTCAAGATCTATTTGCAACTATATCGAATCAGAAATGATCTTACCTAAAGTACATCCTTTCTAAAGATGATGATCCATCTACTATCAGTTGCGTGTTGTTGCAACTATAAAGAACAACTGAAAAAAGTATTTTTAGAAAAGTACTCTTTTCAATTTGAGTAACTGGATTCTTTTACTAAGCTGTGTATTTGGTTATGTGTTTGAACTAGAAGGCTATGTTTTTGTCTAATCTTGTAAAGGTTTCAACTACCTACACTCATTTATGGATGGTTAGCTTATAAGAGGACCAGATAGTGAAAATCACCAAGCTTGTGGATTAGAGAATTGGTGGAGTGGACTAGGGGCCTTCTATTCAACGAACAACTATAAATTTGTGCATTCTTCAATCTATTTATTTTCCACTACATAAAAATTCTAATAAATATAATGTGCTTATTTTTAAATCATCACGATTCTCAAAGAAATTGTAAAAGACACAATTCACCCCCCACTCTTGTGCATATTTAGTATAACCCAATCCAATAATGATGACTTCGGTTGTTGCTTGAATGAAAATATCATAGAATAATGATGGTAATGTAGTTAATGTCAGAAAATATAGAAAAATTATCGATATTCTATTTTAGTTTACTAAAAAAATACCTTAATTGTTTTTACCTCATTCCAAGAATGAAGATATCAGTGAAATCCAGAATAAACCCACTTACATGTAGTAAAAATAATAATTTACCATTTAAAGGGAATAGAGGATTTCAGTTTTCTATACAATTAAAAATATCAGCAGGAGTTATTGGGTTTTACAAATATTGATTTGTTCGGTCCAACAGGTGATGGAAAATCAATAACAATTGGTGAATTCTATCTTGGTCTCTTTTTTATTTACTAGAAAAAAAAAAGAAGAAATATTTCATTTCATTAAGAACCACATAAGATGAATATATTGTGTCCACTCAAGCTTTATTGTAGTTTTTGTGGATGAAGCAGTAGCTTGATGATATGGGAGTTGATGTGAAGTCTCTGATCATAATAAATTGCGATAATTCTATTGGTATAAATATTATAGAAATCAATTCAATCACACATAGACAAGGTACATTGAAATCAAGTATCATTTTATCATGTTGGGTTGGATAGAAGGATTTTGAAGTTGGATTATGTGCCTACAGAACTACAAGTCATAGAAATTATGATAAAGGAATTACCCAAAGAAGCATTTAACCACCATTGACTAGCTCTTGGAGTTCATTTGACTCCTCATACTTAAAAACTATCAATGTGGGAACCCCTCTCCCCGAGCTATGAAATGTTTTTCCCTAATATGATGATATGTTTTCTTTAAACTATTTCAAACCACAATGATGTAACCTTCATGTTTGATGACCAAGGGGAGAAATTGTGGGTATAAAAGGGAGAAAATGTCATTTTCCATATAAGGGATAGGATGATAGGGAATAAGTGAAAGTAGGTAGATTTGTAAATATAATTATGCTAAAGATGATTGATCAAAGGGTGTATATCTCGATAGATATGATTTCTGATGAAAGTAGTTCAGTGGTTTTGGAATGAATTATTTCGTTAATTAAATGTTCATTATAATATAGTTTATCATTGCAGGCATGGATCATGATGCCTTAGAGTGTGTGTTGAGTAAATCATGGGTCACTATCAAAATCACAAGAAGCTTTAATATGGTGTCAAGACGTAAATAGGTTTCAAAAACCCAATGTGGGAGATTGTTAGGAAAATATCCCTCATGATAGTGCTTATAAGGTTTATTATGATTGTTGACAAGGTTTGAAGTTATTGAAAAATTATGATAAGGATTGAATAATTAACATGGATATTTTATCTCATCCATGCCTGAATGTCTTATCTCAAGAAATATATAAATATAAAATCTACCACAATGGAAAAAAATTTGATCTCATAGAGAAAAAAATACTAAACTAATATCACAAAACCTAAATGTTGAAATGACATCATAGATAATGAATATTAAACTAAGATCGTAGAGGAAAAATGCTGAATTTATCTCATATAGAATAAATGGTGAACTGTGCTTGTCGATCACAAAAACTAAACTAATCTCATGGAGCGGGACATGTGGAACTAAGTTCACGGAGCATGAATACTGAACTGATCTCACGGAGTGAGAATACTAAACTAAGCTCATGGAGCATGAATGCTCAATTGATCTCACAGATCGCAAATTATAAACTAAGCTCATGGAAAGGGAAATTAAGAAATGACATCACACCAAGATCTTGAGAAGCGCATGATTTTTGTGGATCTCATAATGGAATATCACACAGTTCTCATGATTGTATTTAGATATCATGATGGTGTCTCACAAAAAAACTCATTATTTTCTTTGTATATCATCCATATATCTTGCAAAATGTGTGAACAAGACTCTCAACTGGATCTCGCACAAATCACAAACAAGACTCATGCCCAAATATCATGTGAGGAGGTTCATAGAGCATGTTATTATGATATAATGGACTGTTTTTTACAATTTTTGAAGTTATGGTGTTAGATTTATTCCTATAAATACCCCATAACCCATCCTTAGTGACTAACTATTTTCTCCCATTATTATATATAAATAATCATTCAAGGAGTTTTGTTGAGAGATCTCATAAAAGAGGTTTGAAAAAACAACTCACAGAGGAATATACATTTCGTAAGTGGTGCGCATAATGTGAAGAAAAGTCTTGGGAAAAAAATAATATGGTATGCACCAGGGTTTCATGCCAGGAGATCATGAAAAGAATTATTGGGGGGTTCGTCCCAAGTGTTCACGCCAATAGCTCAGGTAAAGTTCAAGCAGGGGTTCATGCTAGGGGTTCTCACTAGGAGTTCACACAAATCATCAACTGGATTCAAACTAGTGGTTCATGCTAGGGGTTCAAAAACGGGTATTTTTTAAAGAATGAATAGGGTTCACTCCATGGTATTAGGTTATGGTTTCACGCTAGGATATCATGCAAAGCATAGACAAGGTACCTATTAGGATCTCAGGCAAGGGTACGCCTTAGGGTCTCATGCAGGGAGTTACATTCTAGGGTCTCACACAAGGGTATCACACTAGAATCATGTGCAAGGTGATATTCACCTACATTACCCTATCATTATAATAATTTTCATATCTGAATTCATAAGGAGATAAAGAAGACATATGATCTACACCATTAAAAAATACTTGAAGAAGGAGCTTATTCACCTCTACATTCAAGGCAGTGAAATAAAGACATGGAATATCTTGATGATATTTCCAAAGAGGATGTAATTTATTTTTCTACAACAAATAAAAGTATGTTCCATCTGTCTGTAAAGTGGATGTATTTCATTCTGGTGTTTTCATAGAAGTAAAAGAGGATACCAGAATAAAATTCAATAGAGAATCTACCTAAAACTAAGGATTCATTCACTATAGATAATGAAAGGACCTATATGTCCATAAATTTTGTGTGTATCCTTTCCATATAATTGATAAAAGGATGCGGAATAATGTGATCTTCTTCACTGGTAGTGATTCATCGAAAGAGAGTTTGGGAGCGATCCTTGGGAAAGTAGTGAGTTTTACCTAAACATTCTAAAGATAATGATTCTGGGCATAGAATTTATATATACTAAACCTTTAATTGGTAGTGGTATTTAGTAAATTTTTTACATCATCACATTTTCATTGTATGCTCTTTGGGCATAACCTAGTAAGGATGAGCCCAGTAAAAATTAGTTTGTACTTGTTTTGTCTTTCCAAAATTTCATTATGTGCATCATTATTAGATAAAGTTTGAATGGATAAGAGCAATATAAAAAGTACATAGAAAACAAAGTTACACTTATAATAAATATTTCATGATCCAGTGGGGCATGAAGAAATTTAAAAATAATATCTACACCCTGATTCACCCATCCCCAACTTAGGGTATCTAGGCCTCATTTGGACCTAACAGATATATGGTCGGGTTTCATGTTTTTACCCATCTCATTCTATGAATATAAATATCCATTATTTCTAAAGTGATGATACATCACCATCCTAATGTTACTTTATAACTTGAGGAAAGGAAATATATAACATCCTGGGGCCAACCATATCACTCAGGGATTTCCACAGAAAAACCATATCATCCATGGATTCTAGTTTCACAGGAATAACTTGAATCTCATATTACTTATAGTGATCTTATCTCCAACATCTCAAGTCTAAGAATCTTACTCATGTTGGGAAATCACTACTCAGTACAACAATATCACTCATGCATAACCTAGTCATTATAGATAAATGTGACTCTATCTCTCCCATTGTATTATCACCAGGAAATCTCTTTCATAGGAAGGTCAAGCCATAGGATCCTCCCCCCATCAGCATCAGTCACCAATTAAAGTCTCATCAATCACCACGTGCAATAAAATACAATATAAGCATGAAACTCATATCACAACACACAAACTCATCACTAGGAACCAACAACATGGGACCTATTCCCATATATAAATAATCCACTAGGGTCATTTAGTAATGTCTCATCCATCCAATGGATATTTTAATTCTATCTAGATCAATGGGTCACTTTTATACAACAAACTAAGTTCTCACTAGTATACACACACTATATCTATCATCATGCAACCCAGATCACTCCAGGAATCCTAGCCAAGATGCATAAGAAACACACAAGCTTTGAAAAAACTTGGCACCGCCCACATAAGGACAAATGGACAAAAAATTCATGTCAATCCCTTCTATCATTACTTTAAAATAAAATTCAAATCCCATTTTATAAAACTATCCACAAAGGCATCACATTCAATTTTAGTCACACTATTACTATTTTAAAAATCCAGTCAATATTCTTATTATAAAACTTGAATCCCATTTTGAAATAGCATTTAAAAATACATTTCGTAATTTATCTAACTTCCAAAAAATCATTTGATTCAAACCATTTTAAAAAAAAATTAAAAAATATAACTATTTTATTTCCCAACAACCAATTTTCACTAATAAATAATCAAAAACAAGACCCACTAGTACACATTAAACCAAGGTATCACCATTGAACTATTTAGCAAGCTATATGGTATGTGTTGATTATTTAGCCAACATTAGCCTACCCCAACCTTTTGGAAAACTCATAAAATCATGAAACATGTTGGAAGATATACATATTAAGGTCTTAAAGCATTAAATCACCAATTAATCTTATAAATTAAACAATTCCAAGGCCAGCTATCTAAATCTTTTCTCATTAAATTTATTCCATAATCTTACCTACCACCATCTGTATCATCCTTGACATCCTCCCTAACCCTTAAGACACCACCCAAACATTAAACCACATCTGAAAACACATATTATATATATTTAAATTCTAAAAATAACTTCATATTCATCAATTATGAAAATGTAATCCAAACTAAATGAAAATTTTAAATCCCCTTAGGAATTCAAAACTTATAATGATTCCTTTCATTAAATTAAGAACCCAAAGGAAAAAATGTAATAGTGGATTGACATGATATATTACATAAGTGGCATAACATATGAAAAAGATTTAGTTTGAGATATATTGGATAAAAGGAAGTTGTGGAACAAAATATATAGGCTCTGGTATATAAAAAAATTACTCAAATCCATGTGGAAGAAGTTATTCTTGAGATAGAGGTATTGTGTAGGTGTACTAGGGAGTTTTGAGAACTAATAAGATCTCGTTTTGTAGTCACAAAGTATGTTGATACATTTTTAGTTGATAATGATGAACCTTTTTTCTATACTTAACTAGTAAGAAACATGAAACTTGTAAATCAGAAAGAATCTTTGAATTATAAATTTTATTCCATGTACCAAAACAAAGTGTGTGATCTGGTTGATCCTTCAATGGATATAAATTTTTTTGATGAAAATGGTTATTCAATATGAAACATTGAATGGATGTTAAATTACATACCTAAAATTAACAAAATATTTATAAATGGTTTATGAAATGATAAGGCATAGATTATGATAAAACCTTTTCACCTGTTTCTATTTTAAGATCCATAAAACTCATTATTTCTATAGTATTCTACAATCATTATGATTATTTTAAAACGGATGTAAAAAAATATCTCTTTAATGTAAAACTTATAGAATATTTCAAAATGATATGACTATAATTGTTTTTAATGAAAAATGATGTTGATAAGGTATGAATGTTGTAGGGAATAATTTATGGGTATAAGAAAGATCCATGATCATGAAACATACATTTTGATGAATCTATAATAAAATGTATTTTCATGAAGAATAAATGTGATCCCTATGTATAAAATAAGTTTAGTGGGAGTTAAGTAATGTTTCCAGTAGTATATATTCATGTTATATTATGAAGGGGAAATGAGGCGCATGTTTTATAGTTTATAAGATGTGGTTAAAAAATGATTCTCCATTAAAGACATATTTCAAGTATACTATATTATAATTCTCAAGATAATTAATTATAGATGTAATAGGATACTTAGACTAAGTTATGATATTTAAATTGAGAAGGTACTAAATAGATTTAGTATGGAACAATATAGTAGGGGATTGTTTTTAGTGCCACATATTATACATCTCTCTAGGAAAATGTCACCTTCAACACTTATGGGGATGGAGAGAAGATGAGTCGAGTACCTTTTTCTCATTGGATAGGTTCTATAATCTTTGTCATGATATGTACCAATATTAATGTTGTTTATGCCTTTATCATGGTAGGAAAATCTCAAGAAGACTGAGGGGAGTAGAATTTGATTACCATAAATAAAATATTGAACTATTTTATTCATACTAAAGATATATTATAGATTTATGGAGGAGGTGAGGAACTATTTATTTGGTCCTACATAGATTCTATATTCAAAATAGACTAGAATAACTCTAAAGTTTTTCTAGATAAGTCTTCCACCTTAATGGATGATCCATGAGTTGGAGGATCTCGAAACAGCTAGCATTAGATGATTATTTAGAAAAGTATGGGTATGAAACATAATTGTAAAGATATAAATACAAAGATATTTTATTGCATGATAAGAATTCATATGAAGTTGTTTTCATTGTAAAATTATATTCCTACTCTATAGGTTACTTCATGAATTATTATGTGATAATATAAGAATTTTAACAAGCTCGCCTAATGTTAGAGATAAAGAGGACTAGAGGGTCACATAGTAAGTGTATATATTACATCAATTAAATTATATTTTAATTTAATATGAGAATAAATATTATTCTCATAAAACAATGATAATAATTAATCATAGTATTTTTATCTCCTAAATCCAAACACCAGGTATTTTATTTTGGAATATATTTGAGATGAATATTAAATAGATATTTACTCTCTAGTTAAGAAATTTAAAATTTATTTATTTTTAGACTAAATAATATATATATATATTTATTTAAATAAATACATTTTATTAATGGTTCGATAAATTTTAAGGAGGATTGATGGAAACATTTAAGGTTCTATATGAAAGGGTATATTTTATTACATATAATTTAAATAAAATTTATTTCCATATTAGTAAATGATATTTCATATCCATGAGTTAGTGCATGTCATGAAAAAGGTAATAATATTTTTTTTTTATGTGAGATTTTCATAGGAAAATAAAACTAGTTAATTGATTTTTTTTAATTAAAAATTACCTAAGAATAATTATAGAATCAAACTTATATCATTTCAATGGTTATGTGAATTTTTGTGAAATACATTTTCTCTGAATATAGTTCTCTACAAATAAAAGAGAACCCATAAATAATTCTCTAAATAATGAGAGTATATAGTTCATCTAAACCTAGTATCCTAGAGCCATTGGCTACATTTTTACATTATCATAAGGTACAAGGAATTTCATCATGAGGTACCAAATAGTTTATTAGTCATGGTAAATTATATACATAATTGAAATCCATATTACCATGTAAAATATAATATAGACACAGATTATTATTTTATAACTCCATTATTCCCTATAGTATATCCCTGCATATCAATCACAAAATATTTCCTTGTATCTTGGGGAAAATAAAAGATAAGAAAGGGGTGATCTCTGATGCTCAGTATGGTTATGAGAACAATAGAAACTGTGAATTAATAAGTAATAATCAATATGGAAAGGAAAATAACTGAAAACATTCCATTTAATAAATAAATTGATCATAATATTGTAGTAATAAAAAATAATAAAATAAATCCATATAAATAATCACATGATATTGAAACTTGACCTTGTGTATTATAATTAATATAATAGTCACACGGAATATGCATAACTGAATTCATAATGATAGAATGAATTATGTTGGGTATCTAAAACATAAAATTGAGTATTTTTCCAAGAAATACAATATGATCAATTACTATTCCAAAACAACTAAAAAAATGGGTAATGTCTCAGCTAATACCATATCTAGTTTGTCTCACGAGACCTACCAATGCAACAAGGGGAAATTGTAGTCCCTGCTAGTAACTTACAATATCCAATGCATTATTCGTATGAATGGATAGAAAAAAAATTCACATAAACATTAATATATAAACATTTATATAATTTTAAAATACTTTCCTCTATCAATAAACATAATAATAAACTATCTAGAGTAATATGGTGAATAGACTTAAAATTGTACATCCTTAGTCCAAATGATCATAATACAACCAAACAAAGAATAAGGATGATATAAATATAAAATATAACCATTGGATCATAATATAAATGAAGGTTTTATGTCTTTTAAGAATAATAATAAAATAAAAATATCTTTTAAAATATCCTTTTCATTTTGAAAATATCTTTTGGATACGTAAAACATTTTAAAATCCTTTTTGTTGAAAATAAATTTTAAAAAATGAAGAGTTTATAGAATATTAGAAAGAAATTTTTTTCAAAAATATCATTGTGAAAATTTAAATTAATCATCAATGAAATTACTTTCTTAACGGATGGTATTTTTGTACATGTCGTACTAGTTAAAGGCAACATTTTTTTACACTGTAAAAAGGTTAGAAAAGTACCTAGTTTGGAAAATGGAAAGAGTATTCCTTTAAAAAACATTTTATAAAAGTAAATATTGGTAAAAATATATTTAATAAATCTTTTTTAATATATTAAAACATTTTTTGTAAATTGTTTGGAAACCATGTTTTTGGATAAAAACATATTTTCAACCGAAGAGGGAAATAATGTTAGATTTTCTTAAAAAAACTTTATAAAATATTTTAAGAAATAGAGTGTTAGTAAATGGTACAATTAATTGAATAAGTTTTTGAATTAATATAGGAGAATTAAAATAAAAGTTTTATTAAACAATTATAAAATAGTTTATTTTAATTTAAATTCAAATATAAAAAATCTTGGATGAAATGAGATTGTGAAATAAACCCTTGCAAAGATATAAATTTTTAATTTAGAGTTAAACCATGAATAAATTATTGGTATTGAATTTTAATTCACATGAAAACAATTTAAATACATAAATATATATTCAAAATCCATTATATATATAATATTATGATATCAAATACAATGATGGAGTCATATAACCTAATGAAGATAAATTAAGTTATGAAATTATCTACCACGTCATAACATTAAATTCAAATAACATAATATGAAAGAATTAAAATTAAAACTTAAAATAAAATTAATAATGACTTATCCATGATATTAATAGTAAAATTTGATGTATATAATATATATACAAGAAATTAGGTGCCTAACATTTCAGTGTTTCTCATTGAAATGAAATTGAGATGAAAAACATTACCTTACACTTACTTTTGGTTTTACATGCTTTAACCTCCTATATAGTGGTTTAAAACATGTTACTAAATTATAAAATACCATATAATTATTTATAATATCATATATTATACATATATAACATCTTTTCACCCTTTAATAAACAATCATTCATTATTTTTATTGTTTCATGGGTAAATTATCTTATTTTCTCATTCTTGTTTTATCATGAATGATCTTTTTCTAGTGCATATTATATAATTATATAATGTCCATAATAATAATAATGAATTAATTATCATATTAATAAATAAATTATACATTTAAAACCAATAATTAATTGAGGTTTTTAATAATGATGTATGTTATGATCATGGAGATGGTAGGTTGTATGTAAACAAGAGTAACATTTCCATTTTTCCAATGATCATTATGAAAAGATGGTAAGTAATATATTATATTATCATAATTATAATAACATAATATACAACATATTATTTGATTAATTACTCTTATATATATAATTTATGTGTTTTGGTGATGAAAAGATAGTCACATCATTTCGTGAAGGTGGTTGTCCACGCGTACACGAATGATGTTAACATCTTTAGTTGATTGAAAAGGTAAGAAAGAAAATGGTATATATTTTTTCTATTCATAATTATAAATATTTTTTTCATATCATAATTTTTTCATGAATATCTCATACAATCCTTAACCAAACTCTTATCACCTTCCATGTAAATTGTTAGTGAAAGGAGAATCACGTCTCTTTGTGAGGCGGTAATCCATCATATAAACGAGAAACATTATCATATCTCCTAAAAATGATATGTAAGGTGTATATGATATAATTACTCAATATGTATAATTATATTATAAATATCTTATAAATATTTAATATCCATCATTATAACCAATCTTGATAGGTGGTGATGGAAAAATAAACGACATCAGTTCGTGGGGTAGTAGTTTTTCGTTGACACAAATGATGATTTTGTAACCCATTTGATAGAAGTGGGGGTGGTTGTAGCTAATTACCTTAAAATTAAAAATATAATTATTAGTAATGTATTCAGGTTTATTTATCATTATGTTTTAATAATAATTTAAGTAGGTTGAGAAGGAAATAAAATAAAGATGCTCTTTGAAGAATGTTACCTCTTCTACGAGTATCTTCTTTAGGTATGAACTACATCCTTACTATGTTAGATTTCTAACCAATATAATGATGCTAGGATGAGATGTAGGAATTCAAGAATTTATTTAGGTTTGTTGTTTCCAACCGAAAATGGTGTGAATATTTTAATAAGATAGGATAGTGGTTGGCATTTTATAAGTGAAGTGAGTGGTACACTTGTGATTTTTTTAAAACATTCAATCATACCCACGTTTTTATCATGAGAACAACACAAAATGGTCTATTTATTGAAATTGAAAAGTTATGGTCTAAATATTACTAGAAAATATATTTTATACAAGTTTATAGGTCATTTTAACCATTATCTCTTTAGTTTAACCCCTGATAAATCCATTTTTACCTTAACCGACGTAATTAATTTTTACTATATTGACTATTGACTTATATAAAAAAATTAATATGACCTTATTATAAAAAGAAATTTTTTTAATTCAAAATATTTAATCCATTTTGAAAAAGTCATTTCACATAAGTGGACAATTTTAATTTAAAATTAATCTCACAAACGTGATGAGAATGCGAGTATTTAATGAGAAAATGTTCAAAAGTTAACAAAGATGTTATATCAAAATTCAATATAAAAATTATTATAATTACCTATATTGGAATGAATGATATATAATTTAAATTTTTTTACATTAAATAAAATTCAAAATATAATTTACCTTTTCAAATAATTTAAAATAAATGGATATTTTCAATTAAAATTCAATAATTTTCAATATTCATCAAAGAATAACTCTCAAAAAAATCCAAAAAAATATATAAAATAAGATAATTAAGATATTATTATTTCAAAAGTAAATTTAATTTTATTAAATAAATTTTATATATATTTTAATGTTAATTTTAAATAATGTGTTAAATGAGCAACTAAACTGTCATTTAGAAAAAATATTATATTTTAGAAAATGCTACTTTTTATTTTAAATAATTATTAACTTATTTTTTATCAATATTAGGTAAAAAATATATTTTAATAATTTAGTTAATTCTATTTATACCCACCATTCTAATGGAAATGTTATAATTCTCTTATAAAATAATATTATTAATAGTACATTTTTGTTTGGTAAAACTCAGTCCTGTGTGTAACACAATCTATGAAAAACTCAATGTTGTATGTAATAAAACCTAAACATAGTTTTTAATCTAATATTTTCTATGGAATATAATTTATTCCTTTAATATTTCATTTTGTTGCATTACTCTCTACCTAAAATAATTTTTTTCCTCATAATTTAATATTTATCTTGGAAATCAAGGGTTTGAAATTTGAAAATTGTTTTTTTTGAAAACCCACATCGTAAAAAGAGTTAATAAAATTTCTTCTTAATAAGAGAGATAGGGAATTAAAAAAGGGAATATGAAATAATAAATTCCTGTTATGCGATAGAGATGAAAATTAGTTGAATATAAAAATTTGGATATGGTGGAAAACATAAATAATTATAGATAGTGATAGAGTTCATTGATCAAATGAAATTAAATGATCAATGGAAGAATAAGGGACTGAAATCCCTACATATGGAAGGATTTAAGAGACCATCGGTTAAACATAAATGATGTTTTCAGAATTACATTTTTATTTCAAGTTTATTTACCTAAATTCGAGGAATTGTTTTAATATCTTTGAATGAAAATAAATATACTTACTTGATATATTTCTATTTATTAAGAACAATTTCATCCTTTGGTTGTGCTTTGATCATTTTTCATTTCATCACTTATTCCACCAAATTAATATCAAAAAATGATTTTTTTACTATTGAAGCACTAAAATTCTATTTTAATGGATAATAATATGCATCATATTATTTTAATTGAATACTTAAAACTCTAGTATTTATTATAACAAATTGTTTAGAATATGTTATCAAATATGTAAGAATACCCATATGGTCAAGTAAAAAATTAATCTCTAAAACTCTATCCATTTTTCAACTTAAACCATTTCATAAATGGATAACCGTATACCCCTTATAAAATTTTAAAGTCCATAAATTTATAAATAATGTCACTAAATGATATTATCATTAATCAGTTACAAGGTATTTAGTACAATCCTATTTAGATTATCCATGTCAATCATCTCTTTATCCAAACGACATTATCTCAATATTAGGAACATATTAAGGGTTATATTTCCCTTAATAATTTTTTTTCAATGATGTTAAACTTTCCACTGAATCGTTTTTATTGGTCATCAGTACTGTTCAAAAACTCTTTAAAATCCTTAATGAAAAATTACTATAGTATTATCCTTATACATTTCACGAATTTCGTTAATAAAATAATTTTATAAAATATTTATTAGATCTAAATTCACAATAATATTAGTCATTACACTTCTTCTTTAGTAATATAATAATCTTAACCTTGATCTCATAGTTCCTCTTCTGGTCTTTTCCCTGAAAGTTTGGTGAATTGATTTTTATGGTGCCCCGTCTCCTTACAGGGGAAGCATTGCACATTAGTAGATCGTTTCTTTCCCTTAGAATCATGATCATGGTTAAATTTTTGTCCAAATATGAATAAACATACTTTTCCTTTTAGTCATATACCAAGTTATTTCCATCCACAAGTATCACATGTTAGGAAACAATTCTTTCCTATCCACCCTTTATCAATTTATTTTTCTATCATCCTCTTCTTCTTATTCTACACATAGAATCAATAGGTATTTGAGAGTTATTTATCTATCTTAGTATCACATTATAATATTTCATATATAATGATGATAATTTTTGGGATACTGGTCCCATTTGGAGGATTAGATTAAACCCGTCAAAGAAATGGTCAATACTGCCCTTTGGATTATGTACATTTTCTAAAGAATGGATTTCTAAACATGTAAAGTTGCCTTCATTATTAGCGGAATTTTCCTCTTCTTTTTGTCTTAGACTCAATGAACTATATTTCCATACCCTCTTCTCTCTCATGAGGAAATTATTATTTCAATAATAATAACCTAAAATCCTACCAATACATGTTTTAAATTTCCTCCTCATTGTTAGTGTATTAAATCGATAACCACCATTGATCATCATCTCCTGATATATTTTAAAATTCCATGACAACTTTCTCTCTTTCACAACTTCCTAGAGAGTGAAATATCATATCTAAGGAATGTATCCATTACTCAGTTGAAAATAGATTTTTAGTCAAATTGAATGATGGTGGTTGATAACACATGAAGTGTTCTAAAATTTTTACACTATGTGGTGGGTCAGTAGGATGCTCTATATAGGAAATTTAATTACTCATAACCTAAGATATCTTCCCCAATATATTTATAATTTCATCAATTCAAGCTAAAGCTCTAGCTCCAACTCCATTATCTTACCAAGGAGGTAAATCCATAGATTGATTTTGTGAATAGATATTATTCTAATTCCTTCTATTAAGAACAATTTCTAAATAATATTAAAAGAATATAGTAGATTAGAAAATAAAATTATAAAATAGAATATATAATCCTAAAACTAGTGAAAATATAAAATAAATTTAAATTTTTATGTAAATTTAATCTCATAATAGTTAACCTAGTTTCATTGGAGATATCCTATTTTCTTATACTTTATAATGGTTTTTAATGAAAATTAGAATAATCCTAAGCATATCCCCTGGTAGTGTCAAATTATGTGCATAGTAAATCGTACTTTCATGCACCAGATGATGATCGAGTTAAGCTCAATATGCCCTTTTTGGAGTTATTTCCCCTAGGTACCTATGTTCCCAAATCATGTCCTCTTATAGTATTTAAATAGTGATGTATTATTATGAAAACCCATATAATATCTTCCTTATCAGAAAATTATGATGTTATTCTATATTTATCCTCAAATTCTATCATAGGGTTATGTTCTATATCATATGATTTCTAAAATATAGTTCCCAAGGATTCCACTAAAAGTCCTCTGATACCAACTATAATAACCCTTAATATTATAGTTGTAGCTAGTTTATACTTTATTACATTAGGAAAACATACAAGGAATCACATCCCAAAGTTATAAATAGTTCATTAGTATTGGTAAGCTAGCTACATACTTTAAATGCACATTACATTTTAAGACATAAAATACACAAAAAAACATTCTTTGGGAATTTGATTATTCCCTTTACTATATCCTCGAATAAAAATCACAAAATACTTATTGATATCTTGGAGAAAATAATTCTTAAGAATAATGTGAGCTCAGATTCATAGTAAGTGTGTGCTTATAGCAGAATCTATGAATAGATAATACATAATCAATATAGAAAGTTAAATAACTATAAAACATTCCATTTGATCAATAACATGGTCATAATATGGATGGAATAAAATATGATCAATTAATTACATATAAATAATCACATAAGCTTCAAACATGACCATAGATTTTATAACTAATCCAATAATCTCATGGAATATCAACAACTGAATTTGTACAGATGGAGTGAATAATACAGGACATCTAAAAAACATCATCGATGTATTTTCCATGAAATATAATATATTCGATGATTTTTTATTACATCTAATACAAATGGGTAAGGCCTTATCCAAAACCATATCTAGTTTGTCTCATGAGACCTACCAATAAGTCGATAGGCTATATTGGGACCTTTCCATCACCTATAAACTCTAATTCAGTCCTAATATTAAAGGTTTTAACAAAATTCACATAAAATACATATTTAAACTATCATATGAAATGTAAATAACATTCCCAATCAATAAACATATTCATAAACCATAAATATTAATATAGTGAGTGGTAATAAAATTGAACATATTTAGTCAAACTAATCATAAACCAGCCAAAGAAATAATAAAGATCACATAATTATAATGTAACCCTAGTGTATCACATGTAAAATTATGGGATGATATTTTTTATTAATATAAATACCCTAAAAATAACATCAAAAATATTCTTTAATAAAATACTGTTTTCATGTTGAAAATCACTTTTTGAGACATAAATCATTTTTAATATTCTTTTTCATTGAAAATAACTTTTAAAAACTAATAGTTTCAATAATATTAGGAAAAAAATTATTTACAAATATCATTATGTAAATGAAATGGAATCTTCAAAACAATAATAGTCCTAATGGTGGGTAATTTTGTACATGTCATACAAGTTAAAAAAGAACATTCCCTTTGTAATATAATTTTTTTTAAAAAGTGTCATTTTGGAAAATTAAAAGAATATTCATTTCAAAAAAATAAAAAAAATAAAAATGGCTAAAACTTTACTTAATAATTCGTCTTTTATAGGTAAAAAACATTTTAAGGAAACATTTTTTTGGAAGAAAGTAGATTTCTGAGTGAAAAGAGAAATAATGTCTGATTTTCTTGAAAAACAATTCTCAATTATTTTATTTACGAAAAAGTATTGAAATTGAAGTATTTCTTAAAAAGGTTTATTAATAACATGAGTAGAAAAAATTAAAGGGTTTATTTATTGAGGATCCAATATTTTACTTTAATGGAAATTCAAGTATAAAAATCTTGATTAAAATGAGATTGTGAAGTAAACCCTTACAAAGATCATAGTTATGAAATGACAATTAACCCATGAATTGATTATGTGTATCAAGTGTAAATCCAAATTAAACAATTTCAAGTACCAAAATATATATTAAAAATTCATTATGCATGTAATCTTAGGTTATCAAAGACAATCAAGAAGTAATATAACATAATGAAATGAAATTGAGTTATAAAATTCTTTTCCACATTGCAATTTTTAATTCAAAAACCATGAGAGAAAATAATACAAATTAAAACAAAAAATAATGTGATAAAGTAATTATTAATGATATTAAATGTTTATGAATTAGTATATACACCATATATGATCAATTAGGTGACTAAGATTACAAAGTTCCTCAATGAAATGAAATTGAGATAAAATCCCTTACCTTATACTTACATTTGGTTATATATGATTTAAAATAATTTCTACTAATTTTAAAAATATTAATTATATATAAAATAACCATGTTAATATTTATATTATGATATATGATCCATTTATAATATATTATCAACCTTTCATTAATAATTATTCATTATTTTCATTATTTAGGGTGTTAATTTCCTTGTCTTTTCACGTGTGTGTCATCATGAAAATTCTGGTTCCTGTTCATATTATACAGCTCTATCATATAAATAATAATAGTCATGAAATAATTATAATATTTTTAAATAAATTAAAATTTTAAAACCAATCATGAATGGTGGTTTTGAGAAATGAAGTATGTTACGATCATGGAGATGGTAGGTTGTACGCACGCATGAGTAACGTTTCAATTTTTCCAATGAACATTATGGAAAAAAGAAAAGTCATATATTATGTTTGTATAATGATAAAAATATGATAATAAATTATTATTTACTTAAATATAATTATATATATCATTTATGTGGTGTGTTTTTGAAAATAGTCATATCATTTTGTGAAGGTGGCAGCCCACACCTACATAAACAATGTTATAATCTTTCATTGAGTGAAAATGTAAGAAATAAAAAGATATATATATATATATATAACAATAAATATTTCATTTATATATCATATAATCATTATCCTTACCTTTATCACCTTCCATGTAAATCCTCAGTGAAAGACAGACCACATCTCTTCGTGACACGGTAGTCCGCCATACATAGGAGCAACGTTATCATCTCTCCAATAGAATTGAACATGGACAATTTATATAAGATATAATTACTAAATAACTATAATTATGATATCAATATAATATATATACTTTATATCCATCATCATACCCAACATTTAGTGGTTTAAAAGAAAAAAAATGCATTAGTTCACGAGGTGATAATACACTATACACAATAATGATGATTTCATAACTCATTTGATGGAAGTGTGGGTGGTTGTAGGTAATTCACCTAACATGATAGCATATAATTATATGTTAGATAATTAGGTTGTTATTTCATAATATTTTAATAATAATTTTAGTAGGTTGAGAATGAAATAAAATAAAGATGCTCATTGACAAACATTTCCTATTCTTCAGTTATCTTCCTTAGGTTTGCACCAAATCCATCATAAAATGGTTTTATTCCAAATATAAGTATTATTGGTTGAGATGAAGGAATTTCTTTTGTTATTTATTTACTTCTAATATAATCCAAAATTGTGTGATGGTGTGATGAAGAGAGGATAGGTGTGGCCTTCTATAAGTGAGGTGAGTGGTACACTAGTAGTTTTTTCAAAAGATTCAACCATACCCACATTCTTTTATTGAAAATGACTTAAAATAATATAATATTTAATATTTAATATTTAAGGTCTAAATATTTCCATAAAATATTATTTATACAATATTATTGGTCATTTTAACCCTTATCATTTTATTTTATTCGTATAGTATATCCATTTTTACATTGACCGTGATAATTAAGTTTTACTATTTTCACTATTCATTTTCATAAAACATTAAATTATTATTATTATAAAATTTATTTTAATATTATTATAAATAATTAAACCATTTTTTCAAATTAAATTCACATAATAATAAAACTTTTTTAAAAAAATAATCCAACAGACGCGATAATAAATTAATTTTTAAGGAGAAAATGTTCAATACTATATATTATTTTTATATCAAAATTAAATATGAAAATTAATATAATTAAATATATTGAACTAATTGATATATAATTTTACTAATTTTACTTTAAAAAAATTCAAAATATAATTTATCTTTATACACAATTTGAAAAAATGCAGTTTTTAATTAAAATTTAGTATTTTTCAACATTCATCAAATAATAAAACTTCTCAGAAAAATCCAAAAAAATCACCATAAGATAATTTTGATATTATTATTTTATAAATTAATTTAATTTTATAAAATAAATTTTCTTATAGTAATAATAAATGAATTTTATATTATGGGTCTGATGAGCGACCACATCGTCATTTTGGAAAAATACATTTTTTTTCTGAAAATGCTTTCTTTTCTTTTAAATGAATCTTATTATATTTATAATAAATTGATAATAGATAGATGGGTGTAAAATATATATCTTCACATGTTATCTAATTATATTCATACCCTTAAATCCTATATTTTGGGGATAACTTTCATATTAAATAATAATGTTAATAGTATATTTTTGCTTGGTAAAACTGACTCTTGCGTGCAACACAATATGTATAATAAAATATTTGTTGCATTTAACAAAAGCAAAAAATCAATGTTGTATGTAATATATTCTATCGAATACAATGTTATTTTGTAAAAAAAATTCTCACAGAGTATGCGATTATCCTCCCCCAACAAAAGATTAAGAGAATCCAATAGATTCTATAAAGGCCAAATGGGTTCTTATTGCAACAAAAAACGAACAAAGAAAGTTGTTTTGATCTTCTGTTCCATCACCCAGTTTTTTAATAGTGATTTTATAATGGTTTAGGAAATTTTTGAATACATATTGGTGGATTTTTCTTGGATCATTTACCACAAAAAAATTTCAAAGGAGGTTAAAAAATTCATCTATGAAAAAATAATTGTCTTATTGAAGTTATATATATATATATTAATTATATATTAAATTTGAAAATATCCTCTTATTAATTTTTGTGTTTCATTTGTTTAGTTTTTTGGATAAAATACAATGAAACTAAAGAAAAAAATTATTGGGAATGAGATCATTAACTTTTGGTATTTTCTTAAACCAAAAAACAATTCATTCATAAGAAATAAAATACAAGAACAATTCCCCATGGGAAAATACTAGAGGAATTATGTATATGTAATGATTTTGAATCATATAGGCACAAAACATTGGAAAAATCCTTCACAACATGTACACTCCTAAATAGATCCCAAGCCTTAACAATCACTACCATCATCAATAAAAACCATGTGTCTCCCATAATCACTATGTTTTAACCCCGAATAAGCCATGTCAACTCCATGTCCACTACTTACATCTCTAAACTATTCATCATATGCAGATTTATAACTTTTTTTGTAACAAATCCGATGTGGGGTTGAGTATAAGTAAACTCAACAAAATTCCACTACTCCTTAAAGTAAAAAAGAAATTAGTTGATTAAAATTCAATGTATGAGTGGGTAACTAGAAGGAAAATAATGTAAAATACAAATATTATCAAGTAAATAATTTCACACATATGTAAAGAATCCCTATATAACAACTAAAAATTTCTTCAAGGTATGGAACATTATTTTTTTGTTTACTTAATTTAGTTATGACCTTGTAATGTTACCTAATAGAGTTTGGGATGTCTTGATGGTGTTAAAGTTTTGTTAGGAACCTAGTGCCCTCAATTTTTGGAAACATATTGGGTTCCACAGCTAGTGGAAACCATACCAGCCAACCTGTATGGTTTCCCATAACTGTGTTGGAAATTTTAGGTGGGAGAAATGATCCACATAGTTGTCTACAACCGTGAATGATAAGGCACATGCCCATGTAAATTGTGGATGGTTTGGGATAGGGTCTTCACAAATGGCGTGCACATAGGAAGTCAAAGTACATGCCTAGATTATGTATGGTTCCTCGATCAGTAGAATCAAGCACAATGTTGGTGTATGATTTGGGCAACTGTGTAGCCCCTTTATTAAAGTGGAGCTGACCTTTTTCCCCTATTATGTTTTAATACCCTTAATTATTATTCCCCCCTTGTTTATCTCCTCTTGTAGATATATTATCTCTCCTATCTTAAGATCCCAAGTATTTTCGGTTGCTCCCTCATTGGATATTTGATTATATTTACACCAGATTAATTAGAATGCTAAATGTAATCTCTATGATCACATTCCTTCTCTTTCTTGTATCTATTGTCATCTGACGCACTATTTTCATGAGACATCATTTGAATACATTTCAGTTAATTTTTTGATTTCTATTATACATCTTGTTTTAGATAGATTCATGTGCTGACAACAGATGACTGGTCTTCTACAATCCTATGGTATATTTTCTTGCTTATTTCCAAAAAAAATCAATTTCTATATAGTGTGTCATTGCACGGATTTCCGGACTCCTCTAAAGACTCCTCAAAACTAATTTTTTAATTAAATAAAATCGATTCCTAGGCTTATAATGATTCTATATAGCTGAAAATCAACCCATTAGTTGGTTTCCTTTTCTCGAGCCACCTAATGGGTGTGCCATGAAGAACTATAATTCCATAGGCCTTGATTTAATGAGCCACCACATGGGTGTGTGTTTCCTTTGTAAAAAATATAATAGAGTGTGAAATTCATATAAGAGTGTAATGTCTATGATTAGGCCTTTTAGATTTAATCTACATGGATTATTACTTTACTATGTGCCGTATGCTGTATGCTTGTTTTCTCCTACCCTATACTTATTTTTTTATGCTTATGCTATTATTGTTTGTCTTGAATAAATTTAATTTGTATCAATTTTTTATCATGTATAGATGAATTTTCTTATATATTGTCACGACCCGCCCTCGGGGTCCGTGCCGTGACTACCCCAAGCCCGCCTTCCATAGGCCAGGGGCTGGCGACTAGCACCAAGGCGTAAATCCCGGTAAAAAGGGAAGGTGTTGCCTTTGTAAAGTAAACAAACACCACAGAGTAAGCAAGCGGAAAGTAAACACTAATTAAAAACATAGTACAACTGAAAGTGCGGAAAAGTAAAAGGGCCAGTATACAAACCCAAACTGAAAGTAAAGTACAACTCGAAAGGGAAAACAGAAACTGTAAAGTAAAAGCTGCAACACCGAGCTATCCACTGGAAATCCCACCTGAAGGGTGGGTACAGATAGCTCCACTGCTCCACGGGTCTCGTCGTCCGCTCCGAGCACGTCCCGCCCAGTGGTCCACCTCCAGGTACCGTCCTGCTCTGCAAGCCTCAGCTAAGATCAACGCTGTCCATCGTCTGCAACCAACACAACGTAGTGCGGGCAAAGCCCGTGCAGGGGTGAGTATAAGCTACTCAGTAGGGACCCCGAGACCCCTGAAGGTCTCTCAAATCCACAAAGGATAAACCACAAAGAAAGGTACAATCATGAAGTAACAACCGACACTTCTTAGGTATATACCCATACATATACCTAAGTCATCAATTTCAAATACGCTCCAACCTCCGAGTCCAAGTACAACTCAGCCCACACAGGAAAGTAAATGTATTCCACACAGGAAAGCAAAACGAAATCCACACAGGATAGCACAACACAATCCACACAGGAAAACAACAGGATTCAGCTCACACAGGTATACTTCTTCAAAAGACGATAAAGATGATCTCTGATCCATCTAAGTCGTCGGACCCACGAAGGATCGATAGGTAACTAACCCCCGCAAAAGACCCACACAGGATCGGGCCCACGTAGGACCTGTAGGCGCTGGTTCACACAGGACCGCTGAGCGCAAAGACCCACACAGGATCGGACCCACACAGGATCGGTCCCACACAGGACCTGTAGCACTGATCCACGTAGGATCACTGAGTGCTGTAGTCGTCGTCGTCGAATCCACACAGGATCTCTGTACTATCGTCGTCGCAGTCACAGTAGCAGTCACAGTCGCAGCCAGCACTAGGGTTCCCGCACACAGCAAGCTCGTACAGGAGGATCCGCTCCACGAGCCGAGAGGCTGATACATCAACTGTCACAAAGTCCAGAGTTGATGTATACAAAAGTTCTGTATCGTCAACAGGAACTCAACGCAACAGACGGCGCGTCGATCGGACGCCCGGTCTGAGAGTTATTGGCATTTTCGTCCCCGGGGCCCGGTTGGTTTTTAAGGCAAAACCAACCCGACCGTACTCCACCTGCGTCCAAACCTCGTGCGGAGTATGCCAAAAGATCCGTCTCACTAAGAGGAACACAACAAAGTTGACGGCACGTCAATCGGACGTCTGTAGCTCAAGATATGAGCGTTTCCGCTCCGAAGACCCGGTTGGTTTCGTGAACGAACTATCCCGGCCGAACTCAAAGTATTCTGAAACTTTGAGTGAGATATACCAAAACGACCGTCTCGATCTAAGGATCGAGTTGCCGCAGACGGTTCGTCGATCGGAGGTCTGTGGCTCAGGTTATGGCCAAAATACCGAAACCGTCTCGAAAACGGGGGGTCCGGGTCCGGGTCGACCCGGCCCGACCCCCCCTGGGTCGGCCTGAACCGGGTCGACCTGACCCGGGTCCGACCCGGACCGGCCGGCAGGCCGGCGGCGCGGAGGCCCGGCGGCGCGGCGGCCTGGCGGCGCGGCGGCCTGGCGGCGCGGCGGCCTGGCGGCGCGGCGGCCTGGCGGCGCGGCGGCCTGGCGGCGCGGCGGCCTGGCGGCGCGGCGGCCTGGCGGCGCGGCGGCCTGGCGGCGCGGCGGCCTGGCGGCGCGGCGGCCTGGCGGTGCGGCGGCCTGGCGCCGCACGGAGGCAGCGCGTGGGGGGCAGGGCCCCCGCTTGATTGGAAAGGCGGCGTGGCTTTTAGCCGCGCCATTTGGAAACCCCCCCCCCCCTCGTGGTGGGGGCCTTCTTTGAAGAAAACCTGGGGGGGCCGCCTGCCCCCCTCAAGGAAACCCCCCCCCCCCCCCAATTAAATGGGGGGGGGGGCTTTTGACCACTGGCCGGGGGAATTAATTTCCCCCGGATTTTGACCATCCGGTCGGCCGGTTTTTCTTCAACGGGACCGGTAAACCGGTCCCCTTTTTCCGGCTTCCGATGCCGGCAGCTCGGTCGCCGGTCTTCTCGTCCCGTCGCGGCCCGGAACAGGCCGCGGTGTTCGTCGTCCGGCGCGGTGCGACGGCACCGCGCTCCTCCGCCGCGCCTTTGATTCCCTTCAACGCGGCGCGACGGCGTCGCGTTCTTGATGATCCTTCCACGGCGCGGCGCGATGGCGCCGCGCAAAATAAACGTGCGAATATCCGCGTGGTGCGACGGCACCACGCCATCTTGTTTCAACCGCAAGATAAAACATCAAGAACTAAGGAGGGGGTTCGGCCGTGTTCATGCGGTCCGGCCCCCTCACGTTAAACAAAAACACATATTTAAAATCCTCACGTTAGTCATGCTAGAACCACGAACAAGGATAAATAAATAAACAATTAACAACAACCCCTACCTTGGGTTCAAGTCCGAAGATTGACAACGACCCGCGGAAGACAATGTTGCGGAGGTCTGGCGTCGCGGTAGTCGTTCGTCAATTCTGATGACGAAGAGGTACGTCCGAAGAGGTACGTCTTTGGCGAATATTCGTATGCCGAATAAGCAAGTCCAAGGAGGAAGCAGCGTTCCCTTTCGTTGACACGGAAGACGAAGAAGAGAGGAGCGGCGTTCTTCGTCGGAGCTTGAGCGTTCTTCGTCAAGGCTTGAGCGTTCTTCGTCAAAGCTTGAGTGTTCTTCGTCAAAGTTTGAAGAAGAAGGAAAAGCTCTCAAAATCTCTCAAGATGGATAAACAATACTAACCAAATAAAATAAGATAGAGACTTATTTTATTCACAAACATAACAAAATGAATTTCAAAGGTTTGAAATTCAAAAAGGATAACTCCAAAATTAAATAACAATTGGTCATGTCATTTAAAGAGGTGTTAAGGGAGTTTAAGAGAAGATGAAAAGTTTAGGGTTCATGTGGGCCCCACCACACTTAATCCTCTCAAGGGAGGTTAAGTGGGTGTGGGTCCCACCCCTAACTTCCTTTGAGAGAATTTAACCAACAAGTTTAAATAAAAATTTGTAATCCACAATTTTTATTTAACTTATTCTAAACTCCTAAAAACTAACTCTCAACCCGAAATAAACGCAACCTCAGAAAAGGTATCCTTAAGCGAATATCGGCGCTGTGAGTTCATCGGTTCCCTCGGATTTCAATTCCTAGCACCGGATCAAAAGTTAGGAAATCCCGCTCGTTCGTTCACTGAACGTACCCGAGCCAAACTTCGGAAATTGATTCCGGGCACACCGGGCCTCGGAATCAGGTGCCGTCTGAAACCGCGCTCTTGTAAAATTCCAAAGAAAATTAAGAAAAAATTTCCCTTGAATTTTATGGGTCTTTACATTACTCCCACCTCAGAGCTTTACGTCCCCGTAAAGATACATCAAAAACTAGGGAAACAAATGAGGGTACTGAGCACGCATCTGAGCCTCCCGCTCCCATTTGCTCTCCTGGAGGTTCCCGTGCTGCCATCTGATGCGCACAAGAGGAATCGATCGCCCACGCAGGACCCGCTCCTGTCGATCCTCTATCTCCACCGGGACCTCCGTAAAAGTTGCCACATCGTCAACATCAAGCTCCCCATGGTCAATGATGTGTGTCGGGTCGTGCACGTATCTCCTTAGCTGGGATACGTGGAAGACGTCGTGCACCCGGTGCAACTGAGGTGGCAGAGCCAGGCGATAAGCCACCTCACCAACCCTGCTGAGGGCCTGGAAGGGTCCGATGAAGCGCGGAGATAACTTGCCGCCTTGGCCAAATCTCCGAATACCACGTCGAGGTGAGACCTGCAAGAAGACGTGGTCGCCATCCTCGAACTCTAGTGGCCTCCGCCTCCTGTCAGCGTATGACTTCTGCCGGCTCTGTGCTGTCCTCATCCGCTCCTGGATGACCTGGACCTTCTCTGTCATGGCCTGGACCATTTCTGGTCCCACAAGTGCTGACTCCCCAGGGTCTGTCCAGCACAAAGGAGATCTACAGGGTCGGCCGTACAACGCCTCATAAGGTGCCATCCCGATGGTGGAGTGGTAGCTGTTGTTGTACGCAAACTCCACCAAGGGTAGGTGGTCCTCCCAGCTACGACCAAAGTCGAGGACACATGCGCGGAGCATGTCCTCGAGAGTCTGAATGGTCCTCTCCATCTGACCATCCGTCTGAGGGTGAAAGGCTATGCTCATACGTAGCTGCATCCCGAACGCCTCCTGTAACCCCTTCCAAAGCTGGGAAGTAAATAGAGCATCTCGATCGGAGACGATAGATGATGGCACACCGTGGAGCCGCAAAATCTCCTGAACGTAGAGACGTCCCAATCTCTCCACTGAGCCCTGCTCTCTGATGGGTAAGAAGTGTGCCGACTTGGTGAGTCGGTCAACAATCACCTAGATGGATTCGTGACCTCTGGAAGTGCATGGAAGTCCAGTCACGAAGTCCATAGATATGTCGTCCCACTTCTACTCCGGAACCTCCAAGGGTTGTACTAAGCCTTCTGGTACCTGATGCTCCGCCTTCACCTGCTGGCAGGTGAGGCATCGAGAAACGAACTCTGCTACTGTCTTCTTCATGCCTGGCCACCAGTGCTGTCGTCTGAGGTCCTGGTACATCTTCTCCACTCCAGGATGTACCGCCAAAGGAGAAGTGTGAAACTCTCTCAGCACTTCCTCTCGCAAAGCGACTGGTACCATGGTACGTCCTCTGAAAAGGATGTTGTGATCTGCTCCAAGGGAGAAACCATCAGGTGCCTGTCCCGAGGATATCTGTGCACGCCGTGTCTCACAGTCAGCATCCTCACGCTGTGCCTCTCTGATCTGCTGCAGTAGTGGAGGGGTGACTATGAGAGACTGGAGGAAGGCTGCTCCATCTCTATCCACGAAGGATATCTGCAAAGAGGCTAGCTGCTCTGTCGCCTCCTCAAGTAGCTGAATGCCCGTCCTCCTGTTGAGGGCATCGGCTACTACGTTCCCCTTCCCAGGAGTATAGACTATCTCAAAGTCATAGTCCTGGAGGAACTCGAGCCATCACCGCTGTCTCAGGTTCAGGTCCTTCTGCGAGAAGATATACCTGAGACTCTGATGATCGTAAAAGACTGTAAAGCGCTCGCCCATCAGATAGTGTCTCCATGTCTTCAGAGCGAAGACCACTGCTGCTAACTCCAGGTCATGGGTAGCGTAGTTCTGCTCATGCGGCCTCAACTGACGTGATCCATAGGAGATCACTGCCCACTCCTGCATCAGAACACATCCGAGTCTGGTCCCTGATGCATCGCAGTAGACTATGTACCCTACTCCCTCCTCAGGCAACCTCAAGATAGGTGCGCTAGTCAATCTCTGTCTCAGCTCCTGGAAGCTCTGCTGACATCTGTCTGACCACACGAAGGGTTTCCCCTTTTTCGTCAAAGCTGTGATTGGTGCCGCAACTCTAGAGAAGTCTGGCACGAATCTCCGATAGTATCCATCTAGTCCCAAGAAACTCTGAACCTCAGTCACGCTCCTGGGTGGCTCCCATGCTAAAACAGCCTCGATCTTCGAAGGATCTACTGCAACTCCCACCTCAGAGATAATGTGTCCCAAGAAGTGGACCTCACGTATCCAGAACTGGCACTTCGAGAGCTTACCATAAAGCTGGTGCTCTCGGAGTGTGTCTAGTACAACTCGCAAGTGATAGGCGTTCTCCTCCTCAGTCGTAGAGTAAATCAGAATGTCGTCGATGAAGACCACGACAAACCGATCGAGGTATGGCTGAAAGATCCTGTTCATGAGAGCCAGGAACACTGCTGAAGCATTGGTTACACCGAAAGGCATAACCAAGAACTCATAGTGGCCATACCGACATCTGAAGGCCGTCTTCTGCACATCCTCGTCTCTGACTCTGAGCTGATGATAGCCTGACCTGAGGTCTATCTTCGAGAACCACCGTGCTCCCTTGAGCTGATCAAAGAGGTCATCAATCCTCGGTAGCGGATACTTTTTTCTCACTGTCACCTGGTTCAGGCGACGATAGTCAACACAAAGTCACAGGCTCCCGTCCACCTTCTTGGAGAACAAAATCGGGGAAGCCCAGGGTGAAACACTGGGTCGGATGAACCCCTTGCCCTGCAAGTCCTCCAACTGTACCCGTAGCTCTCGAAGCTCGGCGGGGGCCATCCGATATGCTGGAGTGGATATCGGGGTTGTCCCAGGGTACAAGTCAATATAAAAGTCTACCTCTCTACGAGGAGGTAGCCCTAGAACATCGTCGGGAAAAACGTCCGCAAACTGATCCACCACTGCAGGAAAACCAGGACTCCGCACGTCAACTGCTCCAAGGATGAGGCTAGATAACTGATGAGTAATGGGTTGTCCTCTCCTCCGCGGAAGTCCATCCTGTGCTGCTAAGGCTCCCTTCTCACCGGTGAAGGTGAACCTACTCCCGTCGGTGCGTACACATCGCACCTTGCGCCTAAAACAGTCAATCTGTTCATGGACTGTAGATAGCCAATCCATGCCCAAGATGACGTCGTAAGGCCTCGACGCTGCTACAAGAAGATCCCAGCCGAAGCTCTCACCTCCTAGAGTGAGCTCACACTGCCGGCACCAGTGCGTAATCGTCGAGTCTGCTCCCGTAGGAGTCTCTAGCCGTAAGGATCGAGCCAACGGCTCTGTCGGAATCTCCGAGCTCCGAACAAGGGCAGCGGCTATGAAAGAGTGACTCGCTACTGTGTCTATAAGTACTGCAGCAAGGTTGGAATAGACAAAGATAGTACCTCGAATCATCTCAGGTGCGCCGTGGTCGTAGGCCTCTACTGCCGGGAGTTGTGCCTGTCTCTGCCCGCCAGCTCCCTGTGGTCAGGGTGGACCTCCTGGTGGTGGTGGTGGCAGAGCCTCAAAGCGTCGCCCACCACCAGCTGCTCGTCCAGCTTCTCTGCCTCGTCCGCCTCCTCCCTTCGGACCGCCACGGTCGACCCTCTGCCTCTGCCTCGGTGGTCCCTCAACTGTCTGTTGCTCCTCGGCACGGCGGGTCGGGCAGTCACGAGCCATGTGGCCCTGCCCGCCGCACGAGTAGCACTTTCTGCCTCTCGAAAGACAGGCTCCTCGCTGTGTGCCCCGCACTGCTGAGCCAGTGTCCTGAGGTCGTCTGCCTGAGGGTCTGGTCTGTCTGGACCCCTGAGTCATCTGTCGACTGCCTGCTGCAGATGACTCTGCCACGTGCCGCCCTGCGGTGGGTCGCTGCGCTGGTGTAGACTCAGCAAGGAAGCTCTCGATCAGAAGGGCCCACTCCAGTACTCCTGTCTGAGTCGGTATGCTGAGGGAGATCAGCGATGCCCTGATCTCATGTCTCAAACCCTGCTCGAAGGTCCGGGCCCAGAAGAATGGGTCTCGTACCATGTCGGTCGAGTAGCGCGAGAGATCAGTAAATCTCTCCGAGTACTGAGCGACCGTCATGCTGCCCTGCCGCAGCTGAAGAAGCTCCTGGATACGAACCTCACGAAGGGTGGCTGGGACGAACTCCGAGCGGAAGAGGCTCTCAAAGTCTGTCCAAAGTAGAGATGCCTCATCGTGCACCTGGAGCATCAAGCTCCACCATCGTCCTGCTGCTGCGTGTAGTAGGCTCGCAGCGAGGATCACCATGAGGTCTGCTGGTGTCCTCACTAGCCTAAACACACGTACCACTGCCTCCAGCCAGTCCTCGGCTGCCTGGGGATCCGTCTCCCCGCGAAACCTGGGCGGTCGCTGGCGCTGAAACTCATGCAGTGCGCTGAGGTGATGTGCATCGTCAGCGGCTGGTGCTGGAAGCATCGGGGGCTCGGCGGGTAGAGCTACTGCCGGTGCCACTGCTGACAAAGGGCCCTGCACCGAGGCCTCGTCGCTCGGTGGGCTGTCGTCACGCTCGACTCTCGGAACCCTAGCTGGCTGCCGTCGTGGGGCCATCCTGAAAAGGAAACAGGTGTGCCATGGTCAGAACAGTATACCTGGTGAGCTGATATAAGTAATCACAAAGAAAACTTTGAAACACACACGCAATCAATGTTTCCGTGCATTAAGTCGGAAATCAGAAGTCAGGGTCCTGGTGTACGGATACGTCAGCCGCCGCACCAACACTGGACTCCCTGGACTGATAACCACACTCAATACGCTAAACATTATTGCTTCACATAGAAAATATCAGAGTTCGCGGTAGAACCGAACTCCTTTGATACCAATTTGTCACGACCCGCCCTCGGGGTCCGTGCCGTGACTACCCCAAGCCCGCCTTCCATAGGCCAGGGGCTGGCGACTAGCACCAAGGCGTAAATCCCGGTAAAAAGGGAAGGCGTTGCCTTTGTAAAGTAAACAAACACCACAGAGTAAGCAAGCGGAAAGTAAACACTAATTAAAAACATAGTACAACTGAAAGTGCGGAAAAGTAAAAGGGCCAGTATACAAACCCAAACTGAAAGTAAAGTACAACTCGAAAGGGAAAACAGAAACTGTAAAGTAAAAGCTGCAACACCGAGCTATCCACTGGAAATCCCACCTGAAGGGTGGGTACAGATAGCTCCACTGCTCCACGGGTCCCATCGTCCGCTCCGAGCACGTCCCGCCCAGTGGTCCACCTCCAGGTACCGTCCTGCTCTGCAAGCCTCAGCTAAGATCAACGCTGTCCATCGTCTGCAACCAACACAACGTAGTGCGGGCAAAGCCCGTGCAGGGGTGAGTATAAGCTACTCAGTAGGGACCCCGAGACCCCTGAAGGTCTCTCAAATCCACAAAGGATAAACCACGAAGAAAGGTACAATCATGAAGTAACAACCGACACTTCTTAGGTATATACCCATACATATACCTAAGTCATCAATTTCAAATACGCTCCAACCTCCGAGTCCAAGTACAACTCAGCCCACACAGGAAAGTAAATGTATTCCACACAGGAAAGCAAAACGAAATCCACACAGGATAGCACAACACAATCCACACAGGAAAACAACAGGATTCAGCTCACACAGGTATACTTCTTCAAAAGACGATAAAGATGATCTCTGATCCATCTAAGTCGTCGGACCCACGAAGGATCGATAGGTAACTAACCCCCGCAAAAGACCCACACAGGATCGGGCCCACGTAGGACCTGTAGGCGCTGGTTCACACAGGACCGCTGAGCGCAAAGACCCACACAGGATCGGACCCACACAGGATCAGGCCCACATAGGACATGTAGCACTGATCCACGTAGGATCGCTGAGTGCTGTAGTCGTCGTCGTCGAATCCACACAGGATCTCTGTACTGTCGTCGTCGCAGTCACAGTAGCAGTAGTAGCAGTAGTAGCAGTCACAGTCGCAGCCAGCACTAGGGTTCCCGCACACAGCAAGCTCGTACAGGAGGATCCGCTCCACGAGCCGAGAGGCTGATACATCAACTGTCACAAAGTCCAGAGTTGATGTATCCAAAAGTTTCGTATCGTCAACAAGAACTCAACGCAACAAACGGCGCGTCGATCGGACGCCCGGTCTGAGAGTTATTGGCATTTTCGTCCCCGGGGCCCGGTTGGTTTTTAAGGCAAAACCAACCTGACCGTACTCCACCTGTGTCCAAACCTCGGGCGGAGTATGCCAAAAGATCCGTCTCACTAAGAGGAACACAACAAAGTTGACGGCACGTCAATCGGACGTCCGTAGCTCAAGATATGAGCGTTTCTGCTCCGAAGACCCGGTTGGTTTCGTGAACGAACTAACCTGGCTGAACTCAAAGTATTCCGAAACTTTGAGTGCGATATACCGAAACGACCGTCTCGATCTAAGGATCGCGTTTCCGTAGACGGTTCGTCGATCGGAGGTCCGTGACTCAAGTTATGGCCAAAAGACCGAAACCGTCTCGAAAACGGGGGGTCCGGGTCCGGGCCGACCCGGCCCGACCCCCCCTGGGTCGACCCGACTCGGCCGGCCGGCCGGCGGCGCGGCGGCCTCGCGCCGCACGGAGGCAGCGCGCGGGGGGCAGGGCCCCCGCTTGATTGGAAAGGCGGCGCGGCTTTTAGCCGTGCCATTTGGAACCCCCCCCCCCCTCGTGGGGGGGGGCCTGCTTTGAAGAAAACCGGGGGGGCCGCCTGCCCCCCTCAAGGAAACCCCCCCCCCCCCAATTAAATGGGGGGGGGGATTTTTACCGCTGGCCGGGGGAATTAATTTCCCCCGGATTTTGACCATCCGGCCGGCCATCTGGCCGGCCGGTTTTTCTTCAACGGGACCGGTAAACTGGTCCCCTTTTTCTGGCTTCCGACGCCGGCGGCCCGGCCGCCGGTCTTCTCGTCCTGCCGCGGCCTGGAACCGGCCGCGGTGTTCATCGTCCGGCGCGGTGCGACGGCACCACGCTCCTCCACCGCACCTTTGATTCCCTTCAACGCGGCGCGACGGCGTCGCGTTCTTGATGATCCTTCCACGGCGCGGCGCGACGGCGCCGCGCAAAATAAACGTGCGAATATTCGCGTGGTGCGACGGCACCACGCCATCTTGTTTCAACCGCAAGATAAAACATCAAGAACTAAGGAGGGGGTTCGGCTGTGTTCATGCGGTCCGACCCCCTCACGTTATACAAAAACACATATTTAAAATCCTCACGTTAGTCATGCTAGAACCACGAACAAGGATAAATAAATAAACAATTAACAACAACCCCTACCTTGGGTTCAAGTCCGAAGATTGACAACGACCCGCGGAAGACAACGTTGCGGAGGTCTGGCGTCGCGGTAGTCGTTCGTCAATTCCGATGATGAAGAGGTACATCCGAAGAGGTACGTCGTTGGCGAATCTTCGTATGGAGATGAAGGAAGTCCGAGGAGGAAGCGGCGTTCCCTTTCGTTGACAAGGAAGACGTAGAAGAGAGGAGCGGCGTTCTTCGTCGGAGCTTGAGCGTTCTTCGTCAAGGCTTGAGCGTTCTTCGTCAAAGCTTGAGCGTTCTTCGTCAAAGTTTGAAGAAGAAGGAAAAGCTCTCAAAAGCTCTCAAGATGGCTAAACAATACTAACCAAATAAAATAAGATAGAGACTTATTTTATTCACAAACTTAACAAAATGAATTTCAAAGGTTTGAAATTCAAAAAGGATAACTCCAAAATTAAATAACAATTTGTCATGTCATTTAAAGAGGGGTTAAGGGAGTTTAAGAGAAGATGAAAAGTTTAGGGTTCGTGTGGGCCCCACCACACTTAATCCTCTCAAGGTAGGTTAAGTGGGTGTGGGTCCCACCCCTAACTTCCTTTGAGAGAAGTTAACCAACAAGTTTAAATAAAAATTTGTAATCCACAATTTTTATTTAACTTATTCTAAACTCCCAAAAACTAACTCTCAACCCGAAATAAACGCAACCTCGGAAAAGGTCTCCTTAAGCAAATATCAGCGCTTCGAGTTCATCGGTGCCCTCGGATTTCAATTCCGAGCACCGGATCAAAAGTTAGGAGATCCCGCTCGTTCGTTCACTGAACGTACCCGAGCCAAACTTCGGAAATTGATTCCGGGCACACCGGGCCTCGGAATCAGGTGCCGTCTGAAACCGTGCTCTTGTAAAATTCCAAAGAAAATTAATAAAAAATTTCCCTTGAATTTTACGGGTCTTTACATATATGAAATGTGATTGTGAATTATATGCCTTATCTACTTACAGTCTAGGTGTGAACATGGGTCCTAACATAATGAATCCATGGATGGGCTCACTGTGCTTGGTGTTGGAACAATTGTATGCATTGGGAGTGATAATAGGATTTACTTTTATGGGATCTTCAGGAAGTTTATTATACCCATGAGTGTCACTAGTTTTCGAGGGGAAAAAATTTTTATATGATGGTTGTGAATATGGTTATACCATGCCTAGGGTGACACTCGTTCCCCTATGTGATGTATCTAGGATGGACTTACAGGTTCATTCTTGCACGATGTTGATGGTGATATGAGGGACTCCTTTTACGGATTACCTTGGATAGGCTATGTGGTGTTTGATATTTTGGGAGCTCCTATAGTGACCCTTTGGATTCCTTTATTGGTCACTTTAGATAGTATTTAGATTTCATATTGGATTTTATGGTTGCCTTTTCATGGATTACATGTGATGAGTTTTTACTAAATCATGAGAATGATTGAATGATGTCCTAGGGAAGCTTCTGTCATGCTAAATCAGTAGCTTAGGGTTCATGTTCACTTGATGTTTAAGTTATAATGACCCATGATCACACCTTACCACTTTTTTATAGGTTCTTTGGTTCATAATTTTATCTTAGGCTAAAGAAGGTTGAGTGGGTTGGGTTTCCTTTGAAGATCATTAGCCAAAAGTGGTTATTTATTTAAATAATTCATTTCGTTTATTGTTATTGAAACATTGTTCCTTTTTTAATTACTGGGCTAGATTGATCTAGACACCTATGGTGGTGGCCCATTGAGTATATCTCACACCCTAATTGGGATGAATTTAGATCGAAAGAAGACTTCATGATTACAGGTATAGATAAAGGTAAGATTCAAGATTTTGATGCTTGATTATGACTTCTAAGATGGAATATAGGGGAAGAGGATAGAATATATGCTCATGATTCTAGAATTAGCTACTTTTTGGCATTCTAGTATTTTGATAGAATGTGGTATACAACTATATCCCATGTTTCTCCTGTGTAATAATTTTTAATAGCTGCATGATCATCATCATGAAATTTTATCTATTTATTATTCAACTTACTCCTTTTGTTTTTTTATCTCGGATGTTTATTATTATTTCATTGTTGTCTATATATTTTTTTTTCTTCCACTATTTCTTAGTAATTATATACTAATGTGATTAACTCTGATCTATGATGGAATATTCTCCCCATAGACACACCCAAGGCCCTCGCTACTAGTCGATTTCCACTGGTGTATGGGTAAGAATTATTGAGGTCATGTTTCCACTATATTGGGGAACCACTACATGGATTCCGAGGTGGGATTATATAAAGTTGTATCGAATCCTTATTTTCATTTTGTTTTACTTTATAGATATTAGACATGAGACTAGGATTTGATGGGGTTTGTTAATGAGCATGTTCCTGGGATTAGCTAACTCACATAAAGGGTAAAGCCAAATTTCCTTGGATAATTAAATGATTTTATAGCTTGCACTATGATAGTTGATTTTATTTCAATATACGGTGAAGAACTTGTATTGTGTTATTTCTAAAGTTGATATAATTATGGTAAAAATTTATTTACTATGAACTAATGATATTTGGTTGTATTAATTAATGAATCATACTAGGCGCCATAAGACATGAATTTAATTCATTATTCAAGTCCATACATATTTTTCTACATTCATTAACTATATTTCACGTTCATATTGTGTGTGCCCTATTTTTTTAAATTACAGTGTGTTAATGGTTCTTGTTGAAATTAAATAATTATTTAATTAGCGTTCCTATATCTATATAAATATTTTTTTCGCACATAAATTTATGATGACACATTAATTAACCAAGTATTACATATTTGTGTTTTGAACCACCACTTCTATTGGATGAATATTTTTTGGTTTTATTGAGAGAGTAATTTTTTATATTGGGAATGGTAGTTCAATCAATAATATTTGTATGCATGACTCGTTACATCCTGATACCAGACGTAAATGATATATTATAGTTTCTTGATGTTTAAATTATAGACTATAAAGATTTTTGGTCATCATAAGTTTGGAATTGGTAACGTAATTAACTAGATTTAGATATAAATATCTAAATAATAAGAATGTATTTCAAGGTTTGTGTCTATTGATTTTTTTGTGACCTTTTGTATCACCAAGACCTAGATTTTTTAGAATTTAGAGTGGTTTTACACTCTTATAGGATGGGTTTGTACAAATACTTTATTTTTATTTATTTTCTTATCTATTATTAATCTCAGTTGAGGATTGTTTTTTGAAATTTTTGAGTCATTCCACATAAAAATCATTACATAATATGCCATAAAATTGGTGACAATCATGATATAGAGGTGGTGGTCCACAAGACACCCATAGTACATCCTATAGTTCCACCTGAGATACCTCCTATTAAGCTTCCACTAGGTGTTAGTTCATATTTTTTTAACATATTATTCAATTTTAGGTAGTCTGTACGGGGTTCTCCCCAACCATACCCTAATATGGTAGTGCTGACTTGAGAGTTTCAGTATCAGTATCCTCCCACCTTCTCAGGAGATAGAGGACCTTAGGATGATGAATCATGGCTAGAGACCATTTTTTATATCATTGACCACGTCTATATCCTTCAATAATGTAGGTTCAATATCGCTACTTTTGTGTTGCATGACTCTGCTAAGTGTTGGTGGGATGTCATATCTCATGATGATCGTCATTGGGGTATGGTTTGGGAAGACATTTAGATATCCTTATATGACCAATTCTTTCCATATACAGTGAGAGAAGAATTTTCAAGGGATTTTATGCATCATTAGTGGGGTCCTATGTCTGTGTTAGGTTATATTTATCACTTCACCGACCATTATTGTTGTTCTATGACTTTGATTGGTGAAGATTTGATGACTATAAGACAATTTGAGGATGGGATTGTGTGAAAAATATTGTCACAGATGAACATATTTCATTTGGATACCATTTTAGAGATAGTGAACTAGGACCTCAATGAAGAACAGAACATCAGGGAAGATAGAAATGTGAGATAGAGTTGTTAAATTTTAAGGTAGATTATTGGTTCATCTATAAGTAATAAGTATTTTATCAAAGGAGAATGTAGGGACAATGACATAAAAGTCACACAAAATAAAATTTATGTGGTGTGACGCTAGTGTGGAATCCTAGGACATAAGATTCCTCACTTTGTGAGTAACATGATCGAGTGTCGAGTTTCTTGTAGGATGGGTCACCTTCAGTGCTTTTGTTGATCTTTTCCTCTAGTGTCTAGTGGGAGTGGTTCTATACAGACATTACTTTTTGGTACAAGATCAGTGACTTCACATAATTCAAGAATTTGATCTTATACTATCCAACAAATCTAATCATATGACCATGTCCATGGTAGTCATGACCCATAGGTTCATTATTAGTAGAGAGAACCTGCATAGGCATGTCAAGACGCATCTTAGGATCATAGTTCAGTCCATATCTATACAGTGCAGCCTATGCTGAGGAGAAGAGTTAGGGACATATATTGTATAGGTTACCATTCTGGTATAATCTTCCTTAGTTCCTACCATTTTAAATAGAGGTGAATTGAAATATTGTAATCTTTAGTAACTATTAAATGTTCGGACATAGTAATAGATTATTCTACTAGCATGATTACTATTGATAAACTACGAGGGGTGTGATCAAAGGGAATATACCAGTGGAAGGAGTACCCCTTTGAGATAAGTTGGTAGAGTTTCTTATGGAATTTATTCTTCCTCGAAATGATTGGATTTGATGTCATTCTCAGTATGGACTAGCTTGTTCCTTATCACTCCCATGTTGATTACTATCACTGAAGGGTGTCATTCACCTCACCTGAGGGAAGCACATATGTTTATAAGGCATAATGAGATATCTAATATAACTAAACTAGACCTAAGAATCTGGGGCTAGTCAGATTGATATCTTTCATAGCTAGTCTCTTCATGAGTGAAAATGTAATGCAACTTGGGAGTTTCCTCTTTATGTAGACCATTACAGGGACGTATTCCTGAACAATTTATTTGGTTCATCTTTAGAGAGAGGGGTGGAGTTAACCATAGATATATCTCTAGGATCAGAACCAATGTCCATTCCTTTATGTATGATGGAACCTACTAAGATCTATGAACTCAATATGAAATTTAAATATCTAGAGGAAAAGGGTTTTATCGGGCCCAGTACTTTGCCTTGGGGTTCAACTATCATTTTCTCCATGAAGACGGAATGTACCCTTATGTTGTTTATGGATTATAGATAGTTGAACTATCTTATGGGGATGAACCAGTACCCACTTCCTCATATAGAAGACATGTTTCTCCATCTCTGGGGAGTGAAAATTTTATAAAATATCAATTTAATTTTGGTCTACCAATATGTGCATGTATGGAAAGCAGACATACCATGTATAGTCTTCCAAAGATGGTGTGTATTGTATGAGAATCTATTTATATCGTTTGAACTTACAAATATGGTGTAATATTTATGGATATTATGAATTGGATTTTCTTCCCATACCAAGATTTATTTTTTCTGGTATTTATTGAAGACATCTTCATAAATTCTTGTACAAGATAGAACCATGATTCCCATCTTGATATCATGATGAATACACAGAGAGTGCATTATCTTTATTATATGATTAGAAAATGCCATTCTTGGATAAAAAATGTTCACTTCTTTGGTCCTTCATATTTGAGGTAGACATATATGTTGACTCATAGAAAGTGATTTTTGTAGTTTCCTATGAATATCCCTTGAATGTGTATGATATACAAATTCTATTAGGGCTATCTAGCTATTAAAGGTGATTTATCCAGGACTTTTCACATTTGAAATCTCCACATATGAGGTTGACAAAGAAAGGAGTCATATTTGGATTGTCATAAGCATGTGAGATTTCATTCCATGAGATGAAAGGGATACTTAAATTAGCATGAATCCTAATCCTACTAGATTCAGGAAGGAACTATGTAGTCTATTGTGATTTTTCATGTATTGGGCTTGGAGGTGTTTTGATGTATTGTGATTAGCTTATAGTGTATGGGTCCCTCCAGTTGAGAATTAATGAGTGGAATTACCAATAAATATCCCCAAACTAGCATCCATGGTTCATTATCAATGTTGTTGGAGGCATTATTTATTGGGCGAGTCGATCATTATTTATATAAAGCACAAGATTCTTCAATATATCTCCATGTAGCAATATTTGAATCGTAGGCAGTGTAGGTGGGAAGAATACCTACAGTAAATTGACTTTGATCTTGCTTATACACCATCTAGGTGTAATTTAGTTTTTGGAACATTGTGTCAGAATAATCAGACACAACCCATCCTAGAGGCTAGTTGTGAGTGGTTGTTAATGGATATATTTTCTAAGATGCACCTGGAGGTTTAGGAATTTCATGGAAAACCAAATTTACCAGCTCTAGTGGTGACATACTCTCTTCTATAGTAGGTGTGGATGATACAGATTACTCATCCTAATGGCTTGATCCTATGGGATAGAACATCATGTAAGAACCCACCTCCTAGTTGGGTTGTTGGTGGTAATGATATCACAGTCTTCTGTGGGAATTTTTGGTGGATTCTAATATATGGGAAGAGTTTATGTGGGAATATCATGTCTTTGTTTGAGCAGTTCTTTCTAGTCTTACCAAAATGTAACAAGGTGTATGATGCCAATATTGGTGGCCAGGTATGAAGAGAAAGATTATAATTTTTTTCATGAGGTGTTCAACATGTTAGTAGGTGAAGGAAGAGTACCAGATACCTATTGGTCTTCTATAACCTTTCTCCCTACTTGAGTGGTAATTAAATGAAATCTCCATAAATTTTTAATAATCTTGTTGAAACCACCTCGATGTAGAAATGCAGTATGGGTGACCATTGATAGGTTGACTAAGCTCACACACTTCTTAACTATCCAAGAGACTATCTTAGTGGATCGTCTTAGGAGGATTTATGTCTGCGAGATTTTGTGCCTTCATGGTATTCCACATTCTATAATATCAGACTGAGATTCCCAGTTTACATCTTATTATAGTAAAGGCTTATAGAAGGAACTAGGTTCATATGTGCTATTGAGTACAATATATCACCCTCAAACAAATGGGTAGTCTGAGAAGACGATATAGGTGATATAGGAATTCCTCCATGTATACATCCTTGATTTAGAAGGTGCATCAGAAAACATATACCTATCATTGATTTTTCTTACAATAACAGCTTTTAGAAAACAATTCATATGGATATTTATGAGGCCCTTTATGTTAGTCTATGTCATTCACCTCTATGTTTATTAGAGGTTGGTGAGGAAGCACTATTGGGTCCTCATCTCTTTAAGTAGACTTCATAGAAAGTATAGCATATTTCAAAAAGTATGGATACAACTCCATCCAGAAATAATTCTTCTACCAATAATCACCATTGAAATATTGAGTTTTATGTGGGACATATGTTTTTTCAATAATTCTTATCTAGAATTTTTCATATTCAAATTCAAATAATGTTCAAATTGTCACCTTGTTATGTTGTAGCTTTCAAGATAGTAGAGTGAGTCAGGATGGAAGCCTATCATTTGTGGTTACATTATAGATATCATGCCATGGGTAAGGTCTTACACATATCTCAGCTTCATCATTATCATATTAACCCATCTCATTCAATTGATGGTGAGGAAATTGAGTTGGAGGAAGATTTTTCCTTTAAGGAGCATCATATAAGCATAGTTGATCGGACCAAGAAGGCTATCTAGAGAAGTTTAGTCCCACAAGTCTGGGTGTTATGGTAGTTTTTCCTTGTTTAGGGAAAGACCCGAGATTAGGATACCTATGTGGGTGTGTAGTATCCATAACATTCTTTAGATGATGTTTTACCACCCTTTGAAGGGAAACTTGTGGATGAGTTGTCTTAAAGAGGAGAGGCTGTAATGAAGCCAACTTTTCTCAAATGTATGGATTGTTTATTTATTCTTTAGTTAGGCCCTTTTAATGTTACCTAATTAATTTATGGAGGTCATGAGGTTTTTTATGGATTTTTTAGATCCTATAACCCCATAATTTTGGAAAACATACTAGGTCGCATGGTTAGTGGAAATCGTGCAGCCCAGCCCACATGGTTTCCCCTATCCAAGTAGGGGGATTAGAAGGGAGTAGGGAGACTCACATATTTCTTCAATTTTCAAACCTAAGGTATATTCCCTTATAGGTTTCAAGGGGTTTTGGATAGTGTCTTAATGCATGACATGCACATGGTTAGTAAAACAATGAACCTAGCCCATACAGGGCCCCTCCTTATGCAGAACAGGTCACACTATTTTTCTAACCATATGAAAAAACCATGTTCCCTAGTAATTAAAATGTAGATGACCATTTTTCCTATGTAATGTTTTAATACCCCTAATTCTACCCCTTCCGTTTCTTTTCTCTTCTAGCATCTACATGATATCTCTTCCCTCAAACTCCCTCGGTTTTTTGGTCTCTCCTTCATACGATCATTGACTCCTCCATCGATAGTAATGCTATAATGATATAGGTAAGTTCTATGATCCTCTTCTTTCTCTTTTTAGATTCTCTAACTCCTCTATTTCATGATTTATGATAAATCTCATTTTCCCCAATTGGATGTTAGTTGGATATTTTTCTAATATATCTCATTATATCTCGATTTAAGGGCCTTCAACAGACCCTTGGTCTTCTACGATCACATGGTAGGTGTTCTATCTTATTTACTAATGGTTTTCACTTTATATATGGTGTGCTATTGTTCCGTACACGGGAATTTTCCATTGACACCTCCACACTAGTTATTTAATTAAATTTAATTGTTTTATATGCTTAACATGATCCTAGATAGTATAGAATCAACCCATTAGTTTGTTTCCTTGTCATGATCCAGCCCATGTGTGTACATTACTTCAAGAACCATAAATGAATCTACCTTAATTTGATGAACCACCATAGGGGTGTGTGTTACCATTATAATAAATATAATGGAATGTGAAATTCATTATAGAATGTAATTTCCATGAGTAGGCCTCTGAGATTTATGTTTCTTGACTAATTCCCTTACCATGTGCTTTAAGCTTTATTTTTTTCCTCATGCCTTGTTCTTATTGTCTTATGCCTTATTCCATAGTTTTTTGGCTTGAAAATTTTGAATTTTGATAGCTTACTTTTCTTATGTACATGAAATTCCTTTTTGATGACATCTAATTGTGAATGATTTAACTTTCCTACTTATGGGCTGGGAGTGAACACGGGTCCTAAAATAAGTACGGCATGGATGGGATCCTCATGATTTGTTTTTGAACTATTGGAAATTCCATGAATGACACTTGGATTTCCTTGTATGGGATCCTTATATGGTTTATTTTATTCATGAGTGAAACTAGTTCCCATGGGGATGCACCATGTATGGGCTCATTGGAAAGATGGTTATACCATGAATCTGGTGATAATCAGTTCCCTATGTATGATACCTAGGATGGGTTAATAGGTTCATTATTGCACCATGACAAGAGTGATATGAGGGACTCCTTTTACACATCACCTTGGATGAGCTCTGATGTATTGGGTATTTTAGGAGCTCATGTAACAACCCTTGGGATTAATTTATGGATCACCGTGGATGGGATCAGTATGCCATACTAGATTTGATGGTTTCCTTTTCTTGGATTACATGTGATTACTTTTTACTAAATTAGGATAATTATTGACATATGTCTTAGGGATGCTTCCACCAAGTTAAATCACCACCTTGAGGTTGGTCCACCCTTGATGTTTCATTAATGATAACACATGTACACACCTTATCACTTTTGTATAGGTTCTTTGGTTAAGACTTCCAAACTAGGGAGAAAAATGTAGAGTTGGATGGGTCTCCTATGAGGATCCTGGTCAAAAGTGATTATTTTTTTAAATCATTATTTTCATTTATTAATATTAAAACACTATTAATTTTATATTGAATGGACTAGATTGATATAGAAACCATTGTTTGTGTCCTACTAAGTATATCTCACACCCTTCTTGGGTGGACATTGGTGCCCAAGAAGACTTTATGATAGTAGGTATTGATAAAGGGAAGTGTTTGGAATACTATTCACGATTTCAAATTCTAGGATGAAGTACGGGGGTAAAGGAACAAGCCTATTCTTATGATGCTAGCAGTAGCTAATTTTTTCTTCTTTGTATTTTGATAGCATAATTTATATGCATGTATCCCATGTTTCCCTCATGTACTCATTTTGTATAGCCACATGATCATCATCATCATCACATTGTACTTATTTATTATTCATCTTCCGCCTATTGTTAATTTATCATGGAAGTTCATTATTTTTCCGCTGTTATATGTTTTTTAAAACTGATTCCCCTATTTCTTATTTATAATATATTGTTCTATTCCACTCAAATATATGAGAAAATAGTTTCCCCAAAAACACACCATAGGCCCTTTCTACTAGTCAGAATCCTCTAGTGTTTTGGGAGGACAGCTTGAGGCATTGTCCATACATTCTCAAGGCACCACTAAGTCACTTTTGAGGTAGTACGCTACACCACATTAAGACATTGTTCAATAATTAAATGTTATAATTCATGAGTATCTATCCATTTTGATAGTTCATAAATATAAAAAATTATGTATTTAATATCCCAATTATACATAGAAACTCAAACACAATCAAGTGGCTACCTAAGGAGTTGCAAGCCCTGAATAATACAATTTTCACAACCTTTCTCTCACAACTCCACTAGAATTTATAAAGGGGGTCTCTCTCCTCACTACAATAAACACACCATAAAAAGGAGTCCTACACCTTACCACACATCATCACCATGTCACAATTTATTAAACATATAGGAGAAAAAACCTCTTGTACAAGAATAGGTCATGATAAAGGGAGTACTAACACTTATTATCATAACTTACTATGTATGGAAATACATGTTCCTCAAAGAATCTTTGAGGGGGAACCCAAGACTCATCGAGTTGAACTGATAAAATAGGGAGTAGCTAAATCCATGGATTAAGGTCATACTCCCCATGAAATTGGGTGATTTCCAAACTCTATTAGTAATTTGGGGGCTCATATATCATTAGTGATGAGTGAGTTACATCATCATTCATGTCTATAGGAACCATTCCACAAAAATATGGGGAAGTTACAAACTATAGGATGTTTACAGGGGACCCATTCTCTATCCATCACATGATTCTAGGGAAGCTCCTACCTTATCAATGCTTTGATCATCACTCTAGAATGACTTATTGGCCCTACATTGATTAGGATAATCAAATTCACAAATCACCTCTTGTATATCATATGATATTAAAGGTAAGTATGACACCATGTTATATATAAAAAATATCTATATAGACAACTTGAACACCCAAATAAGAATCTTGAGTTTGGAGATACAAAAAATACAATATGAATAGAAAAGTACATGACTTGTACTGAAGCGGTACATTGAATGTAGTCTTTATTTAGAAGGCTCATCATGTAATACTCTCCATATCACAAGAAATTCAAACATACATGTTTTCTTCTACAATATACATCAAATTTGAAACCAAAAGGGTAACCTACATGTATCACCATTAACTAATTTCTTGTCATTTTAGGGTGCATGATATTACCAAGATGGTACAAAGCGTGTGACACTTATGAGCATACTCATTGTATTCCTACAACTTCCCAATCCATATTCCCTAAGAGTTAAATGGTGTTCCAATTTTGACATAGGGAATGTAATTCAATGTCTTCACCATAGGTGTGTACTGTTTCTCGAATCATCATATATTAAATTCATGACAAGTACTCAAGATAAATTACATGTTTCTTAGTGTGTAAATTTCTTCAAATTTAAGACTATAGAGGGTTTGATTCCATAATAAACAATATATGAAATTAATAATCATTCAAAACCATTACATAGTAACTTAGGTGATACATGATGATTGTTCCATTGAACTATCCCTTGTGAATTCCTGTACTTCACTCATATTTCTTTTTTCTTTAAAATTTCATTATTTCACCCTAATATACAGTCCGAGTCATGACTGATGGGCCACAAATTGTCACCCATGGCTATTGGGGTTCCTTCCTGGTGATCTTCTCATCCATATTATACAATTTCAAACTCATATCTCAATTAAATTTATATCTGAATGCCACCGGAATAACTCCATTGGTATTGACTATTTCCCACTTCACCTAATACCACCTCTAACTTATCATCATTCAATATTTTTCTACATCAACACATTGATCCATCATATATGGTGAATTACAATAGTATACACCATCATATGTAATGAGGATAAACATATATGCAGGTAGAATCACAGTTGGGAGAACTCAGAAAACTAAGAAACTGTGAAATAAAATAAGGAATCCTATAACTCAAGATAGATGAATACAAATTTGTTAAGGATTCCAAAATTTTCAATGAAAATAAATAATTTACAAAAAATATTATATAGGAGGGAACCAGTCTAGATGGGTTTCATTGGTGAAAATGTTCATATGTGATATAAATTTCTCATCATATGAAATAATGTAAATTAAATAACCACATAAGAATAACGTGAATAATGATTCATAAATAAAAAAGAGCCAAAAAATATAGCACAACAGTCCACATGCCAATCCTTCATAGACTATATGGTTCTATCCATCATCATTTCGTGATTTGCTCATCAATTTCATTATATATTTGGTACCACCCCCTTGATCAGATATCAATTCTATCAATATATTTTCTCTCCCCACTCTAATTATATGGGGATTATGTTGATAGATAAAGTATCTATCCTTGGGATAAATTATAAAATATTTTTAAAGAATTAGTTCATGGGAGGTAAAATGTAATTAATTTCATTTTATTTATCACCCACAATGGATCATCCTGAGGACCTAAGATACTAGTAAATATTACATCACCAAATGGGTACACTCTAAATTCTAGAAATATCCACAATGTCAAAACACATCTAATTTTTCATTTAAAAAAATTCATCATCCATTCACACTAGATAAATAAATATTTAATTAGTTAATATCACATATCCATTAAATTTCACCACCATTAGAATGTCACCAAATCATATTTGAGGGAGTGAACCCTACGCCTCACTATAAATGGAACCATTGGAAAAAAAATCATCACATAGAGTACATTTACTAGTTTACTCCAAGGGAGGTCCCTCAACTCTAAAACTCAAAATTAAACTAAGTATCAATCCATTAAAACCTAGTTCACTGCATTGTGTGGGAGACATGTAACAACAAATGAGACTTAAAGTAATTATTTATTGAGTTCAAATTATATTCCATGTATCAATACTATGGGTATACATATGTTATCACATTTATAGAATCTATAGGTAGTGAATCTAGAGAATGATTTATCATATAAGGAATAGTCATTGAAGATCATAGATTTTATAGAGAAAGTAATACAAGATAAGATAAATATATTTATTAAATTTTTGTGGTAGATTCATAAGTAATAAGTTTAAACATAGAAACCAGAAGAATAAACAAAACAAAGATTCACATGAACATTTTAATATAAGGGTGATAATTAAAATGTAACGGATAAAAAAAATTAGGGGGAATCATGTAAAAAATTGATGTTTTACATTAAATAAATTTTTTATCTATAATAATATTCTTGGTGAACGCTTATTATATTACAAAAATGTAAAATATGACCCATAAAAATCTATGGTATTATTTTATAAAAATAAAATTAAAAATAAAAGGTATATATATTCAATATAATGGTTAAAGTTAAAAAACATGAAGGAAAAGTAAATTTCACATATATGAGCTACAATTCCTTCGGATTGTAGAATCCTAAAAAATAATAGATATAAGGACAGATAAATATTATCAATGGGATTTACAATAGTAAACTATGAGAAAACTATGAAAATCAGAGGTTTTATATTATTAAAATATTGATGATATATATATATATATATATATATTATGTTACATAATATTCAGGCATATAGTTAGTTGTTATGTAGTCTTTGGTTATACAACCGTTAAGTATACGGTCATTTGGAATATAATCATTGATTATGTTACTATTGGGTATATTATCACTACGTATGACTAGTACAATACTCTGAAAGGTACCCATTATAAAAACTTTATAAAGTATATATTACCCATTATAAAAATATATTTAATATATTGATAAATAAACAAGTATTAACAATTAAATAATAATTTTATTTTATGAACTATTGATTAATTCTTTTCTTAGTAAATAAATATATTTCACACTAATAAAAAATTATGCACCAAGATTTTTTATTTAATAATTAAATTTTTAATATTTATATATTCATTTTAGTAAATTTAATTTTAATTTATATATTTTAATGTTTAAATTAGGTATTGAATTAAATATTTGGTTTTTAAAGAAAAAGTAACATACAATAGAAATAGTGAATACAGTATATATTGTGTAACCATGTATATGTTCATAAATTAAATGCATACTAATAGGAATAATTTTTTTAATGTGAGAACTCATAATCTTAATATAGAACTAAATAGTGATGTGGATAACTTAATATAAGAAAGTAATGATTTTAAAAAAAATCTATAAAATTTCCCTTCATATCTCTCTTAATACCCCCTCTGATAAAGAGTTGGAGAAAAATTCCTAAAATTAATCAAAAATTATAAACTATATATAAATTTCCTATGTTATACATATTCTCAATTTTGGGTAGGTTATTTTTATAATATTTTATATGACCTACAAATAATATATGTTCATAAGTGAATATATAATTTCATCAATGTTATAATGACTTCTTAGAAATATATTTTATTTCTATTTATATTTTTACTCCTTATAGATTTAAATAATCATTATAATAACATAAAATATATATAATAATTATTTTTTTATTTTAATATAAGAATAAAACAACAATTCACTAATACGCATTATTTATTAATTAAACACTAATTATAATTTTGGTTTAATAATCTTCATATATAATGCAATTATATAATGATATCTAACATAATGATTTATAATAATTTTTTAATATATGGTTATTCAAAATAATATGAATGAATATATTATATATAAGGTATTGAAATGGTAAAATTTATATAGAAATTAATATATTATATAAATGATTAAGGTCGTTAAAACTACTTTGAATAATTGAACCAAAGAATATAAAATTTATTTTATATTTTATGAGTACAGTTTGTATTTATAGTGAAATTTATTTAATTCTCAATTATTTTTGGAACAATAATATACTACTTAACATTAATATTTTTTGATGGCGAACTCATGAAGAATGTATTATTCTGAGAGATATGATACCAAAGTAATTATGGGACTCTTGGGATGAACTTCTTCCAACAACACATGTCCATTATAAATATCAAATAATTAGATAACAATTCTACATAAATTAATAATTCTAAGTAAAACAAAAATTTATTAGTTTATAAAATAAATACCTAATAGATATATTTTTTATATAAAATAAGTTAAATTTAATTAGATGAACTCTAAAGTTTTTTTAAATTAATTTCATCATAGTTTTTCCCTTCTTTAAATCCTATTTTATTTTTCCATATTCCTTAGGAAATTTTATATAGAATATAATATTATCATCTGATATACTTTTTATCCTTTTTATTATATAAATTTACATGTCATTTTAGAAACCCCAATTAATTTTGTTTTAATAAATTTTATTATATTGTTATCTTGGGAAAGAAGATGTCAAGATTTTGAGAATTAAAAAAAAATGATAAATAAAACTTTATACAAAATATGAGAAAATGTTCATGGAAACAATATAGTTTACAAATTTTTGTGTTAGTAGATGATAAATGAGTAATTCAAATTTTGGGAAACCATTTTTTCATAATAATATGACACAATATTTTATTTTTATTTCATGACTCCATGAAACCTTTTGTATATTAATTATGTATTATTGTAATGATATTATTAGGTGTTCATTATGGTTATGAAATTTATGGAATGTTTTTTAATATTTTAATAATACATTTTAGTTTTTGTTTTACTTTCCAAAAAAAGATAGGATTCATCAAGGGAACACTCACTCATTTTTTAGGTAATTATATTTCATTTGAAGTTAATCATTTGGGTGTGATTTTTGGTCTTAAGTATATTGAAAATTATTGATGAAAAAGGATATGCATTAAAGGTTAATTTTATAAAATTTTCAATATTTTTAATAATTAATCTTCTAATGTCACCTAAAAATTATTTTTTTATTGGATGGGTTTATTAAACCAAATGGATGGGATGAAAAGTATTGGTTCTTACATTTATAGATAAGAGGATATAGTGGTAGATATTCCATTAAAGAATGTTCGGAAGCACTACACCTCTTCCAATTAATTTATTTTTATTCATGTAATAATTCATTTATATTTTTTCAAATTTTAGTAGGGATGATGAAAAATTCATTATATAACCTTATCTTGAATCGATTTTTCATTTTTATTAATTAATTTGATGATGATGTGTCTTTATGACTCATCACATGAATCTTAATTTGTTATTATAAATTGATTTATTTTGTATAAATTGATATGGGTATTATTTATTTTTAAAATTAGTTTCTATGTTGTAGTATTTGTTTTTTTTCATTATTATTATTTTAATTATTATTATTACTATTATTATTAAGGGTGTTCTATAATTAAGTATAATGGTTCTTATAATAATAATAATTATTGATATATATAAATTGAATGGGGGGGGAGAATCCTCTTTCCCCCTATTTTGGTTGTCATGTATAGAAAGGGGGATATTTTCACATCTCATATGATTCTTTTGGATTATTCATATTAATTTTTTCATTGTAACTAAATGTATGATTACTTTTAATATTCTCACTTCCTTCATATTCTACTTCCCCACCTTATATTACATCTTTTATCGTCTATGGATCATGGAAAAATTGGTTTTTTCATGTAAAGGAAAAAACCCAATAACTTTCATGAGTATTATGATGTAACTAGTATGATAACATATTTTATAAGCCCAATTCATCCTCCTTTTGTGAGCTTATAATTGTTATAATGATTTAGGGTATTTTTTTCTTCACCTTTATGTTTATTTGAAAAAAACCATTGTTTCTTGAGTTTTCTAAATATATTTGATACCTATAAAATATATATATGATCTATCTATAATAGTTTCCAAAATTTATTCAATGTTTTTTATTCAAATTTAGAATATTTATATGGGTTTTTTTCAAAAAATCATTTTATAAAATTATGAGAATTAATTTATATGAACTCATGGTTCTATATGAAATGCATAATATGGGTTTATGGTGAAATAACTACAAATTATTCAATGGAATAATTTACTATGGATATTAAAATATGAATATCATATTTTGGTTCCATATATATATATTTGATGGATATTGTTGTTGAAGGGATTATTTCCTTAAAGGGTGTTCAAATATTAGGTGTGAGGTTTTATAATGTGATATTATATGTTTCTATTATTGTATAAGATATAATTTCTAACCATTACATAGAATATAATGGTAATTAGGGGGTTTATAATTATGAATTTTAGGGTTTTGTAGTATACAAGTAGAGATTAGGCACTAGCTAGGGTGCCTCAAGATGTTGATTTTGCTCAGGAAAGTGCATGTGTCACCTAGAGGAGATGGTGAAGAGTGTATTATTGGGTAAGGATTTTTAATATCAAGATGAATATCCATTAATGGATTCTTCTTAATTGTATTTAATATTTTCTCATTAATTTATAATATATGATCCCATAATTCGGGAAATTTGATTAAATCGTGTATTTAAACTATTCTCTATATTATTAGATATTAATTTCATGTTATCCTATATTTTCTCAATAAAAAATTATTTTATAAATATTCCCATGTTATTTGGATTTAAAATTTATTCAAAAGTGTTGTTAAGTCCTTGTATCAAAATAATCAAAGGATAATTTTCATTAGTTAATGTAAATTTAAAATTTTTAAAATGATTCTTTACTTATTTAAAATTCTATGTCACATATTCATTAAAATATTCAATTTTTCTCCTTAAATATATTCATGTACTTAAACTATTTTTTGTTCATATTTTACTAAATTTATTTATTTCAATGTTACAATATACATGATATCATCATTTCCTAAAAAGAAAAAAAATCTATATATGTTTCAAACTAACATTTATTCATTTTTTTTATATGGAATGGATAAAATATTAGAGTTAAACTATAAGGATTTTAGATCATTCTCTATATGTTCACCCTTTATTGTTTATTTAAATTGTCTTTTTTATTCTTAGAATTATGATTTAGTACCATATCTATTAGGTGTGGATCAAAGGCTTTATTATAAGTCTATAGAATTTTTATTATGTAGATATATTGTGTTATACATGGTGATAGAGAGGTGTTACATCCCATTTAGGTGAAGTCATGTCTATTAAATATTTTTACCATTTCTCCAAAGTTTTATTTACATTATGTATATTTTATAGCTACAAATTTGTCATATTAGATGAATAATTCATGCTTTATCTCATTTTTCTTTTTGTTTTGATAAAGGATAAATCATTTCTATTATCACATGAGATACTCGAAGAACTTATACCATCTTATGGGGATTAAAAAGACACCTCAGGTATGTGGAATTCTATTTCAATTAAAATGGATATATATTCAAATGGGTATGATACATCATTTTTTTATTCATTTTTAATTTATATTATTTTCCACTTAAAAAATTAGGAAATTTATTCACTCTGGATCTTCTCAATTTTGATTTACAATTATATTTTATGAATATCTAATTTATTTATTTAATATATACCATCCATAAAAATAATTTTATGATTTATCAATTTCTATTTTAGGTAAACTACATGAGTTATGATATGTTCTTTGATTGATTGTATTTTCCTGACCAATGATATTTTCATGTAACTTTTTCTCTCTTAATGGGTTAATCATGTTATGACTTGATAATAGATTTATAGTCATTTATAATCCATTATTTCAATATAAAACACATATGTATAGATATGAATTGTGGATATAGAATTATATGGACCTCCAATGTATTAGGTAATGTTCATATCTAATGAGACACTATGTATGGGTATTTAGAAGTGAATCTATCCTACTATAGTATACTTTCTAAAAAATGAGAATTATTTTATTTTTAATATACCCAATTATTCTTTTCGTAATAAAATATAAAGACCTAAAGATAGAAAAGGTGATTTGTGAGATTGTTGTTCCTTTAAATTGAGTGTTTGACTATTAATGTAATAATTTTAATCAATACATTCAGTTTTCAATACATTGTTTCAATACATGTTACATATGCTAAAATTAATAAATGAGGTGATATGTACTAAAGATGATGTAGTAGGGGAAGATGAAAAGTCACCGAGTATAGGGATACATATAGACCTAAAGCAAGAATATTAAAGATAATCCATTGAGAATAATTATGAAGAAGGGAATTATTATGAATATTCTTAGAGAACTTTTATGGTTTTAAAATATTAAACTAATTTAAATAATGATTATCTAGAGGGTTCATATAATCCCTTGAAGTATATAAGTGATGATAAAAGACTAATGTAGTTATGCAATAGTGAAGATAATTTTATAAAATTATGTATGAGTGATTTGGAGCTTGTGTATTAGTAATTTTTACAACACCCTAAATTTTAAAATAGTAACATTATATTCGATAGAGTATATGATACGTAACACCATCATTTAACAACCAAAAAATATATTATTTTAATATGAACATAAAAAAATAGTTGATAAATTTGTTGGTGTGAATATAAAAACAAAATTATGATAAGTATACAGTTTACACATGTGAAATATAAATTCAATGGTTTTCAACTGATTAGAAATAAAAATAAAATTCATTTGATAGTAAAAGAAATACTTTCCTCAAACAACTATTTTTATGCATGAAAATCGTTTTTCTATTAATAAATATAATTAACCACTATTATTGAATGATTTTAATTAAAATTATATATAATATATTCCGCAATATTTTTTTATCATTCATCTAATATTTTTTATAAGCATGATATTAGAATAAATCCTATTTTATGCTTAAATTTTATTTTTCTTAAAAATGGTTCCATTTTTCTTTGACAAATTATTTTAACATTAATTTATTCAACATTTTGGATTTTTTTTGAAAAAATGATTGATATTTTTTAAAATATTTATTTCAAAATTATCTTACAGTGATTTTATGCAGAAATTATTAAAATATTAATTTTCGATGAATAAGTAAAAGTATTGTTTTTATTGAATATTTCAATTTTGTTTAGAGAAATTAAAATGTTTATTTTGTTTTAAAATAATTTTTAATGTAAAATTTATTACATTTTATTTTTATTAATACTAAATATATCATTGGAACAATTCTATGTTGAAATTTGATATAAAATCTTTTTAAATTGATTCTTTGGAAAACAACATTGTTATTGTTCTTGCGAGATTAATTTTAAATAAAATTAATCCAATAAAATGAAATTAATTTGGTAAAATGGATTAAATATTTTAAATAATAATACTAATGATTATAAAATATGGTTAACTTAATTTTTGGTCATACTGAATAGTAAAAATTAATTAAAGTGGTTAATCTTAAACAAGGTTTACAAAGGGGTTCAAAAAGAAGGGAAGGGGATAAAATTGCCTACTACCTTGTCTAATTTCTATTTTATTTGATTATTTTGACCTTATATCATATTATTTTATATAATGTTAAATTCTTTTATACTTGGGGTGTTTAAAATGTCAGTATATCTTTTTCTTTTCAAATATCCAAAGTGTGTCCTCTCCCCCACTTTTAAAAGGACACCCTCTCTCCTCTCCTTTTTACAATCTCAAAACACTTTGGTTCGGCCATTACATACCCATATTCATTATTTAAATCCATAATCATTTCCTATATTCCAGTTTTTTATCATAAAATCTTAATAGGAAGGATTTAGGTATAAACCAAAAGTGGTTTTCTGAAGAAGAGTTATAGTTCTTAACCATGAAATTTCATTTTATTTATACTTATAACACCTCCAAATCATTATAAAATATGATAAAATAAAAAAAATATATACCATATAATCATAATTTATTATGTTTATTTCATAACCTATAATCATCTCTTATTCCATCTAATTGGAAATGAAATTGTCGATCGTGTGTACGGAGAACTACCGCCTCGTGAACTGATGTAATTTGTTTTTAGTCTACACCTTTCATAAAATGATATAATGATGGATTTAATTTTTATATATGATAACAGTGATCAAATTATACTTATATAACTATAATTTCAAATATATCTTCTAACCTTCCAATTATTTTATAAAAAGATATTTTCACTCGAGCATATGTGTAGACTACTGCCTCCACGAAGGGATGGGATTATGTTTTCATTTTATTTTCACATTGATTGTAATAAGGATAGATTTATTGAATATATATGAAATATATATATTATAAAAAAATTCATTAAAGTTTAATTAATATTTATCTTTCCTTCATTCAAAATATCTAAAATTTAAAACTGTGTTTATGCATGTGCACGGTCTATCATCTCCTGGAATGGTGTAATCCATTTTTCTATCTATAAATTTTATAAATTACTATATATAAATATATAAGAAATTTATATGATATTTATAAAATGGTTACTATTCTAGATATTATGGAATAATGATCAAATTAAAAGGATCTAAATTGTCAAACCAAAACATACTTGAAAAATAAATCATTTATCACCTGAAATAGTGATTTAATAATGAATTTTAAGAAAAAAACTAGTGATAAATATTTTTAATTAAATAAAATATGTTATTATATATATTAATATGTTTCTATAAAATATTTATAATAAATATATATTTATTATCAAAGAATTTTGAACACATATGAAGAAAATAGAACTTATTTCTCATCTCACATTCACTTCCTTGATACATATGACATATTCACTTCTTATTTATTTTTTGTGGGGTATATAATAACCATTTTTTATGATATATAATTAATATAATTATATTCATGGTAATTATAGTTTTTTCATATTATTTCTTTCATTGGGTTATAAATCAAAAGTTACCATAATGGTAAAGGATTCTTCCCAATTTCCTTTCATTAACGAATATTTTAATGTTATACACCTATTATATTTTATATGGTGTTTATTTTTAAAAATTACATGTTATATCATTATTTATTAAAAATTATTTATATTTTATATTTCAAATAGAATTATTTTATTCCAGTGGATTTTACATGAAGGTTACTATGTGGTAAAGAATTTCATAACACAATTTATTTTCATTTAGTTATATTTCTTTGTCATTATCTTTGATAATAAAATATTATGTTTGTAATGTTTTATTTATTGTTTTATGTTTGATTACCACTTTTTATGGTTATTTTATTTGGATACACATAATCAATTCATTGATTAATCCTCAGCTCTGCGGCATGATCATTATAAGACATTTCATCTCAATTTTTACTTCATTAAGACAAATTTGGTATTACAACTCTATTTATTTTTATGAAATGTATCTACGTACCATTTTATATGTTATATCATGAATATTTTAATATTTATGGTATTTAATTTTTCAATTTAATTTATTTATTTATTGTAGTTTATGTGTCAAAATCTTCCAAATCGGAAAGGGTTTATGCTTCAATCTCATTTTAATAAGGATTTTTTATGCATGAATTTAAATTGAAGGAAATTATTTTACCATTTTCTAATAAACCCTTTTTATTTACTTTTATTCTATTTATAAACGAAATTATCAAGTAATATTACCATTTTTCTCTCTTGGTTACTTAAAATGAATGATAATATGTCTTTAAGAAAGGAAAAAAAATTCCATTTTCCATCAAAAATTATTTTTCTTCCATATCCATATAATTCATAAAATAATTTAAATAAAATTTTAATATCATTTAATGATTTATTAAATTATTTTTTAAACAAGAAATGTTATTTAATGATTTATAATTTTTCCTTAATTTTTGAATACATTACTTTTTGAATTTTAACCAAAAAATGGAAAGGAGTCATTGTTTTAACATAAATTGATTGTATAGAATTTTTCTATCATCCTGATCACTAATATATATATTAGGATACCTTTATATTATTACAACTTTATTCTCAAAGAAAATTTTTCCCTTCAAATTTGAGATATATTTTAGTCTTTAAAAAAAGTGATTTTAATGTGAATAAGATATTTTTTGCAAGAAATTTTCAAGTGATCTTATTAAAGTATTTTAATCTTTGAAGTATTAGTTTGTTAAATATTATGATAGGGATATACTCCCATGATACCAAAATTATTATTTATATGGATATATTATGATCAATATTACTTGGTATATACTGTTTGATACCATTCACAATATTACTCTGGATGGATTATGAGAATTTTTATTGATTTGGGTAATTATTAGCATTTCATATGTTAGTTTTTCAATAAAATGGTTTACATTCTTTATGTTTCACCCCTTAAATATGAGGAATTCATTAGACTTATTATGTTATGGGAGAGGCATGTTATATCCTCTCTATGCATCGGTAGGTCTAATAATACAAACTATCTTGGGTATTTGGCTGAGGCCTTACCCGTTTATGTAAGATGTAATTGCACGAGGCCATACCAGTATGTTTATAATGTTATAAATTAGGAATTCCTTAATTGTCTGATTATTTATTTATTCCCGCCTTATTATTCTATTAATTATGAAATCTATGGATTATTTAAAGATCATGTCATTATTTATATGTAATTATTTTATCATCATTTATTCCTACCATATTATTATTAAATTTAATGTTAATGATTAAAAGGAATGTGTTTTAATTTATTTACTTTCCCATATTTATCATTCGTTATTTTTTTTATGATAGATTGCATTGTATTCATACCCTTAATGGGCATCTGAGATAGCACATTACATATTCTTCCCTTACCTAGGATTCTAGGAAGTGGATTACGATTGATATGTTGGGATATTATAAAGGGTATTATGGTGTTCAAAAATAAAATACTATGTTGTGATTTATGTTTTCAATTATATTATTAGATCCATGTATGTATCTAGTTTTCCAATACTAATAATATATCCCCAACAATGAGATATAAATTATTGTATCTAGTTACAATGTAATAATGTAACCACAGACTCTATGATAGTAGGGTCTGGGTCTTTATAGTTGGTATCAATGAAATTTTAGTAGAAAAAAGTTGAAAAGATTTAGAAATAAAAATATTATAGAACATAAACCTATAGATCACTTTGAGGATAATTCCAAATACACGATAGCATCCTAATGTTTTGTTAAGGTATATATTATGTGTATTTTCTATAAATATATCATTATCTGGATACTACAAGTGGATGTGGCTCTTTAATAGTTATATGTTGGTGTAATAAATCTAAGTAGTGTTCATTCATATTTTAATCAATCGTTAACTAGTGTATAACAATGGGCCTTACTAAACACATGGTTTATCAATCCAAATGTATATGCAAGGTTTTATTCACATATTATTTATAAACCATCTCCTAGTTTTTAAATAGAAGATGATAGTGAATTTCATAATTTAAACCGAAGGTGTTATATATTGAAAATATGGTGTCATTATTTATACATGCGGCAAATAATTTTTTAAAATTATTATTATTCTTCATCACACCGTGATTTTAGGTTTTATCCAATGGATAGAACTAAGGGGAATGATATTAATGTTGAATGTAATGAACAATGTGGTGTTTCTAAGCAAAAAAATAGGATGATGATCAGAGAGAAAGATATTGTGACTATTTTTAATTAGTTATCTTAATATATGATTAATAACATATACCTTAACCAACTCACCAAAGAAGATAAGATGGATTCCTTTAAGAGATCATGTGGTGGAGAAAATGGGGGAATGAAAAATAAATTTCATTTATGTTATAAATATGGAAGGAGGAACCTTGGAGAATGTCTCAATGGAATGGGAAAATGATTTATGTTTCTAAAATATGGGAATATAGGAATGAATTTCGAAGGAAAAAATAGGAGTTCAGTGGAGATTAATAAATTTCATTTTATATATCAATTTATAGTTTATTTTTTTAAATGTGCAGAACCTGTGAATTATCCAGTACAATTTCATATTATAATAGTTAACTCATTGAATATGGAAGGACCTCTGTTATACGAATCATGGAAGTAAAATGGTTCAAGTAGTTTTTTCATTGGTATATAAGAAATATATTATAGAATAATTTTTTTTCAATGTTATATTGGTTATAAGAATCATGAAACATATTATAGTGTGTTAATTTTGGAAGCATATATATATTCATGTAATATTAACTTATGATTTATTGATATTATCATGGGTTTAAAATTTTATGTTTTATAATAAGTTCAAATACATTAATAACTCTTTTAGGTTTAATGTGATGGGGGTTTATCAAGAATAAAGATATTTTTGGGAGACATTTATTGAAATATAACTCACTGTTTTATTAAAAAATATATTTAATGAATAGTGTCCTTACATTTTGTGGACATAATATTAAAGGTATTAGTAACCTGTATGTTTTATCATACCTTTTATTTTGTGAAAATTATGGGTAATTATAATTTTGGAATGTTATAGTAATTATATTAATCTAGAGTTGGAAGAATAAGAACTTGTGTGTCAGGTGATAGCCCAAGTGTCGAGTGACAACTCAACTCATTTGATTAGGCGGTGGGGATTGAAACCACAATTAAAGGCCGACAATGGTATATTTAAAACCATAGGACTATGTGATTCCCTTTTTAGTATGTCTTTTTTTATGTAAAATATTTTATGGAAAAATATTATGTTGATTTTGGAAAACATATCATAGGGTCAATTCGTTTTTGAATTTTAGAATTTAAAGATGATTAATTATTTTTGAAGGGATGTTTTATTAGGCTAAGATATAACCACTGGTTTTAATATAATGGAATATTTAGGATGAATTATATTACATTTTTTTAACTATAATATGAAGTGAAGAAGATAACCTTTTAGGAGAAAACACTCTTTAAATTTTAAGATTATTGGTTGTATTTGGTATATAGGTTTATTAATGTTAAGCCTTTAGTTTTATTATTGAATTATAGAGACTAATGTGTCATATTTATCCATATAGTAAGAGTCATTTGTAGCCTATTCTAAGATTATTATTGAATTATCTTAGAATAGGTTAACGTGTCATATTTATCCATATAGGCAAATGTGTCATATTTATTATTGAATTATAGAGACTAATGTGTCATATTTATCCACATAGTATGAGCCATTTTTAGCCTATTCTAAGATTATTATTCTAAGATAATATTTATATATGTCTCTATACACCTAATCTATTTTAGAGACTAATGTTTCATAAAAATGATTCATTTTTAGCCTATTCTAAGATTATTATTGAATTATTTACCACTTTCTAACTTTCAATTAAAATACAATTGAATGAAATAATTTAAATTGAAACATAAACTACCATGAATTTTTAAGGATTGATTATATAACACATAATAGTGGAAAAGTACACACCATATAAAATAGATTATGTTTATAGCATTACAATATACCCCAATGAAATGATATTGATAAAAAATCATTATCTTTGTAGTAACTTTTGAAATGTATCAATATGAAAGAAAAAATATGAAATGAAACTTTAAATAACATTAATATAAAGATATTCATAATATAAAACATAAATTGTTAAGTATATACACTATAGAAAATAAATAATTGATGAATATGGAATATGACTAACTGATGTAAAAGTAAGAGGAAAACCCTTACCTCAGATATGATTTTCATCATACATTTTAAAGAATCCTATATAATAAATATATATTTATTATAAATATATTAAATATATATAATAATATACATAATAACATATATTATTTAATTATAAGATATTATCACTTTTTATTAATAAATTCTTTATTGAATCACTATTTTGGGTTATTATTGCTTTTTTCATATAAGTTTTGGTTCGGTAGTTATACATTGATAATTATTCTATCCTCTAAATAACTTTAACGATGATAAAAATATTATATATATTAATTAAATATTTATTTATATTAAACAATAAAATTTGGAGATAGAAAAATGAATTCCATCGTTCATAGAGACGATGGACTGTATATACACATGAATGATGTTTTATCTTTTTGAATTATGGAACGTAGGAAAGTTAAATTTTAATTAAAATTTATAGAATAATTATCATACCAAATATAATATATATATTAAATAAATCTATCATCATTACCATCTATGTAAAAAATCACATCGTTTCATGGAGGCGGTAGTCCACAAGTATACACGAGGAACATTATCATTTTACAAAAAATTGGAAGGTAAGATGGTAGATGTAATATTATAATTATATAAGTATAATTATATCCTAAATATAATATATAAATTTTAAATCCATTATTATATACATCCATGATAGGCGTTGATGGAAAATGAATTACATCTGTTTGCGAGGTGGTTCTCTGCCGTACCCATGATCAGCTGTTTCGTTTCCCATTTTTTGGAAGGGGAGATTGTTTATAGTTTGTTATATTAAAATAAAAAAAATTGTATTTATTATACCCTGTTGTTATTATTTTTCAAAGTTTTATTAATATATTGGGGTGTTATAAGAATAAATAAAATTAAATTTAATGGTTAAGAACTATACCTCTTCTCCAGAAAAACTCTTTAACTTTATACCTAAATCTTTCTTAGAATGGTTTTATTATTAAAAAATGTCTCAAGTCATGGATAGGTTTGTAAAGAATGGATTTGGGTAGGGTATGTACCAAAAAGAGGGCTTTTATAGGGTTAATATGAGAGGATTGGGGGGATTCCTTTTATATATGAAGTAGAGAGAACACTTTAAAAATTTTGGAAATAAAAAGATATAACCACATATTACAAACACCACAAATCATAAAAATGACTCATTTTTAGCCTATTCTAAGATAATATTTATATATGTCTCTATAAGAGAAATATGAAACATTAGTCTCTAAATGGATAAATATGACACATTAGTCTCTATAATTCAATAATAAAACTAAAGGCTTAACATTATAGAGACTAATGTGTCATATTTATCCATATAGTATGACACATTAGTCTCTAAATGGATAAATATGATACATTAGTCTCTATAATGAATAGTGTCCTTACATTTTGTGGAAACATTAGTCTCTAAATGGATAAATATGACACATTATAGAGACTAATGTGTCATATTTATCCATATAGTATGACCCCTTCAAATCTTTTCTGATTAAACAATTACTTTTTTCACACCATATTTGTTTCTGTTTTTGAGGTTGTAACATTCTCATGATCGTTCACATTATTTTCATTAATGATCTCTATCACCCATCATTGTTATTTTGGAATTACTATTTTCTTCCATGTCCATACCTTTGCATCCCACTAATATTTTTCTACTTCGAAACCTAGTTCTTTTTTATTTTAGATGAACATTATACTTCCCTTTACCTATTATCAAGACTATGTTTTATTAACCATTTATATGATGATGGATTTAAACTAAGGTATTTTAACATTTCAAATCCTTTTTTCTAAGAATAAGATCAAATTTTGAGGTCTCAATGTATTTAAGGTGGAGATAATATAACACTCCAACCATTTAAAAGATGAATGTCATGTTCGATGGTGTATATGACACACTACACTAAGCTTAAATGACCCACAAAATATATTATTTAAATATGATCATTAAAAACTAGCCATTAAATTGGTGTTTGGGAATAAAACTAACTAAATTATGTAAATTATATGGTTTGAAAATTTATAAAATAAATTTATTGGTTATCAATTTATTTTAAATTTATATAAAAATCATTTTAATGTAAAAGAAATGTTTTTAAGAGAAATTGTTTTCATGCACATAATATGTATTTATCTTAAAATTTTAATTAAAAAATATTAGTGAATAATTATAATGAAATTTTTATATTACATATTCAATAAAAAAATTATCATTCATATATTATTATTTTAATCATGAGATAATAATATATCTAGTTTTATGATTAAAAATAGTATTTTTCTAAAAAACAGCAGCATTGTGTTTTGTGCACTTATTTTAAAATTATTTTTTCCCAATTTTCAAAAATGTATTTTTAAAAAATGAAAATAATTTTTTTAAATCATATTGTAAAATATATTTTAGATATAATTTTTGATAGTTTTATGAAATATTCATTTATTGGATTAATAGTGAAAAAAACTGATTTTTATTTAAAACATCTTTTTTATTTTAAAATTTTAAAAAGTTAAATTTTGTTTTAAAATAGTTTTAAAAATAATATTAGTTTAATTATATTATTTTAAATCTAATTTTGATCATTTTAATCAATTATATGTTGAAATTTAATATAAAATCATTTTTGAATATTGCATTGGAAGACCACACTTTCGTCGTGTTTTGGGTTTAATTTTAAATTTAATTCTACAAATTTTTTGATTTGATTTTGGTAAAATGTATTCTGTATTTGAAATAAGAATAATAAATTTTATTGTATATTTTAATTTCATTTTTTTTTTCATAATTAATAGTAACATCAGTAAAAATTACTTATCATGGTTAATGTTAAAACAGTTTTACGCTGGGTTAAACTAAAACAATAATGTATAAAACTACATACGAACATATCTAATTTATCTTATATAGACATATATAAATATTATATTATAATAGGCTAAAAATGAGTAATTTTTATGATTTTCGGTGTTTGTAAGATGTGGTTATATCTTTTTATTTCCAAAATTTTTAAAGTGTTCCCTCTACTTCATATATAAAAGGAATCTCCCCAATCCTCTCATATTAACCCTATCAAATCCCTCTTGTTGGTACATAACCTACCCATGTCCATTCTTTACAAACCTATCCATGAGTTAGAGACATTTTTTAATCATAAAACCATTCTAAGAAAGCTTTAGGTATAAACTTAAAGAGTTTTTCCGGAGAAGAGGTATAGTTCTTAACCATTCAATTTAATTTTATTTCTTCTTATAACACCCTAATATATTAATAAACCTTTGAAAAATAATAACAACAGGGTATAATAAATACAAGAATTTTTTATTTTAATATAATAAACTATAAACAATCTCCCCTTCCAAAAAATGGGAAACGAAACAGCTGATCATGGGTACGGCAGAAAACCACCTCGCAAACAGATGTAATTCATTTTCCATCAAAGGCTATCATGTATGTATATAATAATGGATTTAATATTTATATATTATATTTAGGATATAATTATACTTCTATAATTATATTATTACATCTACTATCTTACCTTCCAATTTTTTGTAAAATGATAATGTTCCTCGTGTATACGTGTGGACTACCGCCTCCATGAAACGATGTGATTTTTTTTACATAGATGGTAATTATGATAGATTAATTTAATATATATGTTATATTTGGTATGATAATTCTTCTATAAATTTTAATTAAAATTTAACTTTCCTACGTTCCATACTTCAAAAAGATAAAACATCATTCATGTGTATGTACAGTCCATCGTCTCTATGAACGATGGAATTCATTTTTCTATCTCCAAATTTTATTTTTTAATATAAATAAATATGTAATTAATATATATAATATTTTTATCATCTTTAAATTTATTTAGAGGATAGAATAATTATCAATGTATAACTATCAAACCAAAACTTATATGAAAAATAAAGCAATAATAACCCAAAATAGTGATTCAATAAAGAATTTATTAATAAAAAGTGATAATATATTATAATTAAATAATATATGTTATTGTGTATATTATTATATATATTTAATATATTTATAATAAATATATATTTATTATATAGGATGCTTAAAAATTTATGATGAAAATAATATCTGAGGTAAGGGTTTTCCTCTTACTTTTACATCAATTAGACATATTCCATATTCATCAATTATTTATTTTCTATAGTGTATATACTTCACAATTTATGTTTTATATTATGAATATCTTTATATTGATTTTATTTAAAGTTTCATTTCATATTTTTTCTTTCATATGGATACATTTCAAAAGTTACCACAATGATAATGAATTTTTATCAATATCATTTCATTGAGGCATATTGTAATGTTATACACCTAATCTATTTTATATGGTGTGTACATTTCAACTATTATGTGTTATATAATAAATCCTTAAAAATCCATGGTAGTTTATGTTTCAATTTAAATTATTTCATTCAGTTGTATTTTAATTGAAAGTTAGAAAGTGGTAAATAATTTAATAGCTTAATTTGTTTTTATTGGATTATATTAATTATTCACTGTCTTTGATATTCTATGATTATGCACATAATTCATTTTTATTATTTAATGTTTTATTTATACTTATTTTATGTTTATTTACATTGGATTGAAATAATTAATTCATTTAATAATCCTCACTTCAATGGTATGATCTTTAAAATAGATTTTGTCTTAATTTCCACTCTATTGTGACAAATTTTGTATTACACACCTCTTAATTTAATGAGGTGTATATACTAACCCTTTTATAGTTTATAGCACAAATAATTTTATATTAATATTATTTAATGTTTAATTTTAATTTATATCTTTAATTGGTGTTATGATTAAAAATTTTCCCAAGTGGTGAGGGTTTATACTTAAATCTCATTTTAATTATATTTTTATTCTTGAATTTCAATTGAAAAATTTTATTTTATCATTGTATAATAAATACATTTAATTTTCTTCCTATATGTTTATGCATGATATTTTCATGTAATAGTATCATTTTTCTCTCATTGGTAATTAAAATTATAAAGAAAATGTTTTTAAGAAAATCCATCTTAATTTCTTTTTTTGGTAAAAATTATTTTTTCTATTAAATAAATTTTTTTTTAAAATTATTTAAAGAATATTATAATATTATATAATGATTTATTAAAGAAATTTTTACACATTATTTCCTTTTATGAAAATTTTTTATAATGAAACCTTCTTTTATTTTTTTGAACAAGTTACTTTTATAGTGTTTACTGTAAATGTAAAAGGAATTGTTGTTTTAACATAATGAGTATATATAAAAGTTTACAACTCTAATGAACACTAATTTCTATGAATATTTATATAAAATTTTAAAATTTTATTCTCAATTTAAATGTTTTCTTATTTTTTTTAAGTATTTTAGCCTTTAAATAAGTGATTTCATACTGAAATGGTTATTTTCCCCAAGAAATTTTCCAGTGATCTTCTTAAATAATTTTCATCTATGTCAACAACCTTTTTTTAAATATTATGATAAGGATATAATATAATGATAGCATAATTATTATTTCTCGTGATGTTTTATAATTATTTTGACTAAGGATATACTACTTTATAATAGTTGGCATATTGATCTAGATGGTTCCTAATTATGTTTATTGATTAGAATAATTATTAACCTTTCATATTCTAGTTTCTCAATAAAAAAATTTATGTTTATTATGGTTCCCCCCTTTCATATGAAGAATTTTTTGAACTTATTATGTAATAGGTGGGTCCCTATATTTCCCCTTGATGTATCAGAATATCTTATTGGAAAAATTAGCTTGGTTATTTGGTTACGGCCTTAACCATTTATGTAATATGTCTTATTATGAGTCATTTATGGTATGTTTATGATTTCTAACATTTTTCATTAACTTATTATGAGATTAGTTTTTTTTATATATGATTATATGACTATTTATGATGTGCATGAATTAGTTCAAGCTTATTTGATTATTTATATGGCATTATTTGATCATCATTTACTCCCACCATTTTATTCTTCAAGTTAAATTTTTGATTAAATACAATGTGTTTTCAGATATTTAACTTTCTCGAATATTTCTTACACATACCCTTAATGAGCATATGATCTCACCCCTTTCATGCGTTTATTTTCCTGAGGATACCAAGATGTTTGTCTTTATTTATATATATGTATATGATAAAATAAATTATGTTGTTGTCAAAGAAAATTATACGTTTTTTTAGTTTTAAATTGTAAATTGTGATTCATTCATGTATCTAGTTTTACAAGATGACTAAACTATTCAGTCCTATAGGATGAGATTCTATATGTCTAGTGCCAATATAACAAATTAAAAAATAAATATGGACTACTAGGGTAGATTTCATTATAATTAATATTTATAAAGACTATGTAATGAAAATTTATGAGTTAGGATGTTTGTTTAAGAGTGATGCTCAAAATTAACATTTTATAAAAAACTCGATAGGAACTATTAATTGATATTGATGAAATCTAAAATAATGAAACATAAATTATATTATCTGTTCATTTGTTGAATTATTATTGTGTAAGGGTGAACTGGTGTAGTGTAAGTGTTTCCTGAAGGTTGGAAATAATTCTTAATAGTGAACCAAATGATGTGTGACATTGAGTTTACCTAAAATAAAATTGTGTTAGTCTGAATAGAAGTTCATATAGGTTTTATAAGTGATGAGTTTATGTTAAATAACTGTTAAAAAACTAAAAATGTTATACAAGTACTAAACTATTTAAATTTATTCATTTTTTTACATATATCAGTTTCAATGCTTTTAACCAAGATTGTTCGAGTATTTCTTATAAATATTTCTAGTGAATATTTGAATGTAATCCCAAATTAAAAGGGGATTATTTTGGTGGATTATAAATGAATATATTCAAGAAAATATTTTTATAGTTTTTAAAAAAAGTAATGTATTATATTAATAGATATTTTGTGAATATATTCCCATATTTTGGGAGTCAATTCAGATAATATAATCCGGGGAATTAAAATTTTAATAGTTTTTAAATTTTTGGAATAAATCTATGCGAATGAAAAAAGATGAAATATTGTGTTAGATATATGAAAAAAGATATAAATTTTATAAGCATAATAATTTAAATATTAAAAAAAATTATGATGAAAACTTAATTATTATTCTATAAGAGTAGATTAAAGGTATTTTTTAACCATATACAACAGAACAGTTGGAGATTATTCAATTGAGTCTAAAAATCTTCATATGGATGAAAGAGGAAGTTGATTACTAATATGGTTTATCTTTATAAAATATATTATTATATTAAATACTCAATGATATTCCTTTTTCTAATATAGAAGTCATCAAAGAGGATTTACTTCATCAACCGGTGTTGAACCAAAATCTAAAGAGAAAGGGAGGGGTTCCTATTAAATAAAGTTAGATAATTTTTAAACCAAATGGAATTAAAATATAATTTTATGGTATTAGATATTTAAATAATCATATTATAATATACATTATAATATAAATAGATTTATTTTTCAAGGAATTTACCATGAACGATAGGGATGTGGTTTTCAAAAATGAGAGATGATCATTGTAAAAATATTAGGTTCTTGTTTTTATTGTAATAATTTTTTCATAAAGTGAACATGTAAATTATTTTGAAAGGTATATAGTCACTCTAATATGTATTTAGGTTTTGTTGGGTAAGAATAGGTAAACACAAAAAATTCCTACTCAATCCCCCCCCCCTCTAAGAATTAACCATTCATCCTTCTAGTATTATTCTCATTAATATTATTTATTTCATGTTTCTAATATATTATTTATTTTATGAGATATATAATGATTAAAAAAACTTTCTTAGGATTTATCATTTTATTTAATCTATGTTACACCCTTTTAATATTTTTTACTCAGACTTTCATTCGTATATGTTTAACCCCAATATTTCACATGTGGTGAAATGTTTATAAAGGGTTTATTGAAGGATTTTAAATTTTTGTGATAAATTTTTATCTGGAAATGGGAAATTGACACCTAAAATGTTTAAATTCATAAAATAAACTAGACATTTCAGTTTTAATGTGTATTCAATATATAGTTTATTATATATATTTCTGATAAAATAATATTAAAAAAATACTGAGATTTATGGGTCATTATAAAAAGTAAATTGAAGCATTTAAAATTTTAAAGGTATATATTATAGAAAAAATATTATTTTAATCCTATAAAGGGATATAATAATAACCTTTAAGTACTTTTGTACCTGAATTGTCATGCCATATCATCTTTATCCCATAAGATATAACTTAATTCTTGTTATCAAACATTATATTCATATTTTTCAACATTCAAGTGTTCTAGTTTCCACAAGTCATGTTCGTTCATGCATACATCTCACAAATAATTAACACTATATTTCCTCACAATTCATGGAAACTAAAAATCCACCCCATTTTTTATGATCAATAAGTATTTAAGGGCCTTCTTAACCCCAAAATCTAGACCATAAAGTTATTTTCCATCAAATATTTATTTAACGCATTGTCCCCTTCTGCAACCGATGTGGGATAACCTAAATATACCCCCACATCACACATCAAACACTTATTTGGATCTCTATCACGATTTTTACCCATAGATTTTTGAACGGTGATGTTGCAACCTCGGTGCTAATACCACATGTAATTGTTGTGGAGCCTTATTATATGAAAAATCATTCTCATGCTATGAAGATATCCCCCACAAATATATTTAATATATTTTCCCCTTCTAAAATATATGTGGGATAACCTAATAACTACCTTATCACACATTTGGCCCTTATTTTGATCCCTATAAACTAGTTATACTCATGTATTTTTTGAAGGATATTTTATAATATGGGATTTGATAACACTTATAAGTGTTGTTGGGTATTTTTAGCCCTAAAACATTATTCATGAGTTTAATGTTTCCATCACACATATATTTAATACAATACATCCCTCTACTACTGGAGTGGTATGACCAAAACATCTACCCACATGCATCAGGCCTTAAGATGGATCTCAATCAGTTAGATCATGTGGTGAGGGTTTCCCTTGCAATTATATTTAAGGCATTTCCCCCTTTCAATATTCGTTGATTGATAACCCAACATGGCTCCCTCCTCTACATCATCTATCATCCTGAAATCATTTCCTTATCTAGATTCCTTGACTAAATATTTATTTTATACTATTGTTCATATTTTATAACTCTCGACCTATATTATTCAAGTCTAGAAGCAACTCCTCTTATAGTGTTATCAACTATAATTAGTTATAAATCATCATTATTCAGTATATTTGACCTATGTCAGCCTCTATCCCATCAATATCTCCTCTCCAACATTTTTTCCCTCAAAAAAATTAACCTCTTTATAATTGTTTCCATGAATTTTCTTTTGTTACACCACCTCTACCATGCTCAATCACTAGTGACCAAACTTCCATTGATCCTTACATTAGTGTATTTATTTATATCCAACCACACATACCACTATTATCCATTATATTTAGGTTTTCTCCATTTTTTTCAAGGCTTCATCAATGTGTACCCCTTTTACTCGGTGACAGTGTTGTTGATGACCTCTAACTTACCTTTAGGTTCCCTTAAATTTTCCAATGCTATATAGAAACTCTCTACTCCCTCCCATCTTTTGGGTTATCTACCCTATCCCAGTATAAAATATAATTCAAAAACGACTTATATTATCCAATATAATAATGTTCTAAGACCCCATTAAAAATTACTAAACTAGTTCCCATTGATTTTTAGATTTAAGACTATCTAAATAGATCAAAATGGGTAGATTGAGGAACCTTTTAAATTATGAAGGTATAATTTTTTGAGATTAAGGAGCCAATGAATTTATATTTAATTATATATTTTTTTCAAAATAATTTTTATGTATTGGGGCACGAAAATATAATCAATTTAATAGGGTAAAGAAGTCGCAAAAAAATAATTTAATAGACAGTTTATTATTTTATTATTAGTTATCACCATATGAAATTAAGGTATCTTATCAAACTATGTTATATCACTGTGTTATATGATAACATATTATAAATATATCAAAATGTGGAAATATTCATGTCATTTCTAGGAAAATGTTATTTTCATTAGAAATCGATTCTTAAGATAGATAGATTTTGATTAAGGAATGTTTGAGATTTCATAAATATTATTAACATTCTTGAGAATCAATAAAGGAAAACTAATTATGAAGCATAACCCATGCGACTATAACTAGTCGAATTCGATACAATAATATATAACATGGTTGAACAGATAGTTTATTTGAAGTGATATTAGACAAGATCAACCTATAATTTAGGGAAATTTATATTTATATAATTTTTTTATAAAGGAAAACAAGTCATGAAACCCATTTAATTCGACTACGAACAAAATGAAATTAACTATTCTATTATTTTTCAAAGAAAAAATTAATTGTGTAGTTAAAAATAAAATGATATGTTGTTCAATAAAACCTACGTTATATTTAATTCCAAATATAATTAGTATATTATACTAAATTTGATTGAGATATCTCCTTTTATAATATAAATAAATTACAGTGATTTCATGATGCTTTTTTAAGGTAAATTTATATTCTATGAATATTTAATAATGATTGAAGTAGTTTTATAAAGAAAGTTTTATTGATATTGATGGTTATTTTAATTGAGATTCGTATTTAATCATCTTTTCTATGAAGTGGTAATCTGTTCAGCGATATTTTAATATTTTAACAATAATATTTTTTATTGACATCTAGTTAAGATATATGAAAAAAAATAAATGATATATTTAAATGATATTTTGATCATTGTTAATGAATATGTAATGTATAAATATATTGAATCTGTTTTATTATGATTATGATACAATTTAACCATTTTAAATTATTAACATATATAATCAGATGCATAACTATAATTGTAAATGTTAATGATTATAGTAATGATTGAAAACTCACTAAAGGGAAATTTCTAAAAAAATATTTTTGATGTAATTGAAAATTTTAAATTATTGAATCATTAATAGTAATATACTATAAACTATCTATTGATAAGAAGTGTGGAATAATAATAATCCTTGATGTGCTTAGATAATAGATCGTATCAAACATGGATATTCTATCATTGTGACTGAATTTTTTTTCCATAATGTTGAAAGGACATAGAATTTATTACACTATATAATCCATTAATTAATTTTTCAAATATATACTTTACATTTTATACAGAACCTCAAATAATTAACGAATAGAGACATGAAACCACATACAACCAAAATCGACCAATACAACTACTATAATAATGAAAAATAAAATAGACCACCATGAACAACAGGACACCCTAAAAAACCTCTGGGGGCCTGGGAAACTATTAGTGGGAGTAATTCGGTGCCTGAGGTGAATTTAGTGGCATGATACATGTTTTGGGATATCTCTACCTACACTCCTTGTACCACCTTTAAGGTGTTTTTTACTTGAACCAAAGGAGTCCCACATGTGCCCACTAAAACAATCCCTCTAAATGATCATCATCTAACTCTAAAATATCAACTAACCAAACCATACAACTATTTTCACCCAAAAAATAATTCAAGAATAACCACTAGAATAATATTCAAAGTCACAACCCTAAAAATTTCACTAGATAATCACGTACTAGTATAGAAATAAAAAATAATTCTAAAATAAGAACCACATGAACTTTCAATGAGTTTTTTTATCACCAAATATAACATCAAGGAATGATACATCACTCTATATTTCCAGTATTAACCACTTCCCACCAAACCGAAACATAATCACAATGAATCATCAGGGATACCACATTATCAGGCTACCTTCTAAGAATTATTGAGGTTGAAACCAAACCATAACCCTCAAGATTTGTTTTTTTCATTCACACTATGAATGAAAATCATCAGGTTATAAGTTCAACCACATAGAAGGATTCCTCCATGTTAAGCACATGTATACACCTTCTATTAATAAAATGTTGAAAAACTCAATCATATTGATACCAAAAAATTGATTAAAAAATGGGATCAATTGTTTTCATTGGGGAAAAATAGTACCAAGAATAGAGGCAGTCACCACTGTTCGCTAATAGGGATCCATCCAAGGGGAAATAACCCGAACCAAGGGAAAAAAATTCCATAGAGAATCCTAACTTTTTAAGAATATCACATCTATCACAATGTCAAATAAATAACAAAAATAGATGAACACAATAATTCAATCACAAAAAAACACAAAACAATATTTCACTGAACATCAATAAGAAAACAATGTAATACCATTTGAATTTCAATAAACCTATAACCCTATTCTAAGGGGAGTAGAATCAAGATGAAATAATGTTTCCATAATATGAATTATAATATCGTCCAATACTTATCTTAGATGTAAGTACTTTCATTATAACCAAAAGTGAATCTAGGGATGTGATCTAAATCCATAAAGATATAGAACCCATATATTAGTCTTATTATCTAAAATAATAAGAGATAAATGAAATTTCTTTTAAGTGGTTCATACTAAATAATTGCCTCTATATAGAGGTGAAGATGAAAATAATTGGATAATGTGATGAGAATGTAAAAATATCATCAGTCATACAAATAAAAACGAGGGATAAGTAATATCAATGTTGCTGAAAATTAATTGGAAGGGAACAATTATAGAAATAGATTTTTGAAGATCGAAGAATTATTAGTTGGAAAACACTTAATGCAAGTAAATAGAGGGGATTTATATTTGTGTGTGGATATATCCAACTTTAACCCTTTGAAATATGTTACTAAATTTTAATACATCTAGAATAATATTAATCATATTATGGAGATACATTCTAAACTAAAGATAAAACATTCCTCATTAGTAAAAGTTTAATTATTTTAAAATTTTTACGGATTCTTATTAATAGTTGAGAGGATATTTACACGTTGTTCAATGATAATAACTTACTATAAACAATCATAATATGGTTTGAAATATTAGAGTATTAATTTATAAAATTAATGATATTTTTCACAACAATCGTTAAGTTTCCCACACTAGAAGTGAACCTTGAAAATCATACATACTGATTGTGTTCTCATTTAATATACTAAATAAGGGTAAAAGTGATAATTGGAGGAAATTATATCTATATTTTCACATGTATGAATTGTTATAGAAAATATTTAAAACTATTAAATTTTGATTTTACCCTTTTCCTTAAGGCTTTATCCATAATTATTACTAATAACTTCGAGAATGATGTTATTTTATTAGACTCAATGTTATCATATATTTTTTTAATCTCTAGAATGAATCATTAATACAATATACTAGAAAAGTTTATGGTTTTAAAAATTTATTTTCCAATTCTTCATATATTTCAATATGTAAATTTGATCTATGAAAATAGAATTAAGCAACTATAAAATCTCAAATAAATTTTTGGATTTGGTGGTGTTAAATTTTCCATACCATTTTGTCATTATTCAATTTTTTTATCAAAAAATGTTTTTATTGGAATTTTATTAATGGATAATATTAAATCATTTTATTTGAATATTATTAAAACCATTAAATATTATTGTTTTAAATGTTTTTAAACTAAATTAATTTACCAAATAATGAATGGTTTGATGGACGATAAAAATAGAGTGTAGTAAATAAATATTTATTGTGTGAAAGGGATTAAAATTTCATGGACCCTTTTTTCTGTTATCTTTGATTTAAAGGTATATAGAGTAATTTTAGAGGTTATATGTGTATGAGTGAATATTTTAGTTAAATTTTATCTTAGGTATGATTTTTTGTGTGACCCTATGCTTTGGGGAGTGCTCTGGATACTGGAGAAGAAGGTATTTTGAAGTTTATTTAATTGTTTCATGGTAATTTATGGTGGCATCAGGGGATTTTTATTTCAAAAAGTATTCTTATATATATAAATTTTATGTGACTCAGGTTTGGATTGGTGAATATAGTTTTGGTGTGGCTCTAAGAGATATGATGTGAAGGGATATCAATTAATCCAATGTATATGAAATTTATCCATAGAGACTATTATTGATTCATGGTTTTTTAGGTGTTGATCTCATTTTTATTTTATATTCAAGGTCTATTAGTCCATGGAAAGGTATAACTTTATCGTGGTGTTTTTTTGAAGAGTATCACGTTTTGGGGAGAAAATTGATTCTTCCACTATTTTTCTTAGAGGATCATGTGTTGCATAATGGAAGATACCAATGCTCTATGAGAATTATCAATTTTATAAAATTTATGTTAGTTTGACCATGATATTATTAGGATATATAGGGTATATTTCAACATGTTTTTCGAGGATTAAATCAACTTGAAAACATTGTGGCATGACCCCTTAACAATGGGTGATAGTTCTACCTTCTCTATTTGAAAATTATAATTTGATATACCATTTGATTTCCTTCCTATTACTTCAAATTACTTAAAAATCTAAAACATTGATGTGTTTTTTGAGAGACTTTTAATCATTATTTGGTTGATCTTGCATGCTTTTATTCATCTGATTGGGATATTCCAATCTGATGTGAGATTATATCCCTTATCTTTATGTATTCAAGTTTATTCTTCTAAGAGGAGATGTTACAGTGGGTTGTCTTCAAATTCCTTGATTTGGGGTAATGTTTTTTATTAATATAAATGTGTTATATGTTTTTAAGTGATTTCCTCGGGTTTTTTTGAAGTTATAAACATCTTTTTTTTTTAAATTATTATATTAAAATAATCATATCATTGGTTAATTTATGGGATTTGAGATTACCTCTTCATTAATTATATGTTAATGGGAATTTGTTATATTTTTTCATTTGGTGTATAGTATAAATTTACCTAAATTAGATAATGAATCATAATATAGTAATTAAAGTATGAAAATGGTTATTCACTAACACCCTAATTTACATAATTAGTTACATTGGGGTTACGCAAATTTAATAATTTATTAAACTTAGAAAATCTAACTAAAATTGTTGTTATTGGTAATTTCAAGTGTCAAAACTATGGGAATGATCTGTATGTTCTAAATTAATTAGAAAAAAATTTAAATTATGTGATTTGTTTGAAGAAATAAGAAAATGGAAACAAAATATTGGGTTTTGATATTAGGATATAGGCATGTTAATTCAATAATATTCTAGTTCATACTCTAGGAATTCAATTGATAATGTATTTATTCATGTTTGGTATTGGAATTCATTCTATGGGAATCCTTTTTCTGGGTATCCTTCCCTAATCCTATGATTAAACTATTCTAATGATCTTCTACAAAATGAAGTCACAAAACTAAGCAACCCAAAAACCTATTCAAACATAAATAACCTAGATTATTTAATTTTATATACACAAAATAATCCAATTAATTTAAAAAATGAAATAAACGTCATCAAATCACAAGAAATGGTCTTGCAATAGAAAAAGAAGAAGATTGGAATTGATTAATGGTTCGTAGCAATCCAAGACCTAAATAATAAATGAAAAAAATACCTAACAACACATACCCCTACAATCACATCACCCGGCACAAGGAAAACTACTAGATCATGTTATGTATGATGAGAATGAGTAGCGTGGGTACCTGAGGAAGAATGGAAGTGAAGAATGGCGATGGAGCAAGGATATGGAACATCACTATATGAGTGCATATCCTCTATGTGGTATTGGTTGGCCTCATTTAGTCCATAATTGTTTCTTGTGCAGTGTCCAATGAATATTTTTATATTCCTCTTCATGAAACCCTAGGTCGCAATATGTTTATTTTTTAGCTTGTCTTAATATACACGTCATGTAATTTAGTTACATGACATGTAATCTTTAAAATTCTAGGCATCCCATAATATGGCGTATCTTCACCAAAATCCCATCTCAAAAAATCACATTATGTATTTGAAATACATGATGTGTAAATTATTTTCACAACGTGCAATCTTCATGGCATCTCATGTGTAACAACATCTGTTGAAAACTCATGTCATGTAATGAGAATACACGATGTGAAACTGTTATGCCTCAGTTCTCCATCTACACTTCATCCTCAAAAATATTTACAAATATTCATTCCTTTTTAAAATATTCTTTGTATCCTATCATAAATCCTAAACCAAATCAGATACTTCTAATATTTTCAAGGTAATTCATTAAAATACACAAATCAATACAATAGACCACCTGAAAATATATTCCTGGAATACAAATATCATTCACTAATAGTTTACATGATTTTTTTAAACTACATACCTATTTATGTTACTTATTTAATGGTTTCTATTTAGAAGATACTTTTTTCTATTAAAATTTTTGAATCACCTATCATACATATTTAATTACATAAATATGTTAACTAAATGGAGGTTAATAAATATTGATATGGGTAACTAATGTTTACACATGAAATTTAGAAATATTATGGAATAATGATTAATAATTTATTATTCAATGTTATTTATTATTATGCTTGTTATTATTTAATTATGTATGTGGCATCATTTTGATTATGTTTAGAGTGGTTTGGGTTGTTCATTATGTTTGTTTGGGATGATTAGTTAAAGTTTTTTTGTGGACATTAAATGTGGGTTTTTTTAAGATTATTGATGTAGTGGCATGGATGGTTTCATATAAAAGGAATAATTATTGTTCTTAAGGGTATATGGGATATTCCATGAAATATTTTGGAATGGGATATTGTGGTGGTTGATGATGTATTTGTAGGTTCTGGGAGCAGCAGAAGTGTGTTGGTGGGTGTACCTATCTTTAATTTTTATCATTAACGGAATTTTATCTGAGATCTGTAATGATAATAAAATGATGGATCTTCATAATAGGATGAATAATGAAAGAAAAGAGGTTATTCTGGGAACCATACATAAGATCATCATATTTTGTTTATAATTAATTTAATTAAAAGATAAGAATTACCTTGAGGGAATTCTCTCTTCGTTGATGTTTCTAATCATGGTCTAATGTGATCCGTCATTGCATCATATAATCCAAGTATAGGATTCCTCTAGAGGTGATCCACATGTTCTCCAAATGTCTCTGTAAATCACTAAAGGTATCTCCTTGTGCTAGTGCAGAAGAGCCTTCTCTTGCGTTGTCCGTCTTCAATTGCCTTGTTCCGATAGAGGAGTATCTCTCCCTTGTAGCTTGAGAGTGTTCTTGGTGGAAAAAGAATCTCCCTTTGTCTTGAGATCTCTTTCAAATACATTGTGCACAACCACAAAAAAATGTCTAGGCTAATGATAATTGTATAATCAGTATTTTAATTACATAGAATAATAAAATTAATTAATTAATCGAAATCGTTTATTCATTTCATTTAATTCTTAGTAATACCCCATGTCTAATAATAACAGTTGACTATTATTATTACTTGACATGCACCCAACGAATTACCCCTAATATTATGTAATTAAATAAATAATATTATTTCTCATAAATTCCCTAAATACACGGCGTGTGTATTAATATATACACTGTGTGTACTTCTATTTTTCCATTCTCCTTATTTCTTCCACCATATTTATTAGACCCTGAATAATGGATATTTATTTCTCAAATAAATATCATTTAATTAATCGTAAATAAATATATTATTTCACCCAAAATATATTCTCTTTAATAAATAATGTCGAAATAAATATGATCAGACATCCTTAAATAATTATTAAACCACAATCGGGAATAATCTTTATTCAACTTGTTAAATTAATATTTAACTGAGATACATGGACACACATAGCGTGTGACCCTCTAGGCCTCTTTCTTGGTAGCATTAGGCGAAGCCCGCCTAAAGACCATGTTTAACGTCTAGAAACACTCCAAGGCACCATAGTGAAATAATTTAACACCGCAATGACATTTCACCTCCTACGAACACTTATTGGGTAATGTAATCTATTTGTATCGATATCTTGGATCAAGCAGGTTGCACGATAGTGCAATCAACCCATGTGCTAGATTATTCTTTCTTTAACATTCTGGAATTGAACTTGCCCATTCTTCTCCATGTCCATGGATTTATTTAGGCTATCTCAATTCAATAAAAGGACCTGAGATATCTACTTCTGTTATGGAACAGAAGGGACAAATCCTTTCTTGCATTATCTATTAATGCAGTATCACTCTTGACACACCCAATGTATCCTACCTCGCTGCGAAAAGTGTGTCATCATAGTTTTCATCAGTACATCTAAGTTTGTGAGTTTTAATAAACATTAATAATAATCTTAAATTCTAAGGACCAATACACGCGTCCGCAAATAGGAACATCCAATGACACTATAAAATGTGTATTTCCTACTGGCGGGTCTCGTTCTCATAATATCCTCTTAGATATTACCAAGGGCATACACCATGAGAAGGTGCCTAAAATTTTTATGTGTCCTCACCCCTAATGTCTTTTATTATTTTTGTCCCTATAATAACCTCATCTGACCATAGAACATATATTAAAGAATGGTTTTATGGAACTTTCGGGTTCTCATCACAATTGGGATCCCCTATGACCCTTTAATGAAATAGTTATCTTTAGAACATTATCACATGAATTTTCATAAAGAATAACAATAAATATGTGATAAGTTATTTATTAATGAATAAAGTAAAAATTAGTTGGTTCTAGGCCAACAAATCTAATAGACTCCCACTTGGACTAAAGCCAACTGCTAAAAATGTTTAACCCGCTAGCTCTCACATGATATTCATGCTTCTGCTGAGATAGACCTTTAGTCATTATTCTGCCACGTTCTCTTCCATGGAAACTCTCCTCACTACAACTTCACCCCTTTGATAGAAATACCTCAAGAGGTGATACTTTCGGAGTATGTTCTTTTTCCATTGATGTAACCTTGGAACTTTTTCTAGAGCCACCGCTGCAGTATTAACACAATACAATGTGATAAGATCTTAACTACTAGGCACCACATAAATCTCTAGGAAAAAGTTCCAAATTCATATGGCTTCCTTGGTTTCATCAAAAGATACTATATATTTGGACTCCACTGTAGAATTAGTGACAACTGGTTTATTTGAACTCTTACAGCTCAAAACTCTTCCATTGAGACAAAAAACATATCATGATTGTGACTTCATATCATTCTGATCATTCTGAAAACCAGCATCAGCATACCCTCTAATGACAATATCCTAATCTCCTCCATAAACCAGGAAAATATCCTTAGTTCTTCTCAGATACTTAAGGATAGTCTTAACACCAGTCCAATGTTGTTCTCCTAGATCTTCTGGATATCTGCCTACCATGCTCAGTGCATAGGAAACATCAAACCTGGTAAATAACATGGCATACATGACGGATCTTATAGTCTAAGCATATGGGATCTTACTCATTCTATCTTTTTCTTGTTGTGTCTGAGGACACATTTTCTCAGAAAGATGTAGGCCATGTGACACTAGAAAAAATCCCCTCATGGATTGTTCCATACTAAGTCTTTTTAGTATCTGGTCAATGTATATACCCTGACTTAGTCCAAGTATCCTATTGGATCTATCACGGATGATCTTGATCCCTAGAATGTAGGCTACTTCGGCCAAGTCCTTCATGGAGAAGCACTTGTTCAACCAATCCTTAACTAACTGTAAGACTAGTACATCGTTTCCAATAATCAATATACTGTCAACATATACTACTAGGATAATGACCACATTCCCATTAAACCGCTTATAAACACATTAATAACATTCATTCTTAATGAAACCAAATTCCTTTATGGATTCATTAAATTGAATGTTCCTTGACTTGGATGCTTTCTTTAATCCATAAATAGATTTCTACAAATTTCAAACCCATTTGGATTCACCTGGTGTCAAAAACCCTTCTTGTTGTTTTATATAGACATATTCCTGAAGGTTCCCATTATGGAATGTTGTTCTGACATCCATTTTCCAAATCTCATAGTCATGGTAAGCTTCTATGGAAAGTATGATTATTATGGATTTAAACATGGAAACTAGAGAAAATATTTCATCATAGTCAATTCCTTGAAATTTTTTGTGTCCTTTAGCCACTAGCCTTGCTTTATAGGTGCTAAATTGACCTTCCATATCCAGTTTTCTCTTTAATACCCATTTACATCCAACACGAATTACATCTACTGGATCAGCGACCAGAACCCAGACTTAGTTCTGATACATGGAATCCATCTCAGAATTCATAGCTTATAGCCATCTTGCATCTTCTGATCTTTCTACTACTTCCACATAGGAGAGAGTTTCATCATCTTCTAAAAATAATGATTCACCATCCTCAGTGACTGAGAAAAAAATCTCTCTGGTACCCTTACCTCTCTTGAGCTCCTACGCAGAACTTTTGTTTCCAGAACTCCTTCCATGGGGACCTATGGAACTTATTCCAGTACCAACTCATGTGTATATTGAGCATCAACTTCATCGAATTCAATCTTTCTCCCACTATAATTTTTGAATATGTGCTCCCTCTCACGAAATACATCTTTTCTGGTGATAGTCACTTTTTTTCTGAAGGGTTATATAGAAAATATCTTTTTGTTTCCATGGGATATCCTATAAAGATAAACCTCATGCCCTGGGGTGCTAGTTTGTTTCCTAAGAAGGCCTTAACAAATGCCTTGCATCCCCATTCATGTGCATGCGAAAAAATGGGTTTATTTTCATTCCATAACTTAGAGAGAATTACATTTGTCTCCTTAGTTGGTACTCAGTTTAATTCGTATATTGCAGTTTGTAATGCATATCCCCAAAATGAAAAATGAATGATTTGTATGACTCATCATTGACCTCACCATGTCCAAAAAGGTACAGTTACTCCTTTTACTAATACCATTACACTATGTTGTATAAGTAGGAGTGAGCTGAGATAGAATCTCAGACTCCCGTAGAAGATCGATGAAATCTTGGTTTAGATATTCTCCCCCCTCGATCCGGTTGAAGTTTCTTTATCTTACTATCAAGATGATTCTCTACATCATTTTTGAATTCATTAAATTTCTCTAAGGATTATTATTTATACCTCATTAAGTATACATATCCATATCTACTCAAATCATCAGTAAATGTAATAAAGTGAAAATATCCAACTCCATCTTCTACTGGAAATGGTCCACACACATCCGTGTGCACCAATTCTAGAAGCATTGTGGCCCTTTCACCCTGTCCAAAAAAGGCAGCTTGGTCATTTTACCTTGTAAAAATTCATGAAATATATCAAGTGGTTTTATCTCAGAAGAGTCAAAATAACCATCTAGGCATAGCTTCATCAAGCACTTCTCGTTTACAAGACCGAGTTGGTGATGCCACAACTGGGTGTTGTATGAGTCATGTGAGTTTATTTCATTATCGATTGACAATACTTGGTTTTCCTAATTTAATACATACAAACCATAATTTAAATTCTCCATACCATAACATTCGTTATTATTATAAAAGAAGCAACCCATATTTCCAAAATGGAAAATAAATCCATCCATATTCAATCATGATATATAAATTATGTTTTTTCTAACACTAGGTGCATAATAATAGTTATGTAAAACCAAAATCATCCCAGTTAGAAATGAGAGTTGGTAATCACCAATGGATAACATAGCCAGCCTCATGCCATTGGATGCTCGAAGACCTACCTATACTTTGGTAATCTTTCTATATCTACTCTGTTCCTGCTTTTGAATATATATGTGAGCTCCACAAGTTGTATCTAATACCCAATGTACAGAAATGTAGAGATTACACTTGATAACGAATGAGCCTTTAGCATCCCCATGCTTTTGGGTACATTTCCTCTTCTAGTTTCCTTGCTAGTCACATTAAAAACTTACCACCTCCCATATCTTTCCAAACCTCTGGATATTCCCCTTCTTAGAGGGATGGTGTTTGGGGGAATCAGAACATTTATAAGTCTTTGGCCTCTTTACCCTGTCCTTTATTTTCTTATTCACTATAAGGAATGTGGGATTGTCACACCCCATGTATTTATCTACATGGATAATTGAGGTCATAAGTTCCGATTTACTCTTCTCATTGTTTCTCATGTTATAGTTGACAATAAAGCTAGATAAGGTCTTGGGAAGTGATGATAGGATGAGATCTGTACCCAACTCATCAAGAAACATAATCCCTAAGATGTCCAGGCATTCAATGTAGCCAATAAGCTTGACTACATGAGGACCAGCTAGTGCAGACTCTCCAAGCACAGTTGTAAACAAAGCGTTGTAGATCTCATATCTCTCATGTATTGTCTTTTCTTGGTAGATATCATTAAGGCGAGACATCATTCTATACGCATCCATGTTTTCATGTTGCTTCAAGAGCTCATTAGACATGGTAGATAGCTTAAAATATTGGACATCTATGGAATCATCCATATATTTCATATAGAGAAACATTTCCTCACCACTGGACTCTTTTCCAAGTGCAACTGGAATAGGGTATTCTAGCACATACAATTTCCTCTTATGGCGAAGGATGACGGGTAAACACCTCTTCCATTCCTGGAAATTGTTGCTTATGAGAAGTTTTTCCTTCTCAAGTATGGTTCACAATGATATGTTTGAAGTAATTTTTCTTGACATTTCTATAAATTAAGATGATAAAATGTTTAGTAATTTATTATAATAAAACTAGGAAAAATAAATAAATTAATACTTATTAGTCTCCCACTATTATATTGAAATCCATAGCCCTCACCATTGACTTTGGAATATTCAATTGCCTGAATATTCTAGTGGAAAAGATCTATATTTTCCTTCACATTACCTCAACTAGGGTTATTCAAGAAACATTAAGGGTTTTTTGTAGGCATTTCAAACGCCAACTACATTAACTCACAGCTCCATGATCGGTTGAGTGGACTCCCCAATCCTGAAATATTTTTATTTTGTATTTCCTTAACCTTTGCCTCTTGGTCACACCAATCCCTTCTATGGAAGTCAAACCTTGATGTGAACCAAGTCATGTAAACTCAAAACCTTGAATTAGAATTCCCTGATAATTTAAAGTACACCCACTAGGGTTGTTCAAACACTTTGAACTATGGTTCGATTCTAACCAATATTATGGAATGCTATACTGACTTAATACTTCTTTGATGGATTTTATCCTTATATGTAAATTTTCATTTTATTATCTTCGATTACATTCTTGTTAATATTAAATGGGATATACTTAAGTGATTAACCATGTCTAATATAATATTTACGCATAATCTTATCTTATTTTAGTTCTATATTGCAAGGTTTTTTAATTCATTAATTGTGTGATCGTGAAAAAACACCCACAATAAATAAACCATGAAATTGAAAGAAATAAAATAAATCGTATGATCATGAGCTTATTCTATTAGTTAGTTTATCTAGTGGTTGATAAACTAACCCATGACCTAGGGGAGAAACAACATGAACCTTTTGGGTTTGTGTTTACAGATTTCCACATGTCCACATTTGTATCTCCTTGGATTAGTTTCACCTTGGCTCCTAACTTGAGCTACCTTCATGAGCTTGGGATATTCATCTATTATATATGCTTTTATCTCACTCACAAGTGAGGGGTAAACTGGTGTTTTAATTAAAAAAACATGGGCACGTAGGCCCTACATATTAATGAGGAGAAGGCTCGTAGGCCAAAAAAAATAATTTATATAAATAAATTAAAAGAAATCATTCACATACAAAGGTCTTGGTCTAGCTCATGATTATCCATACATGCTACGATATTTACGGATAAATAAAACTAGAATTCAATTCATTAATCATTCTTTTTTTAAGATAAATCACGCTCGAATAAATTAATTATATTTAATTAATCTATCCATTTATCTTAAATCCTTCTTATGAATTTCCTTGAGATTATCATCCCTCATAATTTTAAACATATAAATTAATTTAAAATTATCATTGTACGTAACTAGTACCTTGGAGGATACCCAGTGAATTCTTGTTCATAACTACCCAATGAGTATAAATAAACATTATGTAGATGTTAAATTAAACTCAAATATATAAAACACTTATCACGTGTTGTGCCTCAACTTTACGCTTGCACTATGGTACACATCTCAAGGGATTGTATAATATAATAATAAATTTTAATTAATCTGTGTAATTTGGATCAGTACACGGTTTTTAGTTCCAACTACACGGTGTGTACTTTTGTTAACCGTCCATCCGAAGTACACACTCGGGGACAAGGTGTGTAAATGTACATCAGAAATCATTAGAGTACACGGCATGTTCAGTGGGATACACGCTGTGTAGTATCCACATTACACAGTTTTCAGCCGGGAGAGCCATGTACGAGGTATACAGTCCTACCCTAACTTGATGGGACTACACGCCATGTATAGTGGTACACATGGCATGTAGTTTAGAAACCATGCACCACCTATTCTGGGTCACCACACGGTGTCATTTAAGACTTAGAAATACACCAACACATGGCCTGATTTTGCAGACCATTCTGATGCATTGAACCGAGAATACACGGTGTGTACTGCTGAATACATGTTGTGTATTCTCATGTTGTATGACCAGGAATGTTTGAAACCTCCAAATGAGATCCTCTATTTTATTTTAATCAAAAATTAAAAGAAAAGTCATTTCTGTAAGGTGAACGAGAAACGAGAGAAGAGGAATAGATCTCATGATTCATATTTGCAGAACGGTTAACTTGAATTGAAACAACAAAATTATTAAATGCATAAATTAAAAATGGAAAACAAAATAATTATAATCAATTATATGACCGCTCTGATACCACTTGTAGGTTTCGGGCGCAGTGGAAGCGCAATGGTGTGTGTACCCAACTTTAATTTTTTTCCGTTAACGATGTTTAATTCGAGATCTGTCACGATAATAAAATGTTGGATCTTCGGAATAGAATGAATAATGAAAGATAAGAGAGGAGTCTCCAAACCAAATTGAATATTATCATATATTGGTTATAATTAATTTAATTAAAAGACAAGAATTTCCTTGTTGTAATTCTATCTCTGTTGATGTTTCTGATCATGATCCAATGTGATCTGTCGTTTCATCATAGAATCCACGTGTAGGATTCCTCTAGAGGTGATCCACATGTGCTCCATGTATCTTTGGATATTACTGAAGGGATCTTTGCGTGTAAGTGTGGAAGTGGCTTCACTTGCGATGTCTGCCTTCGATCGCCTTGATCTAGTGGAGGAGGATATCTCTCTCGTATCTTGAGAGCATTCTTGGTGGAAAAAGAATTATCACTTGACTTGACATCTTCTTCAAATACATTGTGAACAACCACCAAAAAATTTCTAGGATAATGAGAATTATATAATTGGTATTTTAATTACATAGAATAATAAAATGAATTAATTTCTCAAAATCATTTATTCATTTCATTTAATTCTTAGTAATACCTCATGTCTAAAAATAATAGTTGACTATTATTATTACATGACATAAGCCCAGAAAATCACACCTAATATTATTTAATTAAATAAATAATATTATTTATCATAAATTACTAGAATACATGGCATGTATATTAATATATACAGGGCGTGTACTTTTTTTTCATGCTCTTTACTTCCTCTACTGCATTTATTAGACCTTGAATAATGGATATATATTTCTCAAATAAATATCACTACATTACTCACTAATAAATATATTATTTCACCCACAATATATTCTCTTGAATAACTAGTGTCTAAATAAATTTGATCTTACATCCTTGAAAAATTATTAAAACACAATCTGGAATAATCTACATTCAACTTGTTAAATTAATATTTAACTAAGATACTTGGATAGACTTAGTGTGTGACCCTCTAGGACTCTTTGTCAGTGGAATTAGGTAGAGCCTACCTAATGTCCAAGTTTATCATATAGAAAAACACCAAGTCACCCATAGAGAAAGAGGATAACACTGCAATGATGTGTCACCTCCTACGAATGCTTTCCATGTAATGTAATCCCTTTCTCTCGATATCTCGAATCAAGGTGGTTTCATGCTAGTGACATCATCCCATGTGTTTGATTATTTTTTCTGTGACATTCCTGAATTGAACTTTCTTATTCCTCACTATGTCCATGGATTTATTTTGGCTATATCAATTCTATCAAAGGGCCTAAGATATCTACTTCCATTATGGAACAAAAGGGAAAAATGATTTCTCACATTATCAATTAATGCATTATCACTCGTGATGCCCCCAACGTATCCTACCTCACTGTGAACAGTGTGTCATCATAGTTTTCATCAATACATATAAGTTCTTGAGTTTTAATACCCATTAATAATAATTATAATGTCTAAGGACCAATACAAACGTCTGTAGATAGGAACATCCAATGACACTATGAAATATGGATTTCCTACTAGCGGGTCTCATTCTCATAATATCCTCCTAGATATTACCAAGGGTGCACACCATGAGAAGGATCCTAAATTTTTTATGAGTCATCACCCCTAATGGAATGTATTATTTGTTTCCCTCAAAGAACATCATCTGTCCATATAACATATATTCAAGAATAGGGTTATGGTACTTCTGGGTTCTCATCATAATAGGGGTCTACTACAACCCTTCAACACAATAGCTATCTTTAAGACATTATCACATGAATTGTCACACAGAAGAATAATCAAGATGTGATAAGGTATTTATTAATGAATAAAGTATAGAGTAGTTGGTTCTAGGCCACCAACTCCAACATTATTATGGGAGGACTGATGTGGCATGTTTCGTGGTATCCATGTTATATTGTTTAATGATGAAATAAATGATATAATGAATAAACAAAAGAAAGTGGGATGGATTATAGTTCAAAATTAGTAAGAAATTTTTAATTAATGAATTAATATAAAAGGGATGAAATGAAACATATAGAGGAAACAATTATAGTGAATATGGATTAACAAATTTCTTGAAAATTATTTGTGGGAAAAAATGGTTTGACATTTAATATAGTCAGATAAATATAATATATATGGATAAGGTAATCATGAAATTTAATAATAATATGATTAAAAAATAATTTGTTAATATATTTTTTGGATATATACTAGTGTTGAGTATGACTGTTTATTATTTTTGGAAGTGGTTGTCTATGTGTGATTTGTTGACGGGAGTTTTAAAGGTAGTAGTGACTGAAGTGTTCCGATTTATGAGTTAACCCTTAGACTAGTTTTGTGCATATTACTATATCATTTTTATTTTACTATTATGTATTATAAACCACTTCTTGAGTTTAATATTCTCACCAAAACCCATATAGTTATGGTCTCGTAGTGTTTTTTCCAATAAATAGGATGTAGAGAAGTCATATAGCTTACAACTCACTCTTCCCAGCTAACTTGTCAAACACAGAATGGTTTTTGATTGATTAAGGACTTATTTATATATATATACATGATTAAAAAGATTAATTTCATGTTATATGTATACTATATAACTTGTTTTTGGGATTTTTAGGTATATAAATTAAGGGTTACATGCATATATTGAGGAGGGAACTATGTTGATATCATTTATGTTCAGGATACCTGACTCTGATTAGTATGTGATGTGTGGATGTGATAAGATATCTATTCATTGATATGTTTTTATGGTTTTGATATTATATATGGTTATATGGATATGTCAATATGGGAGGTATCGAAGCATAGGTTCTATATCGTTGGGGCGTTAAATCCACTGGTTTACTGGGGAAGTGGTTGTGCAGAACCGTCACTTTATATTTTTTATACTATGTTTCTATGATTTGATGTGATTTTGGGTGAGTTATAGTTGGTGATATTCGGGATTAATTGACCTATTATAGGTAAGAATTTATTCTGATGATTATTCCTATGGCACTAGTATGCTTCCTCCAGATTTTCATGAGAGGTTTTCAGAATGATCCTATTATGTATTATGTATTCTCACTCCTTTAACTATCTATTTATCTCTATATTATATATATATAATTTATATATATTTATATGAGGGATATAGTAACTAGTCTAGACATCAATACCTTGTGTAGTTCATAGTATGTGTTTGAGGATTGTTGTCATTTGGGTTTTGGGTATTTCATTTTGACAGTTTTTCTTTTTGTATGATAATATGTGAATGGTTGGAATTATGGGTTCTAATTCATTTATTTGAAGCATTTTACTGGTGGTATGTATTAAATTTTATTTTAATTTATCTAAATAATTCCACCCATTACATTTGTTTTATACCCACAATGCTAGTTTCCAACCCATGGCCTATTAGTGGCGTGCTTTAGGGGTTATGCTGGTCTTCACCACTATTGGGTGACAGGTTCAATAGGGGGCAGTTCATGAAAAAAAATTATCAGATATAAGGTTGATTTTTAGGATAGATATTGGAGTTAGAAACTTGTGTAGATTATATTGGTTTTTTAGGAAAATTATATCTATTAATCATAGCATGTGAAGAAAGTAAGGGAGCTGAGCTAGGACTTAAGCATTTACCCCCCCCCCCCACATGATCTAATGTAAGAAACCTTATCTTACTAATCATTATAGCCAATATGATTCTTCTTATGGGGTATAGACCAAGTCATGGAACATGAAACAAGATTTTTTTTGTTTTTTATTAAATTAGAGTAAATTATAGGGAAATTAAAATGAATCTACTTAAATAATGTTCTAAAAAATTTCATTTTTTCTGGTTTTAGAGTTCCCTTATTCTGTGTTATAGAGATAAATAGTTGTCCCTATCCATGTATGGTAAGGGATGGTGAGGTTCAATGGAATGATTCAGTTGACCATAGGTTAGTTGCACATTAGATAAGGATGTCTATTCTTGAAAGAAGTTGGGTGAGTTTTAGTATTAGGTCTAGTTGAAGTATTATGGGATTTCCTCTAATCAGAAGAAAAAAAAGCAGTTATAGGATCTCAGTATTTATTTTCGATTATTCTATAAATGAAAGTATCATTTAATCCCATTTTCAATTATCCATCACAGAGGATTTTCTCATTAGTAGTGGTTTTCATGCCCCATTTATCATGATGCGCCTGAGTTATCATGGAAATATTTCTAGTAGTAATCAAATATAAAATTTATCTCATTGATGTTGATGATTTTTATGTGGTATGAGTTTCTATCCATTATGAATGTCATCATAACTATGAGGTATCTTTGGGTCATATTTATGAATTTTACTCGGTATCCCCTAGCCTCTCCCCAAACGAGTAATCCTAAGAAAATAAATCTGAAGAGGTGATGGGTCTTGTTATTCAGAATATTGTATCCCAATATGTGTTGCCTATATATCATAAGGTTATAAATTAGTTATAGGTTATTGATAAGATTCATTCATGATTTGGGTCAACTCGAGAGGTAACTTTTCAAAACATCCAATGAAAAGGATCTTGATATAAATGTTCTCAGATATTAGGGAGGATGATGTTTCATCAATCAGTGATTTGGTCTTAGCTCTATTAACTATTATTTGTAATAGGTTATTCTATATATTATACTGTAATTTATGTCCTAGTATGTTTTACTGTAGGATATTATAGCCATTGGGTGGATTAAATAAAAATTATTCTTGGGCGCAGTTTGGCACAACTGTTTACATTTTGGTGTATCCTAAAAGTAGATACCTCTATGAACTTATAAGAATCTGGGATAATAGGCTTTCTATAATATGTAGAGATTTTATAAAATATATTTTTTTGAATAAATTTAATTTATTTGAGAGCTTTAATTTCACACAACATATATTTTATCATATATTATACGCAACTCTGAGTATTAATAAAACACCACATACTATTAAAAAATTATTGTTTGATATGATATTTATCAATTATACATTGTAATAGTGGGTTAGAATATGAATTACTAAATTATGAAAATATTTTATTTACAAATTTATATATAATAAATTATTTTTTCACTTATTAATTATAAATAAAAATAAAAAAGAATTGAAAACAAAGGAAATACATTTTTGAAAAACTATTTTTATGAGTACAAACTTGTTTTACCTTAATAAATTTAAAAAGTCACATTTTTTGAATTATATTAATTAAATTTATATATTATTTATTCAATAAAATTTTTATCATTCAACCTATGTGTTTTATATTCAACATATAATACTAAATCAATTTTTTTTAAACTATATTATTCTTAAAAGTTGTTTTGTCCCATTTTTTAACAATTATTTTAAATTTAATTTAATCCACTTTCAAAAAATATATTTTAAAAAATAAAAATTATTTTTGAAATCATAATTTCAAAACTATCCTGGATATAATTTTTTGGAATTTTTTGAAAATTTAAAATTTTTAATCAATAATGAAAATTACTAGTTTTTATTAAGAACTATCATTTCTTTAAAAGATATTAAAAAATAAAAAATATTTTAATATGGTTTAAAATGTAAAATTAGTTCAATTATATATCTTTTAATCAATTTTGGGTCATCTAAATCAATTTCATATTTAATTTTTATATAAAACATTTTTATCTTTTGATGATTTTCTCTTTGGAAAACTGCTTTTTCATCACGTCTGTATGTTTTATTTTAAATTAAAATATGACAAATAATTGAGTTAAATGTGAAAAGTAGATTAAATATTTTAAATCAAAATAATTTATAATATATAATAATTTATTATTTATATTTTACGAAAAATAATAGTTAAAACAGTAAAGATTATTTATCATAGTTATGGTAAAAATGGATTTGCTGGTGGTTAAACTAAAAAGATAAGGGTTAAAAAGGACAAAAAATATATAAAAACACATTTTATGGAAATATATAGACTTTTTAACATATAATTATAGATAATTTCTTATTTTTGGAGTCTTTTTACATTAAAAAAAGTGGTTACCACATTTTCTTTTCCAAAATTACAAGTGTTCCACTCAATTCGCTTATAAAATTCATCTCACTTTCATATCCTCTTCACACGTATAAAACCCATTTTTTGGACAATACATGATATAACCAATTTCTAAAATCATTAATCCAATACTTCAAGAAATATTTCGGTCATATATACCACCATAGAATCAGTTTGGTTGAAAACCAAAAGATGTTGTTCAAAGAAGAGATAATATCCCTAACTGAGAGTTTATCTTATTTCATCCTCCACCTCCTTAAATTTTTATTAAAACATTACTATATAATAATATAAACATATTAAATATAATTATGTGTTATCATGTTAATTTTATATCTTTAACCCTTCTCATCTTCCTTTAAATGGGATATGAAATCCTTATATGTTTGTAAGGGGAATAATCGTCTCACGAACCTGTGTAATTCATTTTTCCATTAAAACCTATCATAACTGGATATAATGTTGGATTAAACGTTTAAATATTATATATATAATATTTTTATATTTTTTTAATAATTATATCACATATACCTTCTTACTTTCCATTCTTGTGGAATACGATAACATTGCTCAATTGTATAGCGGACTACCACCTCGTGAAGCGATGTGATTCGTTCCGGATTAACATGGATGCTAATAAATATTGGATTAATAATAATATATGATTTTTATGAAATAAAAATTATTATTTAATGTTAATATATTATTTAACTTTATTTATTTTAATCCTTCATGAAAATGGAAACCACATTCATGCATACGTACGGTCTACTGTCTCTATGAATGGTGTATTTCATTTTATATTTCTATATTATATGGACTACTATAAATAAATTTATACTGAATATATATGATATTAATATCATGTATAAAATTATGTAGATTATTATACCATGGTCAAATTAATAAGGCCAAAAAAATAACAAATCAAAGAATACATGAAAAACAAAGAATTTATTGCCTGAAACATGACTTTATCATGGATTTATTAACAAATGTGTAGTAAAATGGCGTAAATGAATAATATATGGTATGATACATGTAATAATGGTTCAGAAAAGTATTAATAAACTTATATTTATTATCCATGTGGTTTTTATGTGTTCTAAGGAAGTCGATACTTAATGTTAGGTATTTTTCACTGTACTTTTATATCAAGGAGATATCGCCATATTCATAAATTTTTTATTATATGATTATCTTAAAAAGAACATGAATGTATTTTATTTTTATTCTCATGAAAATTACTTCGATTTAAATATCAATTTTATAATCTCACTTTAACAGGTTTTACAATTCAAAAGATACAAAAGTGATAAGGGTTTTTTTTTCTTAATTTGTCTTATTTATGACATACATTATGTTATACACATATATTGTTTTATAAGATATATATAATTCCACACCAATATTTAATGTTATGAATTTAATTATGATCATGATATTCTATGTTTTATTTTATTTTATTCTTTCATGTGTCTTATGATTAAATTTTTTTATAGTGGTAATAATTTTATGATATAGTATCATCATTTATCAAGATTTTTAAAGAGTATGCCTCCAATTATGAAATAATATGATATATATCTCAATAAACACATTAATTGTATTCTCTTAAGGTTATTTCATTATAATAGATGCTTCCCTTCATTTTTATCTCTTTATATACCCAATATTTATACATAATGTTTTTAATATAAACTGAAACAATATCTAACTTTATTTTAAAACCCCTTTTCTTCCACATCCTTATTTTATAAAAAAAATTGAAATTTTTTAACATTCCCCAAATTAATTATTAAATACTTTTTTCCCATTTTTTAATTTTGAAAAAAAAATAAAAAGTATATTCATGTCTTTTTCAATACGATGCATGTTAGGATTTTATTGAAAATGTGAAAAAAAATTCGTTTTTTAATGTGTATATCATTTCCCATATTCATGACCACTAAATATTTTGAAGCTACATTTATTAATTTCAAAGTTTTTTTCAAAGAAAATGATTTTAAAATTTTTTCATTTAAAAAATGTGATTTCTAATGTGTAAAGGATATTTTCCTCATAAAATGTACTAAATAATCTATAAAGATTCCTTTATAAGTTTCCAAAGTTAGTTTAAAATAAAATGATTTTCAAAATGTATTATGTTTTAAATTTTTTTATAAAACAGGAGAGGATATTTCCCACAATTAAAGTTCCATGTAATATTTTAAAATCATTTTCCATATAAGATGAAAATTTTGAGTGTAACATATGATTTACTGGTGATATGATCTTATGAAACCATTATTATTCTTTTTATAAATGGTTGACGTTTATACTGATAAGATGTTTAGAACCCCATTTCTATTCCACAGGTTATTCCATAATAAAATGGATATGTAACCCCTTATTTTTACATGGTTTATTTTTCTGTGAAATGATGAAATTATTATGAAACCCATTTTTTCACATGTTATGTTGTGATAAAACTTTTTTAAAACCCATTTATTTTCCTAGGTTTTGATATTATGAATGTTTTTTAATGCCCATTTCTTTTAATGGGTTGTGTTATGGTGAATGTTTTCATAATCTTATAGCACACATCAGTAGTATTTTTATTATGTTATGGGTAGGACATATAACTCACCCGAATGCATTGGGTAATGATTGATAAATTATGAGATAAATAAGAATAGAATGGGAAGTTAACCAACTTTAGTAAGTGACTTTATCCACTATGATTGACTTGGAAGTGAACCTTGACATCTACGGTTTTTTGGGGAGTGAACCCATTCTACAATGATAGCTTTTGTAATGATCCTAAAATACTAAGGAAAATATATTCTATGTAATGTGTATGTAAAAAATATATATCTTATTCTAATGTTAGGTTCTCCTAGCATGTGTTCATTGATTACATTATGATTCATGTCCTATGAATTTCCATTATTTATAATATGAATCATGTTTATGATCTATTTTATGAAGGGAATAATTTTCTAATATTTTTTCTCATGTTCTCATACCCCTATTCTCATGATATGCTGATATATTCCTCATTTACCCTTACAGAGAATTTGATCTCACCCTTTCTTATGTTTTCATTACCCAAGTTATGAACAATGTTTTTAAATAGGGTATGTCTAAGAATAATTCTATGTAGGAAGATTTACATAGGACATAGTGAAGATATTTTATAAAATAAGAAGTTTTCATTCCATGTTTCCTAATAAACTATACCATTTTTATCCTTAGGGGTGTTTTTTTAAAATTTAAGGAATATTGATTTAAAAAGATGTAATGTCTATGTATGATAAGTTTGGGTCATTAAAGTTGGAATAAAAGGATAGGTTTAGTTAAACATTCTATAACTAGGATGATAAAACCTTATTGAGACCCCTATGGATATTTCTATCGTTATGTATTGAGATATTTATATGGATAGGTTGAAGGATAAGTTAAAGTATAGTAAAATGTACAATTATTTTAGTAAAGGATAAATCAATTAGTTTATAAGAAATTATATCCATGTCTGGATACACCATGTGAATGTGGATCTCGAACAGAGGCACCTAGGGGTAATAACTCTAAAAAGGGTGCACTGAGCTGGACTTGATAGCCACCTGGTCCATGGAAATAGACCTTACTACACACCTAGTTTTGACTATAATAGGGGATATACTTTGGAAATTCACAAAATCTTTACGAACCATCATGATGTATTTGAATAATGATGATGAATGACATAGGAAAATCTGGAGGTATTATATATTAAAAAGAACGTGTCTTTACTTATATATCATATTATTTTTATTTTTATGATTATGTGGTTCCCTGCTATGATTATAGTTTTTGACACTATTCCTTTTGGTTTAATTCAATGGTGAGAACAAAAAGGAACTGGGTTAACATTGAATTTGATAGACAACATGCTGATGAGAAACTAAATGGGATAACGACCAGAGTGAATGATATTGTAATTATTCGTAATTAGTTATCATGATATTTGACTAATAACTTACACATTAACCAACTTTTTCACTCACCAAAGAATATATGCCATAAACGCTCATCCAGAGGCAAGCCTCTGACCATTTATTAATAAAAATAAAAGCATAGAAGGTATAAGAAGTCCAGAGCAACAACATATCATAGAGATCATACTCATCACCACCCCTTTAGAGACTAAATCCTTTGCGTTATCAGTTTCCCACTCTAATATTTCATAGTGTTTAAGAACCTTGGCATATTTCTTTCTGAGGTTCAGCTTCTCCAAGGCCAGAAATTCCTTTGAGGATTGCATAGCCCAACTTTCCCTCCCAACATAAGATCTAGTGGAAACTGGACTTGGAAGATAAGAATAATCTTTGTTCGCTCTACATCGTGGTGGGGTGGTATGAGAACCTTCCTCCCCTTTCTCCTTCAACCTTGCACCCTGAACAATTTTACTGTAAGAAGTTCGTACCACACCACTATCCTTTTCCCTATCACTATCCTAGATATCACCCCACTCTCCCAAAATTTTCACATCTTGATAACCATCCTCCACCAAAGAGTCAGTCACCAACTCTGACTGCAAGGAATTGTAGGCCATCACCTGCAATTTGGTCCCATGGCCAGTATACCCTACATCCTCAACCACAGACTGTCCAGAACTCACCATAACAGCAGCAGCATGGCTCACTCCCTGCTCAGGCTACTCCCCCACTACTGCAATGCCAATACCATCTTCCTGCTAGACCTGACTATTATCATCCACTAAAGCAAGACATTGTGGCTGGTCCACAAGGTTCTTCACATCTTCCTCAGTTGCAGTAACCAACGGAGAAATAGCAAGCTGCAGTAGGCCACCTTCCTCCCTTGCATCATTCTCCTTGTCATGCAGTTCTTCCTCAATTTCAAGTTCAAGTAATTTATTGCCAATAGAGACCATGATTACCCTTCCACCAGAATCCACTTCCTGCCCATCCACTGTATCTGCATTTTCAATGAAAATATCACACTTCAAATGATCAAAGACCTGCTTAACTGTCGGATCCTGGGGCCTATGATCCACCGTCTTCATGAAGTTACCCTGCACTATGTTCTCAGGACCAGACTCGGCATCCTCAGCAGCAGCAGTAACAAAATATCCCACCTGAATGCCCAGCATTTCGTTATAAGGGAAAACATTATCCACCTCGGCACCATTCCAGGTCATCCCCTGCATCAGCACTATTGACGTTGGCTCATCTACCACTACATTGTCAGCCACAGGCTCTCGGACCACCCCCTTCACGAGAGTTGATGCCACTATCTCCTCCATTTATGCACTTCCATTTTTAGGTTTTCCCATCTCAGCAGCCTGCTTAGCAATAACTTCACGCCTGACACACCCCACTTTCTCTTCAATAGTCAGCTTACCTCCCGCCTTACCCCTTCTTGCTGTCAAACCATCACCAAAGCGACCCACTCTCAAGTCCTTATCCATACCATTAGTAGCGCACCGTCCTCTGTGACTCACCCCCATTAATTTTGAGTAACCATTCACCCTCCCGCTGCGACAGTTCAGCATAAGGTGACCACACCAGTTGCAAGACACACAATAAAGCATCCACGACTCAAAAACCACCTCTTTCTTCCAAAAAAAACTCCTGCTCATCTGTAATCCAAACTCATCGGACCAGCAACCGTGTAGCATCAACTTCGACACAAATTCTTGGGCAGATAGGATGAAAAACAGACTCAATACACCAATCAGAGCAAAGATACCAACCAATCATATTCCCAATTTCACACAAGATAGAAGGATTCTGAAACGAGAGAGGTAACCCCAGAAGACTTACTTAGGCCACAAAAGTCGAAGGGTCACGCCGTATGTGAAAGTCAAAACTCCAGCGGAATAGGTAGAAATATACTCCATTGCATATTCGAGGGGCCTTAGACCAGGAATAGATTAAATCCTCCTCTGATCCAAATCAAATCATGAAATTATTTTGGTCAAGTAAACCGATGACCGCGCGCTC